>BCKN01000001.1:3220508-3650453 GCA_001600655.1 Dioszegia aurantiaca | reverse complement strand
CGCGTCCTCGCTGTCTCCCTTTGGCTGCACGTCCTCCTCACCAGCTATGAGAGGCGCAATTTGCTGTGCCGACCCTCTTGAGCCATGAGCTACCGCCTGCGTCTGGGCAGCCGCTTCCGCCTGGACTGCAGCCGCCGAGTCCACCTGCTCGTCTCGCTCCAGGTCCGCAGAGGTGCGCTTGCGAATATCAAAAACGGTGACCAAGACATGGTTGAAGAGGAAGTCGGCAAGAGCAGGTGGGGTGACCATATTGCTGTGATGTCAGACTCCAAGATAACTTTCGATGCTCTCATAGCGAGCAACTCACCCTGTAGAATATGCCTTGTGCTCACACCATCTGTTCCACCTACCCTGCCATTTGTCATACGCAATGCGCGAGTTCCCCTTGAGTGTCTCCTCTCGAAGCTCGACGAGATAATCCTCGGCCTGTTGACCGTTCCCAGCTGCGCTACTGAGGGCTTGTGATTCGGGATGCGCTTCGTGGAACTGCGCCGGCATATGCGCTCCGGCGTCGATAGCTTTTCCTTTCTTACTTTTCTTTCTCAAATTGACAGTCGCCATGGTTGTTGAGGTGGAGCTTTGAGTAAGCCTAGTGATGTCTGTACGTGGGTGCTGGGATGGCCAAAGATGGACAAAGATGTGATATGTGGAGGTTTTGAGTGGTGACAATAACTGTGTGAAAAGTGAGCGGCTGGTACCTGCACTTCCGGAAGCGGCCAATGGCAGATTTAACTATGGGCAAAGGTCTATAATGCGTTATGCAAGCACTGTAATGCATTATGGTCAAAGACTGTACCAAAAAGTGGAGGGCGGCTGCCGAGATCTGCGTGTACGTAAGGTGGCAAAAAGACTGGGCGGAAAGACCCGCCTCGGACCGCCACTCAAAGACCGCGGACCGGACCCCACGATAATAAGAGTGGCACCGCTCAGCTTGCTCAGATGGTTGCAAACAAACTTCAAGCCCATGCAGAATCACCAATCCATATGGCGAGTACAATCGGATGGATATGATGCTGCAACCCGGCGGTTTTGGGCTTCGAAGCTTGTCAATCGATGAGGGATTCTGAACTTAAAAATATGTGTTTCAGAAGTCGGCGCAATGATATCCCGAGGACTGCTCTCTTGTATATCATCTGCTCCTGCTGTGTACTGCCCTCTCTGCCGCCTTCCAGAACATCATCATGTCGAGCTCATCCAACGCCGTCCCTCCAATAGTAGCCCGGGATGAGTCGGCCTGGCCAGCGCCCTTCCGGCGAACAATCACTTCCCATCTCCCGTCCACCGTCCCGGGGAAGACCGTAACCCAGCACACCTCCCTCGTGCCCCTCATACCGGTCCCACACCTACCCACAGCAGCAGTCACGCCGCTTTACTCTTCCCTCGGATGCCCCACCACCTCCACACCACATCTTACCTCGACCGAAATCACAGCGTCAATGGATGCCGTCCCGGGCGTCGTCCTGCCTGGAGGGGTGAACTGTCAAGTCACAGATCTTAGACCTGGCGTCAAGGTTGGCATGCACCGTACGAATTCGGTAGACTACAACATCATCACCGAGGGCAGTGTCTGGCATGTCACGCCGAAGGAGGACGGAGAAGAACGGGTGTTGGTGAAAGCTGGAGAGGTGGTGATACAGAGGGGAACACTGCATGCTTGGGAGGCGGGACCGGAGGGGGCGAGATGGGTCTGTGTAGTGGTCGCTGCGTTACCGGTGGAGATGGATGGGGAAAAGCTGCAAGAAGTAGCGTTCTAGATAATGGTAGCAGGTGTAAGGGGGAAGGGCGGGGATCTTTGAACGGCATGTCAAGATTATTGCGAACAACTGGCCATGTCCTGAGTTGCCTTATTCACTTATAGTGAATACTGCTGCATTTATCCCGATAGTCCTTTCAAAATGATCCGCCTGATGTACTGCCTCTCCTCCCTCATATTCTCTGCAGATCTATACGGTGACATCCTCCACGCCCTTCCTGGCCTCTTCCACACCGTTGCTCTCCGCCTTCGCTCCCTCCTCCGCATCCTCCGAGAAGCCTCCCTGGGCAACAGCAGCACTGAAGCTGAATCCCTTCTTGACCTCCTTCCTCGGCTGACCAGCACCAGCACCCTCCACTGGGCTAGACGGTGATTGGACGGCAGCAGCTTTCCCCTTGCCCTTGGCGATTTCGAATCCATCGGCGTCGTAGACTGGCCCGCTGGGTTCCTTTCTCGCGGGAGCAGGTCTGGGTGGGGCAGCCTGGGCTGGAGCCTGTGGGCGAGGGTGTCTATCTCCACTTTGTTGCCTTCCGGGTCCGCCTCCTCTTCCGCCTCTGAAACCGCCCCTCCCTCCTCGGTCGCCACCCCCTGGTCCCCGCTCAGGAGCAACAGGAGTGGTCGGCACACCCGCACCTGCCAATGCATCCTTGATCATCTTCTCCCTGGCATCCGCAAACTCCTTGACTTTCCGATCTTCCTCGTCCCGCGCTTTCTGAGCTGCGATTCGCCTCTCGCCAGCCTGTTGCTTGAGCTTCTCAGCGGCGGCAGCCTCCTTAGCGGCAGAGTCGATAGGTTGGGCACCGCCAAAGATGGAGGATCGGGTGGTGGGGGAGTTGACTTTTGGTGATTCGGCAGGGGAGGCAGCGGAGCGAGGAGCGAGGTTCAATTTGCGGCGTTCAAGGGGTGCAGCTGGTGCTTGAGGGGCTAAACATCAGCACTCCGAAGTCATGATCGACTCACTCTCTGCCGAAGGGGTTCCCTCCACGTTCTCCTGCGCCTCAGCTGGGGCTTTGCCTCTCCACTCCTTCTCCACAGGCGAGCCAGTCGCCGAGCGGGTAGGAGCTTCCGTGACAGGGGTCCTGAGCTTAGTACCTCGGGACCACTGATGTGTTAGCTTAATTCTGGGTTCCGGCATGCTATGGCTCACGGTGGATTCAGTATCCGCTAGGCCTGGGCTGCTCTGCTCACTTGCTCTTCCAGGAGCCTCCGCTGCCTTGACATCGATCAAAGGCTTCGAGCTTCTCCACACCGACGCCTCATCTGCATGGCTGGGCCCCTGTGGCATTTCCTCACGCTGACGACCCGGCACCGAGTTCTCCCTGCTCTCGCGACCGAACTGAGACGATTCTCGACTAAATTGTGACGATTGGGCGACTTGGGGAGATGGAGTGAATCGAGCACCTCTCGCTGCTCCCCAGTCTCGCTCAGGCGCACCTGCACCAGCACCGCCATCCATAGGTGAGTTGGTGAATGATTGACCACGTCGAGGAGGGGGAGCCGCTTCGCGGACGGGGAGAGGGCCTGTGCGGCGCCATTGCGAAGCCTCCTCCGCTGCCGAAGGTGCGAAGTCCTTTCTCGAGGTAGCTGCAAAGGTCAGTTGACTTCTGAACGCCTTTGACGGGTCATTGGAACTCACGCGCTTCCGCTACTGAGATTCTAACTGTCCTGCCGCCCAACTGTGATCCCGACAATTCCAACGCCTGCTTCAATTTCTCCACATCGCTGAATTCGACATAACCGAATCCCTTGGACTTGCCCTCCGCTTTGACCAAGCGGCTAGTAACCGGATTAAGATCTCCGAAGAATCCACTGAGCTCGGACTCGTCGGTCTCGAATGTAAGGTTCCCAACAAAGACGGTATAGGGTGGAGCGGTGGGGAGGGGGACATCGGCACGCTCTTGTGGTGCGCCACTGAATCCTACCAAAGTCAGAAGCTGGCAAACAGCAAGGAGAGGAGTGCGAGTGTCTCACGGGATCCGCGATCGGGCATGGCATCAAGGTAACCTGGGTCTCCTCGTTTGGGAGCCGAAGGGTCCTTGGCAGCAGCTGGAAGATCAGCTACTGAATATACTGCAATAGACATCAGTCTCAACTCACGCGCAGTAGGGAGGAAGTCATCGTCGGCCCACGATCCAGTCGCTGTGGATCAGCTTGATACATTTCATCGCAAGGGGAACTGCTCACCGGTGTCGGCGAAGAAATCGCCCAAGGCCATCTTCTGGGCCTTCTGCTTTTTGGGTGCTGTACATCACATCGAAGATAGCACAGGTAGGCAATAGATACGTAGAAAATTCGTTGTGAATAGCGGAAAGATCACGATCAGCTATTGATCCAAGTTGATGAAGCTCAAACGAGGAATTCTGTGAGAACGGTAGCTCACCCATCTTGACGGAAAGGTTTTCTGTGTATAGACCTCAAGTGGGGTCTATGTGGAGCTCGTGTGGTTGATGGTGCTGTTCTAATCCAGCTTGGCAGTGTTTGAGCGTGTTGTCAACAAGTGTTGTATAGTAAAGAGGCAAAAGGTTAGGCTGAGGGCGAAGAAATTCTCTCTTGCCACATCGGGAATACCGCGGCGTTTCACACATTAGCCGTGAAGGGGGACAAGTACACTCATCAATGCTCTGTGACATATGTACACTGATTAAGACCGACTCATGACATCACCCGCGTAGAAGACTGACCGCAGAGCTTCGAAAGCTGCGCTCGCGATGAAGTAGACCGAAGAAAAATTGAGGGCGGACTGACGCCTCTGATATCCCCAACGGAACGACGACGAAGCCTCGAGAAGCTGGATCCGCGGCCTGGCCTATATGAGGCTCTGAGTTGCTTTCATGTTACAGGAAAGGAGATCGGCTGCTCCGCGCTTGCCTCGCAAGCTGTGTCACGATGGAGCAACCGCATACGATACTGGCTTTCGTTCGTACCGAAACACCCCTGGACTCCTTCATCCTTTCAATGCTGGCCGATGGGGAGTGGCGATGATACACGCGCCAAGTTGACCCTGCACTGGAAAGAAGGGTGGAAACGTCTCCCCTCGAAATTCCTAGACCGAAACAGCCATTTCTGTGGAGAGGCAGGTCGCTATATGAGCGCCGCGGTTGACAACGCCTCTCCATCTCTACAATCTCATCAACCTTGCACACCACTGCTAATCCACTCACACTCCCTGTCTTGTCACCAACTGACCTCCATCACATCACTAACACCAGTCCAGATTCCCGCTCAGCACATCCAATTCACACCCGAACCGCCCTTCACTTTCGATACCTCATCAACATGACCAACTACCAAGGATCCTGGTACGGCCCCGATTTCTGGGGCAAGATCGCGCTCGTCGTTTCCCAGATATGGTTGTTCGTCTCCGTAGGCACACAGGTTATGGTCAGTGTTCATCTCTCACCAAGCCGATGACGAGTAATCCCATTGATGGTGGTAGATGATGACGGTCTGGGTTATGATCTTCGTCCAGAACATCGATGTGTTCGAGAATGTCAACGGTGAGACTCTCACTGTGCTCTGCTTCAACGTGAGAGCTCACGGCTGTAGGCAAGTACATGGGAAACAATGGCACGAAATACGATCAACTTGACGGACACGTAGGGACGAACTACGTCGGTATGTCGACTGTGTGGATTCTCATGAGCGTCATCTGATCTCACAGCCGGGACAAATATGCCTAAGCAGCTGGGCGGTGCCATGTGAGTCTCCATCACGTTTGCCAACGTCGTAGTGGCTGGGCATGGTGGCGCTGTCTCAAGACGGCTCCGAAGATATTTTCAGCAGCATATGCAAACTGACAAATTAGCTTCGCCTCCCTGTTCGCAGTCGCCATGTGGATCTTCATCCTGATTTCACTGGCTGCAGACGTTGCGTGCGTTGAAAATCTTCCGCAGATCTCGTGATGGCCTCGAATACTGAAACAGGCAGATGGCGGTTTCCCATCGTTCGACGATTCCTGGGCACGTTTGCCAATCTTGACGACCTGCGCGAAGCTGATCAAGCACAGCGCTTTTCCACTCCACCGGTCTGTGGAACGATGAGGATATCACCAAATTCGACTATAACTTCTTGCTCGTGAGTCTTCTCTCGTTTTTGGACAATAGCCTCGAGACAGGCTGAATGCTTCAGGGTAATGCTATGCTCAAAGTCTTCATCACCGTCGTAAGCAGAGGATCTAATCCGAACCTGGGCCCTCAGCTGACATGTGCCTCAGGCTACCGGCTCCACATCATGGCGCGGACTCCTCCCCAACAACACGGTCATCAACACAGAGACGTTCTGCCTGTACGCCACTTTTGCCTTTTTGGTAAACATCATCCCGGCGTGAGTCCTCGTCTCCCGCTTTTCTGTCTATGACTCCACATCGCTGACAGGGGATGTCCAGCTACGTCACCACTCAAGTACGTTGCGCGCTTCCACGCAGAATGAGATACTGCAAGCTAATCAATCAGATTTGCATCACCGCGACCAACAAAGGGCTTTTCAGTGCCAAGCTGGGCGACGTCGAGTCCGCCGCCAAGTCCGCTGGTCGCGATGAGGGCAAGGCGGAGGCTCAGAAGGAAGCAAAGAAGAAGGCGGAGCGACCGAGCAAATCGAAACCAGCACCCGCAGCGTAAACACGATCGCGTACCACGACGCGGCCTGTAGGTGGGACAAAAGTACTGTCTTTCACGCATCCGCTTGGTGAACACACCCATCCCATGGCGAAGCAGGATGTGATCAGACGATTGTAGCCTGGAGTGTATAGCCCAGTTCAATGAATCCTATGATGTTGAGAAGTGCCATGACCGGGCCGTGGCTGATCTCTCTCCAAGTGCAGGTGATTAGAACGACATTCATCCGCGAGCCAGCCTCAGAAACGTGATCTAGACGCCCCGGTTCGACAGCTTACCACCCAAGATCCTCTCGCCTTCCGCGGCACTGAGACGCATCAGCCGAGCACATGACAGTATGACAGAGTTGACTTACACGCTGATACCAACCATGGCCTCTCCGATGCCGGTCGAGCACTCGGCGAGCATGGCGGGGTTGTTGTAGTGGGTGACGGCCTGGACGATGGCGCGGGCGCGCTTGGCGGGGTCACCAGAGAGGAAGATACCTGATCCGACAAAGACACCGTCGCAGCCGAGGTGCATCATCAGGGCGGCATCGGCGGGTGTGGCGACACCACCAGCAGCGAAGCTGATTTCGGTCAGCTAACCTGATCCAACGAAGACGTAGATAGTGCTGAACTCACCTGACAACGGGCAGTCGCTTCAACCTAGCAGTCTCCTTCAATAGGTGGTAAGGCACAGCGAGCTCCTTGGCGAATGCGTATAATTCGTCGTCGGACATGGCGGCAGCCTTGCGGATGTCGGCAGTGACCGCACGTTGGTGCTTGACGGCCTCGACAACGTCTCCGGTTCCAGCTTCACCCTTGGTGCGGATCATACTGATTTATCAGATCTGGATCTAGCCTTGAGTGGGGGTGGGACTTACGCAGCACCCTCGGAGATTCGTCGGAGCGCCTCTCCCAAATTCTTGCAGCCGCAAACGAAGGGCACCTTGAAGATGTGCTTGCCGATGTGGTGCTTGTCGTCGGCCATGGTAAGAACCTCTGATTCCTATCCAATCAGTAGATACTCGCTTATCTCGGGAGGTGAATTTCAACTTACATCGATGTAGTCCACACCGACAGCCTGCAGAATCTGGGCCTCGACAAAGTGTCCAATCCGGACTTTGGCCATGACGGGGATGGAAACAGCAGCCATGATCTCCTTGATCATACCGGGGTCAGACTGGGGCATCAGCACTTCTGTGATGGAAAGCCGAAATGACCGGAACATACCATCCTGGCAACACCGCCATCACGACGGATGTTGGCGGGGATTCGCTCTTCATACTGTCAGCGAGATCATAATTACACGCCCAATATCACTCACCCAAAGCCATGACAGCGCAAGCACCGGCCTCCTCGGCGATCTTTGCCTGCTCGACGTTCATGACATCCATGATGACACTACGACATCAGCACAGATCTTCGGCTTTACATCGCACAAGTCCACGTAGGGTCTCGCGCGCTCGTCCAGACCACACTTACCCTCCCTTCAACATCTGGGCAAGACCAGTCTTGACACCGAACGTGCCAGCGCCACCGGCCCCTCCAGCCGCGGCCCGTTGAGGGACAGGGGTGGAAGTACCGTTGGGAGCGGCGGAAGAGGGAACGATGGTAGGTTCAAGTGCAGACATAGTGGGTGATTGGTGAGTATTGTATGAGATGAGATGTATAGATCGAGAATCGATAACTACCGGTCGATGAACAGCGGTGGATTGGAAAATTCGGACTCGAAATCGCATGCCGTAACTATATCGGAATTGCCCATTTTGGCATATCCCCCTACCGTCGCTTGCTGTGAGTCGCTGCTACACTGGTCTGGCATCTGGCCAGATCTCTTGCCAGATACAGGGTATCTCATAGCGACTTCCTACATCGAGGGCTCAGGTTTCCTCTCAGCTATAAACACAGGCCACTGGAATCTCTTGTTGCTCCTCTGCGCACTAGACACCTTGCAGACGCATTGGCCACCGTTATCGGGAGCCTTCGCTCTCCCCGCCTCTATACCTGCGAACACATATCGAAACATCCACACTTTCCCTCTCTCCATGATTATCTCCGCCTCTCATCATCTCCGGACATCCGCTCTCCCATTGATCATCGCCAATAGCCCCATAGCGGCCTGACGCGGTACGGGCACAGGCTGCAGCACATTTGGATGTTGTGGCTGCTGTGCTCGCACCGAACTGGGCAAACCGCCGTACTGACTGGTTCCCGGCATCTGGCCCTGACCTTGCTGCATCGACGTGTGATAGACGGGATGGGAGGGGTATGTCGGCTGACCGAGTGGGATTGGCGCTAATCCGAAATTTGGAGGTGCACCAGGTGGGACACGTGTGTTTGGTTGTGCGGTAGGATATGGCTGTTGGAGCTGATGCTGATGAGATTGGTTGTTCTGATGAATCTGAGGGTTTGGAGGCGGCTGCTGAGGGTACATAGGTCGATGAGCATGAAGATTCACAGGATGTTGACCACCTTGAGGGAAGGGCGGCATGCCGCCACCTGGTCCGCCTGGCTGTATCAAATGAGAAGGGGGATGATATTGATTCGGCGGTAAAGAGGGGAACTGGTTAATCGTGAGGTTCGAGGGTAATGGGATTTGGCCCGGTTGCCCGGGGATACCCATCTGGTACCCTCCCCCGCCTCTCCCTTGTCCCGCTCCGGATCCAGACGGCGGCATCCCGCCCGGACCGGGCAGCTGGCGGGAACCCTGCTGTCCACCCAGTACAAACTGACCAGCTGGTGGTGGCGGCGGCGCTGGATGGGGACGCGCCTGCAGAGTAGCCAAGAGCCTCTGTTGCTCGGAAGTCATTCCAGGTTGTTGCTGCTGATACGCCTGAGATCCGGCCTGGCTCGGGCGGTGCGGTAGGTGTCCGCCGAAATTGCTTTGCGCAGGCGGAGTCGGTCCACCTGAGCCATTAGGACGATGTGTGAAGTGAGCCGGGCTAGTATTTGAGCTGCCCGATGGACGAAGCCCCTTGATCGGGCTCTGGTGGGAAGACGTGGATGTGTGCGAATGGGGAGGGGTCGGGCGCGAGCCTGTATAAAGCAGTGGAGGCTTCTCAGGGGAGCGCGAGGATTGCAAACCGGTGTCATCAGGGTCCTTTACTGGGGACGTTCGATGTGAAGAAGGAATTGGTGGGATTGCGTAATCAGCCACTTTGTTATCTGAGGAGGATGCAGGATGTTGAGTGGACGAGAAGGGCGTATCGAGACCCATTCCCGCGAATGCCATCTCAAGCAATTTTCGTTGCTTGTCGCGCCGTGCCATCTCTCCATCGTCAATGCTGAAGGATTGCTCGACCGGCGTGACAGGTATGGACTGCGCAGCGATCGACGGATCCGGCCCAGGGTGTGAAGAGATAGAGGATTGATCGATGGGGCCGTCTGGTCCAGCCATACCGGTGACCCCGGGCGATAGAGTTGGCACGCGAGCATTCGGCGAAAGCATCGAAAGAAGGGAAGCTTGGTGTGGCTTCATCATCGGAGCAGGGTCGGAGGTTCGCGCCACCTCATGAGGTGGAACAGACGGTCCATTGTCTGGTCGAGGCGCAGACGATTTCAGGAGGGCCAGAAGTCGATTCGCCTTCGCGCTCGATGACGGAGGTTTTGGCTCGGCCGACATTCCCCCAAGCAACCTGACCAGATCCTCATCATCTTTTCTCGCTGCGTTTTGTCGATCCGCCATCGACGCCACCGCCTTCGCACCATTCCCCTCGGCTGAAGGCAGCACATCCAGGTTTCCGAACAACCGCTTCATTCCCTCCTTTTGATCTGTTCCCGTCACTGCCTCAGCCGTGCCAGTACGCAAATCCTCCTCCTGCTTGGTGATGAAACGATCAAAGAGATGATCTAATGCACTGGCAGCTTGGTCGTGTGCATGTTGTGAAGACCGCGGCGCGGGGGCTGGAGAGGGAATGGTAGGGGATGCCTCCTCGAAGAAGGGTTGAAGATTACGCCGATTGTCCTTAGGAAGGTGAGAGGGTTGGGGAGGATGTTGCTTCTTCTTACTCGGGGGATGAGGGTTGTATCCGTGCTGCTGAAGCCACTTCTTCAAAGGCCTGAGATGTGAGCCACCCTCCTAGAAAATCTGTCAAAACTCACCCAACAAATGGGGTGACATTGTAGAACTTCTTCTCTTTCGTCCCTCCAGTCTTCTTGGGCTTCTTCCCAGTCCAAGTTGGTAGTTCTGTATTTCTGACCCACTCAATAGCCTGACAGTATGAGCTTGGGCAAATGTCGATAATTAACGAAACAGCTCACCCCAATTTCATTCTTCGTTTGCGCCTCAAACACCGTCGACTCGTCAACGCCAGCCACGATGTACATGGTGACTGATTGGGAATTGACTTGAGTCTGGATTCGATCTCGTTCATTGATGAGACCAGCAAGGTCGAATCCGGTCTCTTCTTCCACCTAATGAAATCAGCGCCAAGCTGAAGACGAGTGATCGTCGCTAATTAAGATACCGACTAACCTCTCGAATAGCGCAAGTCATTTCCGGCTCGTTGATATTGATTTTGCCTCTAGGGAAGGACCAGCCCGCATTTGACTTCCAGCCCCGCACCACGAGGCACTGATGGCAGATCAGCAATAGCCTCCCCGAATGGGACCAGTACTCACCTTATCCGCCTCCTCGTTGAGTAGAATTGCTCCACAACAAGGCACCATACTTTTGTATGAGATGTAGTCATTCCACACGCCATCGTAGTCTATCCCGTTCGGACCTGAAAGAGAGCTAAAAAGCGGAGACGAGGCAATGATGAGTTGGGTAAAGTGCCTTTGGCCCAGGGAGGGAAGATGAGGATTGAGCGGTCGTAGATAATCCTCGTAGAACCAATGTCTGATCGTCAGCAGGCTCTCAGCGGCACCTCGGAACACTTACGCTTGTTCAGCTTGCCAGTATAGACGGACAAGTGGTCGTTCCTCAGCAGGAAGATTGACGAGGAACCTCGCATTGAGATCTTCGAGAACCTCATCAAAGGTCATATCTTTGAAGATGCTCTCGTCCGCCTCAGCCTCGGGATCGCCACCGCCGTACTCGTATTCGTCGTCTGCGAACGGGATGTCTGAAACTGAGCGTTGCATTGCGAGTGGGTTGTGGGATGAAGGACCAGCATGGGGGTTGTGGGCATTGAGAAGCGTAGTGGCCATGGCTCTTGCCTATCCTTCCGGTAGTGCGTTAGCTGCGTGTTTATGTATGTAGGAAGGTGAAGTATATGAACAATGTACACGAGGTATGGGTGCCTCACAATAGACAAGGAGATTCCTGAACTCTCCGCCCACAGCCAAGCGGGAATCACCGCTTCGGGCAAGTCCGATGAGCGGGGAATACCGGGCCGGTTGTATCCCGGCTATATCCGGGTACATCCACCCCCACCCACACTCAAGAGCTTGACATCCATCGCCCCGACCGTCTATATAAACAGCCATGAGGAACAGACTGGGCCCCAGCTCGCTCCCATACCTTAACTTCGAACAAGATGCCTCACCCGGTTCCCGTCCCTCCAGCTGTCAAAGCTATCATCACCAACCCCGTATCAACCCGCGATGACCTCGTCAACCTCCTTCACGCGCTCGTCACTCCTCTGTCTGCCGCCCAGTCCGAGGGTGGTGCGCGTGTCCGCATCGGCTTCTCAGGCACACACTTCGATACCTCTGCTGCAGAGATGGAGGGGTACGCACGGGCGCTCTGGGGGTTGACTCCTCTACTGTCTATCGAGCCAGACCGTCCAGGCTTCGAGGGGATGCGCCAGCAGTGGTCCAAAGGGTTGGCGGAGGGCACGAATCCCGCCAGCGATGAGTACTGGGGAGATGTCAGAGACTTTGATCAGAGGATGGTCGAAATGGCAGCTTTGGTATGTTTCGCCTCAGGTGGCAAGCGCTGATGTAAAGGGATTCTCTCTCTGCCTTGCTCCCAAGGTCTACTGGGATCCTCTGACTGCCGAGGAAAAGAAGAACCTCAACAAGTGGTTGCTTCGCGCCAACGACTTTGGCTTCCCTGCCAACAATTGGCGATGTGAGTTGCGGGGTGAGAACACGTCACTGATTAGACTTCCGCGTTTTCATCAATCTCGGCCTGAAGAATGTCGGCGCAGAGTTCTCCCAGAAGGCTATCGACGACGAGCTGGAGTTCATGGAAACCTTCTACGGCCCTGATGTATGTCATACCTCTGTCATTGACTGGCCCAGCCAGCCGCTGACTTCGCAGGACATACCCGCAGACGGTGTGCAGCCCGAATGCAAGGGCTACGACTACTACGCCACCTCATTCGCGATCCCCTTCTACTCGCTCATCTACTCCAAGCTCGCAGGTGATACCGATCCCGAGCGCGCGAAGAAGTACAGGGCACGGGCTAAGCAGAACATGCCCCTTGCCGTCCACCTGTTTGGGACGGACGGTGCGGCTATTCCGTTCGGGCGGAGTATGACTTACCGATTTGCCTGTGCCGCATTCTGGTCTGCTGTAGCATTTGACGAGCTCGATGTAAGTGACTCAAAGCGCTTTATGGGATCCCAAGCTTACCCTTCAGTTGCCTGAGGGATTCACGTGGGGCATCGTCAAGGGTCTCGTACTCCGAAATATCCGCTGGTTCACTCAGCGCGAAAGCGTTTTCAATCGAGATGGAAGCTTGACGATCGGCTGGGCATATCCGCAATACTTCTTAAGCGAGGTAAGTCTACACAACTTGAGCAGATGATAGAGTTGTCTGACGCTGACATCATCCAGGATTACAATTCGCCTCAGTCACCTTACTGGGCTCTCAAATCGTTCCTCGTCCTGGCCCTGCCCGACACCCACCCCTTCTGGGCGGCTGAAGAGGAAGCGTACCCCTCCCATTTCCTAAAGCAGCCGTCCTACACCGTCAAGCCTTGGGGCCAGTCGTTCTCTCATGCTGCGGGGCATGACTTTGTCCTGTCTTCCGGATCGTGCGTTTTTTTCCCGCACAACATTATCTCCTTGAGCTAACCCAGCAGGTTCACCAACCATGTTCATCGAGGCAATGCTGTAAGTCTTTTCTAGCGACATTGCGAAGGCCATAGTCTAACGTCTCCAGGCCAAGTACGGCAAACTCGCCTATTCGGCACAATTCGGCTTCTCCGCCCCGACAGGTCCACACGGCCTGCGGCAAGTGTGCCCGGACTCAACTCTGACATTGACCGATGACAAGGACGAGGTGTACTGGCGGGTGAGATACAGCTGTGCTGAGGTCGACGTGAGGGACAACGGTGTCATCCGCAGTGTATGGAAACCATGGAGTGAGTTACCAGATGCGCTGCTGCCCGGCAGTTCCCACTAACTTGCTCGTAGACGATGTCACCGTCACCACCTACCTGATCCCTCCCCAATCCACGAACACGCCATATCACACCCGTATTCACCACATTGAGACCGGCCGACCCCTCGTTGCCGTCGATGGCGGTTGGGCTATCCATTCACACACCGGTCCCTCAGACCACTCGGAGCGACGCCTACCTGTCGTCAGCTCCCTATCCGAAAAAGAAGACGCCAATTACGCCTCACCGACAGGCGAGTCATCCATGGCAGTCTCGAAAGCTGGAATTTCTGGTGTGATCAATCTCGCTGGGTCTGGCAAGGCTGTTGTGCTTGATGTGGATGGGAGCAGTAATCTCATTGCGCCCAGAACTGTCATACCTGCTGTCAGGACGGAGGTCGTTGGAGATACGTGGCTGGCTAGCAGAATCTGGGGAGTGCCTGCGAAGGACGGACGGCTCGGAGGCTGGTTGAAAAGTTGGGAGGAGGAAGTCGGGAAAGGAAAGAGGGAAATCTCTGAGCTGATGAAAGAGCTTGGAATTGAGCTGTAAATACCCCTCTCGAAGGCAAACGGATGCACAACATTTAGCGATCCTTCCATTACTGCCTAAACTGTTGTCATGCCAATACACCTGCCCGTTATCCGCACAGTATCCTCTGCTCTCCGCCACGTAACGAGCAGATCTCCTCCGCTTGGGCTGACCTGCCGACATCGCACCACTAAATTCCCTTCTCCATCCTCCTGCGCAGGCGGAGCAGCTGCAAAACGATTCACAGCAGCAGGATGAGTGAGGAAGTACGGAATGATTAAGCAGTGGGCTGAACCAGTCTGTCCCGTCAGTACGCTCGCCAAAATCCAACTCACAACTTGATCCTCGTGCTCGAAACCTGGCATGATGACAAATACTCTCGAACGGAGTTGCTCTCTGATTGCTTTTTGCTTCGGCATGATCTGAGTCAGAACAATGGTCTTCGGACCTAGATGCGCCTATCGTCAGCTGGGAAAAGTATGAGACTCACAAGCTTCTCACAATCCACCTCCAGCCCTGCCAAGTCGAATCCTGGGCGTAGCTCCACTAGCAGTCTATCCGGACTATCAAGTACTTCCAGTACTGCCGACTCATCCCATCCATTTGCTGCGGTGTCTATAGCCCCGAGATACTGTTTCCTTTGGGCCACCGTGATCTCCGCCAGATCCGTCAATTCCGGAAAGTCCATAGACACCTCGACTCCTTCCCCGTCTGTCTTACCCCGCCTGGCGATGATTTTCCCGTACTTCATCGTAGTATACTCCACTTCCTGCAATTTTGATTCTCGCGCGAAAAGCAGGGCGGAAGTAGCCATGGTTGCGTGTCCACAGAGCCAGGCTTCGGTGACGGGGTTGAACCACCGTAAGCCGAATGTTTGCCTGTCGGGCGGGCTAGACGAGGAAGAAAGAGGGAGAGCGAAGGCCGTCATGGGCTGGTTGGACTCGGTAGCTGTAGCTTGAAGCTCCTCATCTGGAGGATACAGCGCTTTGAGTGATTGCGCGTCGGTGCTGTTGGGGGAATCGTGGGTTGGGGGAAGGAGGACCACAGCAGCTGGATTACCCGAATTTGGGGCAGTCGCAAAGGCATGAATGATTTGGTAGGTGAGTTTGGACATCCTGTCTGGGCTGAGTGGAAGGATATGCTGCGAGGTGTTCAGCTGTCTGTGTAATGTCCTATTCCACGTCGAGTCGAAGTTCAAGGAGGACCTCGCTTGACCTAACTCCGGTTCTCCGACACTTCCGTAGAAGACGTGAAACACGTCGATGATGTCATACTAGACCACGTCCCAAGCTCTGTCGACCTGTTTAGTCGCCGAGTCCCTATAGACAAGGGCAAAGCGATGTCCCATCACCTCCAATCACAGTACAACATACTGACAACCATCAAACATGTCCGCATCCGAGCAAACAAGCGTTTCCCCATGCTGCATAACCGGGCGTAAGTCGGAGATTGTGCCTGCTCGATTAGCAATGAACCTCACTGATCTTAACTCGCAGATATCCACGAGGGCACACCTCTGGGTAACTTCGAGATCCTTCACGGGCTTCGGACCTATGTCTCCAACTCAAATGCCTCCTCAAGCGACAAGCAGACCGGTATGTTCAGACCTGCCTGAAAGGACCTTTCGTTGACGCGCTGACACGCTGCTCAGTGGTGATCTTCCTCCCCGACATCTTTGGTGTCGATCTCGTCAACACGAAATTGCTCGCCGACGAGTGGGCAGGGAACGGATGGAAGGTCCTTGTTCCTGATGTTTTCGAGGGCGACGCAGTGCCCGACTCTCATCTCAAGGCGATCGCGCCCAACATGCGCGACAAGGAGAAGGCGACCATCGCGAGCAAGGCAATGGCCACAGCCGAGACTGCGGCAGCGCTAGGCCCTTGGCTAGTCAAGCACCGAGAGGCTGGTAGGTCATGCTTGCCCAATCTCAACATATGGAAGCTTTGTTTAACATTCAAGTTGCCAGGCCTATCGTTGAGAAGTTCATTGACGCAGTTCGAGCCGATCCATCCACGTGAGCTCTCGTGCTTGGGCGACTAGATGTCAAAGCTGATCAGGTAGGGACAAGATCATCGCGGTTGGGTTCTGTTGGGGCGGACGATATGTCTTCCTCGCAGCTCAAGAGCCATCCAAGGTGGACGTCGCGATCTCGTACCACCCTGCGTTCTTGGTCGATGCGGATCTGGAGAGTGTGAAGATCCCATCGGCGCTGTTGAAGGGAGACCAAGACGTGAGTTAGGCGCTAAATGCCTCGCAATTCATCGGCTGATGAGCAGGACATGTGCACGGATGATGCTCTGAAGGGTTACGCCGATGTCCTCCGCAAGAATCTGAGCGACGACAAGGTTCTCCTCAAGATTTACCCCAACGCCGTGCACGGCTTCACCGTCAGGGGTGACGACATGGTGGAAAGTGAGAAGAAGCAGAAGGAGGACGCTGCCAAGGTGGCGATGAACTTTGCGAAGAAGTTTATCTAGGCGATGCAGACAAACAGAGTGGCATGCTGCAGGATTTATGGTTCTTTCACGGGTTTCAGTCATTGCAAATACAAATATTCATCTAGATCTGAAATATGTCTAACAACTGTACTGATGGAGCTCTCCTCTACACCCTGGCATATACAAGCTGACAATATGACCCAGAAACCATAAATTCTCCGGAAGATGAGACACACGGCTGTACAGCTGGTGGCTCAGATCACGGCCCTAACCCTATCCCTGGCTCCGTCCTTCTTGTCCAAATCGTCCTCGGCACCGTCATCGAGCCTTGCATTCTCCGCGCCCTCGTATGCCTGCTCGGCCTCCAATTGCTGTGTGATCCGGATGTTTCTAGGTCGGATGTACTTGATCTCGACCCATCGCAGTGCGCCGAGCTCGAGGATGACCAACATCCAAAGGGCGATGCTGGTTTGCCAGGCGACGCGGTAGTGGGGAACTTCAGAGGCGGGCCAAATTAATACATTAGACCAAGCACCTACTCTCTCAGTTATATCCGAGGATAGGTATAGGTGCTGAGACTCACCGACAGCGTAGTACAGCGCAATCGAGAAGCCGATGATGAAGGCTCGGGATTCGGCATCATGCGGGCAGAGATCTGACATCCAGGCGAAGATAGATGGTGCGGTACCGAGGGAGAGATAGCATGCGAAGTCTATAGCGATCAGTATCTGACAGTGCACAGTTGAATGTGATGTGAATTTCCAAATATACAAACACTTACAGCTGAAGTATTTCGCGCCGAGAGGTACGTTCCATACGCTCATGATGATGCAGGGAATAATACCCCAGACAGCTTGGATCATGACGATGAGCCATCGTTTCTGGAAGTAGTCGGAAAGGAACGAGTAGACCCAGACAGTGATGACAGTGATGGCTGATCCGGCGATAGGGATGGCGTTGACAGCTTCAGTCGACCAGAGCTGATTGCCGGAATCATCCTTCAGAGCTTTGAGGAACAGGTTGAAGTCTGGACGATCAGTTGCGAGACTCCTGGTAAGAACATGGGCTCACATTGATAACCCGCTTGAGCGAGAACAGATGCAGGATAGAGTGTGGCAAAGAAGTAGATCTGCGGTTGTTTGAATGTCCTGATGATGGATCCGAGGGTGAACTTCTTGTTGTCGGCTCGGCGGAAGCGCAGAGATCGCTGCTTGGCGATCTCGATGTGCTGGTCCTTGAGCCAGAATGACCAAGGACTGTTTCGTCAGCAAGACATGTGATAAGATGATGGCGGCGACGTACTTTCTGTTCGACGGGAAGTCAGGGATCAAGAATAGTCCCATCAGTCCCCAACAAATGGTGATAACTCCATTGATGATCTAAGGCGATCAGCAATGTAAAACGAAAGAGACCGAGCTAGACGCACAAACATCCACCGCCAACCTGCCAAGCCGTGGGTACCGTTCAAGGTCCTTTGGATTGCTGTCTGCAGCGCACCCGATACCATCAAGCCAACTATCTTCGTCAGCTTTGGAAAGACGGACACCTCAATACTGTATGAAGAACGTACTGGATTGGCAAGCATGGTAGAAACCAATTCGGAAGGCGATCTCCCTAGGAGTATACCAACTCATCAGGAGCATGAGAGCACCGGGGTAGGCCGATGCCTCGAACGCGCCAAGGAAAGCTCGAATAGCATAGACTTGACGTGCGTCCGTGACCTTGAACATGAAAAGTGTTAGGGTGCCCCAGCAGACTTCGAGACATGGTAGCCATAGACTAGGGCGAATCCGAGTGATGATGATCTGGGACGGAATGAGGAAGACAGCGTAACTGGGTAATGTCAGTGTAATGTCAATGCTCCACGAAAGAAAGAACTGACCCGACATTGAAGTAGGTGGTGAAGAAGTTATACTCGTTACCGTAGAGATTGAGGTCTAGGTCGTCAGCATATGCGTTCGAGTGCTCGTCTGAAGTGGCGACTCACCCTCCTTCATTCCCGAGACGTAGGCATTGTTGATGTTCTGCTGATCAAGGCTGGGCAGCGTCAGTATGTAGCCGTAGTTACAGGCAGAAGAGATCAACCCACTACTTTAGCACCTGAGTGATACAGCAAGTAACCAGGAGTATAGCATCCAGACGAGCGACAAAAAGCCGCTCAATCGAAGACTTCTTCTCAATCACAGCGCCAGTCTGAGGATCGATGCTTGCGGAAGGATCGACAACAGCGACCGCTGTGGGCTCGTAGGTGGAGTGTCCCTTGGCCACGGCGCCGCTCATCGTTGATGTAGTTGCGTGCTCTGTCGACATGTTGGTCGATGAAGACGAGGAGGTATGATAGGAATTATGAGTAGTCGCTCTCGGTCCATCTAATAACCTGGATGTCTCCTGTGCATCCCCTACACTATCTGTCCAGCTGCTCTCCGGCATCTTGTCCCGGATCCGATAAGCGTGCAGGGGTGGAGTGAGCGGGCCCGATGTCGGACCGCCGCAACCTCTCGCCGCAAGGGGTCAGCGATTGTGCGATTTATCCATTCATAAGCGACGCTATTGCGGACACAGGTGGAAGACGGGGAGGTCGACCTGTTCCCTTATCGAGAGTCAGCTGACAGATAGGCATGGAGCGGCGGGGATATAGCGGATGTATGAGGTTGATGACATTGAGTTCAGTTAGCGTCTCTCAAAATAGCCGGCCACGTGGGCTCGGACAACACGCCGCGGCCAAGCTAAGGAATGTCGGCTAGATCCGTCGGTCTTGTCCGAAATCCGAAGAGCGAGCCCGATAAGCGGACCGAGAAGCCGTGAGAGTGAGATTCAGCGATCAGAGGTTGAGACGGGCCTCAAGATCAAAGCACTCATGTCGCACCAGCGTGGCTTCGATACCTGTCATCTATTGCCGCGATGCCCATCGCAATCACAAGACCTCATCCGCACTTGCCAGTCCCGCTCGGCGAGCTGTCAGTCTGGCAGAAGACGACGAGAGACCATCCCCTGCTCAATCAAGGCAAAGACGATGATTTGCCTTCGGAGGCAGACATAGTGATCGTGGGAAGTGGAATGTGCGGTATGTCAATAGCATGGTGTCATTACTGAGACCGGAGGTGCCGTTGTCGCCCATACACTGCTAAGCTCCCCAAATCGACCCAAGAAAATCGTCGTTCTCGAAGCTCGCGAAATCTGCTCCGGCGCAAGCGGTCGCAATGCCGGTCATTGTCGACCGGACGCTGCGAGAGGTTTCACCGCTTTCTCAGGTATGCATGGAGGCGAAGAGGCGAAGCATATTCTGTCTTCGGAGGCTGAAGTTTTGCGCCGGTCAGTCGTGCTGTCAAGCGCAAGCGCAATGAAAACTAGCTGAGTTTCAGGGTGGATGAGTTCATCACCAAGCACAAGATCGATTGCGAATGGACACCTCGGCCGACTTACGATGCTTGCATGACTGAAGAGTTTTTCGATTACGAAGCCGAGGCTTTGAAGGGCTTGCGAGAGGTTGGGGGCGAGCCTGAAGGGTACTCCATTCTGGACGCCGAGACTGCTCGCAAGGTCAGTCATCCACGACTGACGTAGCTGATGGTCAGGAAACTCGAGTCGACGCGTCGATTGGAGCGTACAAGTGGCCGGCAGCGACACTTAACCCCGCGAAACTCACCTTGGGCATCCACACCGTCAATGTCGAGAGGGGCGGATATGAGCTTTACGCCTTCGCACCGGTCCACTCCGTAACGAAAGCGGACGATGACGTATCGTGGACCGTGACCACACCTCGAGGTTCTGTCAAGGCCGGCAAGGTCGTCTTCGCCACCAACGCGTACAGTCAGGCTATTGTGCCTGAACTGGAGGGGTTGATCACCCCTTGGAGAGCCCAGGCGATACTACTCCCTCCAGCGCCGGCGGGTCCTTCGGCTTTCCCAAGACTCGAGCCAAGCTAGTGAGTGACCAGCGTCGCAACTCTCATCAGAAAGGTAGCTGACGAATAGCTCCCTGCGATACCTGGTCCACAACTTCTACTCTGTGTAAGCCTCCCAGAAACATTGATGCGCTTGACCTTTACTAACTCGCTCAGCGCACCTCGTCCCGATCGCACAATCGTCCTCGGTACCTCCCGCCGGTGGGACGGCATGTCGCCTGCGGTGCAGGAAGCGATCGTCAACTCGGTAGACGACTCCAAACCTGCCGACGAGATCACCGCAAATGCCATGGGACAGTTCGCAAGTCTGTTCGCGAAGGGTGGCTGGGACCCGAATATCACCGCCAAGAGCGCGAAGGATGGGCACGACTATGCCTGGACCGGAATCATCGGGATGGTAAGTTGCCAACGTCCCTCGTTGCAGCTGGCGATTAGCTGAAGGTGTAGACTCCGGATGCCATCCCATTCATCGGTAGTATTCCCGACAAGCCGGGGCAGTACGTTGCCGCAGGCTACAATGGTCACGGTGAGTAATGCTTTTGATTGTCGTAACGCAGCTAATCAATCAGGTATGGCACGAATCTTCATTTGCGCACCCGCACTCGCTGAGTACATGTTGACGGGCGAGTGGGATCCCGTCATGCCGGCGAGTTTCCGAGTGACCCCCGAACGCCTATCGAAGCTGCGGGTCAAGGTAGGACAGACGAAGGGTGAGGCGACGTATGAGGGGTTCGCTAAGTTAGTGGGATAGTTCAGTTTTGTATTTCATCTTGTATCTGCTCCACTAGATGTATTTCCACTTAGACTTAGCTTGAACTTTACATGGCCAGCCTGATACCCCGGAGCGCATCGTTATCGCTATCTGGAAGGTGCAAATTCCCAAGTCCTGGCCTCTCCCTTCCGTCCGAGAATCTCCTCATTCCCACTCTTGCTCACACCCTCCTTGAACCCAAGCGTTCGCCGATGCGCATAGCCCGGGTACGACATCGGGTCAAATCGGAACGATCGCAAGAGTTTGTATTTTGGCTGAGGGAGTTTCGTGCCGGGCAAAACGTGTGGTGGACGGATAGCGAGAGCGCGGAGACCCCATGAGGAGTACGGGGCCTGGTCGAGAAGTGTGAAGAGGAGAGTACCGGGCTTCTTGGGCGGCGTGAATGTTGTCGAGGTCGATAGGATATGTGCGCTCGAGTAGTCCCCCTCGCCATCATCCGAGAAAGCATCTCCTGCATCCTCCTCATCTGTAACTTCTGCAGCGGGATCCTCTTCCTCGTCATCATCATCGCCCTTCTTCCGCTTCTTGTTGACTGCTTTGCCAGAATGCGAGCCAGGAAGCAGGCGCTGTGGACCCTCTGTGAAGACGGGCCGGACGGAACGTAGGATGCGAAGGAGGAGGAGCTGGTTATCCCGAATATTCCGATCTTGATCTTTGATACCAGATCCTGCGAATCAGCTCAAATCCACCATTCAGAGACAGACAAGAACCCACCAGTATGTGGGAAGTTCATGATCACTCTCGACCACCGGCCCTTTCCAACCTTCTTGCACTTCTCCAGCGCACCTCCATCCACGCTAAACTCCACGCCTACCCCCTTCTCCTGCAGAGTGCGCACATTCTCCTCGGCATCGGGGTACTTCTCGAAGCAGACTTTCTGCGAGTCGTAGCTCGTCGCCAGGATCTGATGAGGCGGATGACGATGGTGAATGACAAGGGAGAGGGCGAAGGAGAAGTTCGCTTCTCCGAGGAGGAGGATAGCATCGTCGTGTACGAAGGGAATGATGATTTTGGATTTCCCCTTGTCTGGTGGGGCCTCAACATTGGGCACGAAAGTTGAAGGTCCCGCTTCAGCTACAACAGTGGGGGCCTCAGCCGAGTCGGCAGTAGTGGGAGTCTTTGGGAATCGAGCGGCCAGACGAGCCTTTTTCTGTGCCTTCTTCAGACCGGACGAGCTCGCTTTGACAGACTGAGCTTTTGCGTTGGCGTGCTTTTCGGATTTTTTGGCTGCCTCTGCGCGTTTGGCGTCGGCCTGATGCGCTAGGAGGGAGAACTTCAGTCTCGCCATGCTTGTATGATGAAGTGAGGCGTATTCGAAGCAGGATATCAGCAGAGCAGAGCAAAGCGGTGGCGGGGAAAATTTTCCTTCGGCAAAACGCCTTACGGCATCCAGTTTCAGACTTGTTAGTGGCAGTCCGGCCAACTGCCACCTGACTGCCGCACACGGCCACCTGCAGCACTAGTCCTGCTCAATGCGGGCGGTGGATCAATCGTGAATGGATGTTCCCATCCTTTCATTCCCGCTCCACACTCTACCGCTCTCATGTCCCGGGTCAAGCGAGATAGCCTCCCCCCACAACTCCAAATATTCCAACTCGCCGCATTGCTTGCTGCACCCTGCTCCAAGGCAAGTTCTTCTCATTATTTAGTCTCTGCAGTTTAAAGTTAACCACCAGCAGACGTTCTCTCAGCCAATCTTTGTACTCCACTCCTACTTCATATTACCGGACCTTCACAATGTTGTCCAGAGTCGCCGAGTTGGCCCGACGACCTCCAACAGCCTACAAATGCCCCTCTCGTCACCCAGAATCCCCAGATGGCTACACAGTCCAGGAAGGCGGCAGCCAGTGGTTTTACGACGAGACCCTCAACAAGATCTTCCAATCCGACACGCACTGGTGTGCTCGTCACTGGAAAGCAAGCGAGCAGTACATTGCGAGCACTTCGGCTTCCTCAAAGCGCTTTGAAAAACTCGCGAGATTGATTGGTGTGAGTCCTGATAGCACGATGCTCGCAAGCCTCGATGCTGAAAGCCGCTATTCGAGTCTCAGAGTTGTACAGATGACGATGCCCAGCGAGGTGGGGAATTTTCTGAATACCTCGAAGGACGAAGAAACGAAGTTGGCGGTGACGAGCGAGTGGAACGGCCTTGTTGCGGATCACTTCCGCATCTTGGGCGCGTACGGAATTCTGTACCGCGGCTACGACTCCAGTACTGTAGTCTGTTCTTCCGATTGAGGGCGGTCTCTGATTAGTGATGCGAAACTTTTCACTTGAGCGAATGCTGGCGACGGCGCATAACTTTAAATTTCGCACGCCAGTCCCATAAACATACATGCTCATCTGTCGAAGCGCGTTCCTATCAGAACGTATTATACATGCCGAATGTTCTGTCACATATAGCCCACCTGACATTCGATCCAGGCACCGATCCCCGAAAGCTTCATTCTGCCCCATAGTCAAGATAGTCTGGACTTTCCATTGCCTTATATTCACTGAAAGGTATCAGCGTATATTATGAGGCACCGACTTTAGACCCGCAGACTCACTCTGCAAGTTCCGCAACTACTCTTCTTGAGTCGTCAAACTCCTCTAGGCCATTCGCAAACATGTCCTCCTTCTTATATTGCTCCAAGAAGGCATTCCGTTTCCTCAACCGGTCATATTGATCTATCATCCGCTTAAACAGCTAAAGTCGTTAGCCCACTCTTGGCCATGAAATGTGCGAAGTCCTGGCTCACAGAAGCAATACTAGTATGATTGCCCAACATGACTCCGCTGACCCTATTACTCGCTTCTCTACCCGGCATACCCCTCTTCCGCGTGAGTGCAACCTGTATCGATGCCGGTCCCCATGGTACGAAGTTTGCGAGCTGTCTTTCTCGTATCCGTAACAGTGACTTGTGCACATCGGTGGGATCGACGTCGCCTGAGATGATGTTGAGACACGATATGTAGCAGGAAGACTTTGAAGCGGTGGTGGAAACGAGTCGGTTTTTGGGTTGAAGAAGACGGCGCATCACGTCGAGTGTTGTTGTTTTACGGACTGACTTGGCCTAGGTCGTCAGCGAATTACTTGGCTGAGCTGTTCTCATACGCCTGGACTCACTTTGTCAATCTCATCGCTTGTGAATGGCGTGTAACTCGTCATTAAGAAATGACATCTAGGGGTGGGGATGAGACTCGCGATGATCCCCACGAGGTCGTTATTCATATAGCTGGGATATCGTAACGTCGTTGTTGTAGCAGCCATCACAGTAGACACCTGCCAGCATTAGCTCAAGTCCACCCTTAGCGACCATAACAAGACGCACCAGCTGATTTGTCTGCATGAAGCTCGGATCTTGCACATTCAGTCTATCCGCAGCAATCCGCGTCAACGCCGCATTGTCAAGGACGACCACTGAGTCGGCATTGTTGACTAAACGTTTACACGCCAGGAGGGAGTTATATGGCTGGACGACGACGTCGGAAGATTCGGGAAAGACGGAGTATGTTTGGATGAGCTTCTTGGGGAAGCGGTCGGAAAGCCGTTCGAGGAGAAATGAGCCTAGGCCGGAACCCGTGCCGCCAGCTATTGAATGCAGGAGAGAGAAGCCCTTGAGTGTCAGCCGATGACAGGTTAAAATTCTCGTGGCGGTCACGAGCATGTCCCAGATCCGCAGTCTAAACTCACTTCAAGACTGTCAGACCCATCTGCCTCCCGGTCAATCATCTCCATCAACTCCTCATACACTTTCTCGCCCGCGCTGTATCCCTGAGCCCAGTTGTTTCCTGCGCCTCCACCATCTTTCGACATGTATATGTTCTCCGGGTTATATAGCGATTTGAACGGCGAAGACAGGATTGAGTTGATGACCTCGATGTGTCAGCTTACCTTTCCATGCTATCGGAAGCGACGTTGGCCCTCGCAGGCACTACGATGACACCTTGCCAGGGGTAGAAACTCACTCTCGGCTCCAGATCTATCAGTATGGCCCTAGGGACATAATGGTCGTCATCTGCCTGGTAGAAGAAGACATCTTTACGATCTCCCTGTCCTCCATCTGCTGCCCAGTCTTCTAATGTCCCCGTTGGTGAGATCCCATGCTCTGCACAGAGCTTCTGCCAAAACTGATATAGGTCAGCAAGCCCGCAGAGCTAAGCACACTTCCATTACCAGCCCAAAAAGTCTATCTGGTGGGCATGCTGAAGGAGATCAACTTACTTGTGCACCAACTGTGGAAGGCAATAGTCAGTATGGCATCACTCAAACGATTGACATTCAGCGACATACTTTGATTTCCTGCCTGTCCAGCCTACAGCATCAGTCAACATACTGCTCACGATGATCTGCTGAGATGACTGACCTGCAGAGTGATGATCTCTCTACCCATTTCACTGAGAGCGATTTAGTACTGGAACGCAGTCCGAATGAGCTCTGGGAGGAAGACGGGCGCGGCGAGAGTGATGCTCGGCGAGATCAGCGACGTACAGGCTCTACCTGGAGCTGTGTGAGGGCTTGCGAGACTAGTAGGCAGTCGAGGTATACAGTATGTACGAGGAAGCAGCTCAATTCGCTTGAGGTATGTTGACATGGAGATGCACTGATCTCCGTCGACGCGTCGCGCGTCGCGCTGGTTCGTGGCGGGAGGCGACGCGACGCGACTGGCCGTATTGCTCTCTCTGTCTTCATGCAGACAACTGCTAGTCGCAAGTTTACTGAGTCTACTCCTGTGGAGATCACTGAGGTAGGTGGATATACCTACGTGGGGTAGTGAACTGATCTCGCCTCAGATGTCCAGCAAGTCACGATGACGCATGCCGACATGCGATGCTGAAAGCCTGCAGCTTGAGAATAGGGTCTCCGTCCGAACCGCGAGCTGACTGTCCGATGCCTTCGGTCAAATCCTCAAAGGGTCTCATAGTTGAGGAAGAGTCTTCAGCACGACGTGTGAATCCTATCGAGGACTCATGGGTTATCACTTATCCGCAGCTCAACGGTCCTAGCGCCTTCACCCCGCCAATACCTCGACTAGGTTCGGCGATGCACACAGCATAGGGACGGGCGTTTCAGCTTTCGAACCCTCCTTTGGTCGACCAAAAAGCTCACTCAAAGCGCTCACTTACTCAAACAGGATGACTGAATCAAGACTTCATCTACCGAAATGCGTTGGCCATGGCGACGAGACTACTCGTCCTACACTTCGCTCATACCACTCTCCCGACCGACCGCCAAAGATTTACTTGCCCGAGTCTCCGCCGACCCCGGTTGCTTCTAGCCATTTTTGCAGCCGCCACTACTCTTCTGGCTTTATGGGCGCCGTACTGGTATAATATCCAGTCGCTACCCGGCAATCATAAGCAGAACTACCTCATGCTTCATACTCCGACATTCCTGCACGATCGCATCAGATACTGGTGGGCGGACGTTGGTGCGGGTGATCTTGGTCCTCCACGCGGTGTGCCTGAATTATACGATGCGAAGTGGCCAGGGTCATGGGATGTGCCGCCCATTCGCTTAGCCTCGGAGTCGCAGCTTGATGTCAGTGGATCAGCACAAGCGGGAGGCGTCTGGCTGGCGCTTTATGTCTTCTCGACCTCTTCGCCAGAGTCTCGAGCCCGACGAGCCCTGATCCGAGAACATCATCCTCTCGATTCTCTTTCGAGTGACCTTCGCAGTCTGGTGTCTGTCAAGTTTGTCCTTGGATATCCGAATCCGAACGCGCCAGACTCTGGTGGTACTGAGGCGCAGAAAGAGGCGGAGGACCTTGAGGAAATCGCCATCCGGGAGGAGCAACACGCTTATCATGACGTGGTGAGGCTGAAGGGGCTGGCCGATGGGGAGAATATGAATCAAGGGAAATCCTGGGAGTGGGCGAAATGGGCAGGACAGGAAGATAAAGAGGCCCAGTGGATCTTGTGAGTATATCTTTAAATGCAGGTCCGATCTCAGCTGAAGATTTCAGCAAATGTGACGACGACGTGAGTGTCCCTCCCCATATATTCCGATCCGAGGCTGCGTGCTGATAAACAGACATACGTTCTGCTTCCTAACCTCCTCGACATACTCCTGACCCTTGACCCATCGCAGCCTACATATCTCGGAGGCAGCACAGGCCACTGGCCGGGATTCCTGTGGTATTTCGGCGGAATGATGTATGGGTTCTCTTGGGGCGTAGTGAGTTCGGCGCATAGTTGATCTGATCCTGCCTCCACCCTCGTGCCCCTGTTGTGCCTGTGTTGCTGATACTATCAGGCTCGCACAATTGCTACATCCGAAGTGCATAGGGATATGTATACCTGGTCATGGCACGAGGACGCGCTCATGGGCGAGATGATGGTGAATCTCACCTATACTCGGTATCAGGGATTGCTTTATAGTGTACTGACATGCTCCTAGTACAATCTCCCTTCTATGCCCCTCTGCGACCCTGACGGCACCTACTCCCTTCCCAGTCACAATACGAGCCAACACACCCACCAACCTACAAAAGCCTTCGGTTTCTTGCCTTCCTCATCTCCAGCACCTACTTGCCTGACGCATTCAATGCCCTGGGACACCCCGCCTCCTGGCGGCTGGAACTCGCCCCCTGCTTCCCCAGATGCGCGAACGGGACTGGTCAGGGTGGACTTTGAAGGCAAAATGGGCGCTCAGTGGGATTGGTGGACGGCGGGCCCTGAGTCGGCGGTAGCTTGGCATCCAGTTAAAGATGATCAGGTGCGTGTCTACGCTCAACGAGCGCGACAGTAGCATTAAGAGCTGACCCCGATAGCAATACGTCGATTCCTACCATCGCGCCAGGGATTACTTTTTCATTCGCAAGAATGGCCAGTACGATTGGGCGCCGCCGGACGGGTGGGAGCACAGGTTGATCTGGGCCGAAAGGAGGGAAGATCATCGGCACCCGTAAATCAAACACTGGACTGGTGTGATGAGTACTGTCGGATTGAATGCTGAGTTCAATGTCGGGTGATCAGCGTTCAAGAGAGCAAATATACCTTGCTTGCATCTAGCATCTCTATTATTATCTATTACTCTCAAGATGGATTATAGTGTAGTATAGCTACAGTTTATGGTCAAGAATCCAACACCGACACATCAACTCCCAGTTCCCAGGATGCTCCCCAGAAGATGCTATGTCTGCTCTCGGTCAGATTTCAGCTCGTTCACCCCGCCCATCTCCGCCGTCCCACTCGATCTCGCCCCTAGTCCATCGACCACTTGTCCAGGCTCATCCACACTGGCGCCTCTGGGTGAATCCGCCTTCCCCTTCGATACTTTCGCACCTGTCTCCAGCGCCGCTTCTTCATTTGTCGCCGACCCCGCCGGCAAACCGTAATCCTTGCCGTGGAATTTCTCCCATTCCGTGCCCGCTTGTACCTCTTCTTCGTGGATACTGATCGGACTTCTTTCGCGCAGGTATGGTCCGTACTTGATGAGCAAGATACTGCTAAGTCAGCTACGAATGTGTGACCCAAAATAAGCAGCTGGGATACGTACGGTAATGGCACAAACAAGACGGCGCAACCACCAATGATTGTATTTCCCCAATCGATGCCAAGGTTGTGGAACATGGGCACTGAGACAATGGGCATGGCTGCAGCCATCATTGAGCGGGCAAAGTCATTCGACGCAAGGGCGGAGGCGGCATAGCGAGGGTAAGCTATTTCGTTAGCATTGTCAATTAGGTGTCAAATGATGGGCTGTACGTACCTTGTGGCAGGTAGTTGAAGTATGGCATGAAGATCTGTCACATCAGCCAGCCGACTCGGAGAAGCGAGTATGTGGAGAAGGAGCAACGTACAAAGTCAATCCCCACACCAAAGAGCGAAGCTGCCAAGACGGGATTGATCCAGTGAGTCTTGTTGGCTGTCCATGCAAACCAAAAGATCGCGACCTGGGGTAAGGTCAGCTGAATTCCAAGCATGAGAGGCAATGACGTACCGGCAGAATGGCAGACCCAACAACGGTCAATGGCAACCTGGTCTCTGGTCTCAGTTTCCCCTTGGCTGCGATATATTTGCCCTCAAAAGCCACTCTGTCTTGATCAGCTAGGAGATAACGTGAGACACACGACAAGCATCACTTACTTATTCCACAAACAATACAAGCCAAAACTGATAGCTTCGCCAATCAAGATCCCGGCGAAAGGCAGAGTGGACACGCCGAGACTCCAGCCGTAGCCGGTGTAGAAGACGATAGGGAAACTCTCAAAGAAGGTGTAGATACTAGTAAATCAGCTTGAGCTCAAATCCAGGTGGAGCATGAGACTCACGTAGCGTAAAGCAAGCCGATGTAGAGATTCACTCCTAAGATGATGGGTTCGGTGAATGTCATGGATAGTGGTCGGAGGAGCGCTTCAGTCAAGACTTCTCGAGGGTGCAGGTGGGATTGGAGGATCTCGCCCTCGGATCGTAGGTTCGGGTTTCCGGTGATGCGGCGAAGTCGGGATGCTCTTCGGTGTAGGATAGTTTCTGGATTGGTCTCTGGCATGACGATCGCGAGTAGTATGACAGCGAAACCGGACAGCCAGAGCATCTCCCAGAATGCCCATCTCCAACCGTTGGCATCGATCGCCCATGCTACAGCGATGGGACCAAGTCCAGGACCTGCTGCCGCAGCGAACCCGTAGAATGACATAGCGTATGCCACCTTCTCGGGGTAAAAGATGTCAGCTACTGATGCGCCTACACGTGTCAGCTTGGATCATAATCTTCAGGGCGTAAACTCACCGCCAGTCGCAAGAACAGGTGACCCGACGAAACCGCACAGGAATCGCAGAACGCAGAAACCCGCAAAGTTGTCTACCAATGCGGTCGGTATCTGCAGCAAGCAGTAGATAAGGAGCGTGATGATGTACGGTGCCGTGCGCCCGATGGCTGGTATTTCAGTGATCGGAGCGAGGAATAGTGGGCCTATAGTGTGAGCTTGCCATCCAAGTGAGGTTCAAAGGTGACGGACCTATGCCATATCCCAGAACGAACAAAGCTATGCCCAGTGTCGAGGCTGTAACAGAAACACCGAAGTAGTCGGCGCCGATGTATGCTGCCGGAGCCCAGACAGACGACCCGATGTAGACGGAGAAGGTGAGGAGTATGATGCAGAAGGTCAAGAAAGACTTCTTTGTGGTTGGCCTGTAAAGTCAGCGCGTGCCTGCTTCGATGATCTGACAGAGCAGCTCACCAATTCAGAGGGTTTTCCGGATCATCTGGACCATACCAATCGACGATGATCGGCTCGCCCTCATAGCCCAGCGAACGTGTGGTACCAGCGCTCTTCTCCTTGGTGGTTGTCAACTCGCCATCCTGATCATGTAGGGTCGCGGTCGATGCCCTGCTGGCCACGGGTCTATCTCCGATGTCGGTCGTGCGAGCGCGGAAAGTCGGTGAGATGGGCGAAGTAGATTTGACTAGATACTGCGGGGGAACGACGAATGTGGGTGAATCTTCCAAGTACGGTAGGGATCGACCCTTAGACGCATGGTAGATGATCTGGCCGATGAACTGTCGAGAATCAGTGAGGTGAAGGCACGCGACTGAGTAGAGGCAAGCGGAGATGGACTTACCGAATCTCTTACGGAGTCGATCATTCTGATAGATTTGAGATGGCTTAATCGCGCGTAGAGAGAGGGCGGCTGTATGTTCACATGAGGAACGGCCTGTAGCTGGAAGTGGTCCAAGCTATATACATCCCATACCTTGAAAGGGCCACTCAAGGCGAATTTATCATCTAGTCGTCATAAGGCTCCGACTCTGGCCCTATTTGGCGAGATTGGCGAGACAGGCTTCACCCAGCTTGGCGATCTAAGCGAGCCACACGCCGCCACATGAGAGAAAACGCCGGCCCCACACCGAAGCCATAACGCCGAACGCGCCTGACTTCTTTATTTGTGTTTGGTTCCGTTGGGACTTGGGCTGAGACTGGACCCTGAAAATCAACTCACAAGCCACCCAACGAGCTACACCGAGTCCGCCACCAAAGAAGAGCTTGCATCACTGACACTGACGCTTATTCACAGCTTTGCCACTGGTCTTGTCATTCATATCGACCTCTGTATGTATCAACACTCGCTTCGACATCGACGCAACCGACCGCCACCGACGACCTAAGGAAAGGGACGGAACAGCGCACACAGGCACACAGGGTTGTGTGTATAGTTGGGTGATCCAGGAAAAAGAGGGTCCTTGCTTCTTTGTTTACAGCGGTCATCGCGAAAATCAGTGCGTGAGTTTCTTCTCCCATCTCTATTCCCTTCAACAAGAACGCACTTAACCACTATGGTGTTCGCAGTGCTCACACCCCTCCCAGCCTCGACCAACTCCCTATCCGACAACATGTCGCACCCCGTTCCTACGACAAATCGACTTCGGCTCCATCCATCACCAGGCGGCGGCGCAGCAGCGGCCCGTGCAGCTCGCGACTCGATCATTTCATCATCAGCGAAGGGATGGTCCCCTCTTCAAATCAACAAACGGGACGGTGCTGTTTCCCCTCTTCGCCATTCGCCCAACCCATCGCATCTAGAGCTTCCATCAACATCGGCGGACGGACCACGGCGAACTAGTAATTCTTTCAAACATGTCACTCGGAATTCCCTCGTCGCCAACAGCCCGTTCAAAAATCTAGGCACTACCCAGGGTAAACAAGCTGCAGGGATGGAGGTATCGGCGAAGGGCAAGGAGATCATACATGAGCGGCGGTCAGCGGGGGAGGCAAGGAGGATGGGAGAAGAATTGCCTGCTGCGGAGGGGTCGACGACAACACCCAAAGCTGCGATCGGCCTAGGTATCTCAGCCACCATCAAGCCCAGATCTGCGTCTCGCACTGCCAGCGGATCCCGATCATCCACCACCGGCACTCGCAAAGTCTCAGCAGAGAAGAGCAGGGGTGGACCCGCAGAGACAAGGCGGGCATCAGGCGAACGAAGGGTGTCTGGCGAAAGGGGCGATGGAAGTAAGGAGAACGAGTCACCGAACCTGCATCCCAGTCGCCGCCTTCCTCGACAGAGCACCGGCGTCAAGGGCCTGAAGGAGGGCAGTCATGTCTCTCGCTCTCCATTTGTCGTGGGCAAGCGTAACACCTCTGGGGAAATAAGACTTGAATCGCCCGTTCCGTCCCCTCGTACTGTGCCTTCGGCTCGACAAGATCTATCGGTCTCCCCATCCCCTCGTCGAACTTCCGGTCAGCGTAAAGTCTCACCAGCTCATCAGCGGTCTCGCGCGGGCTACTCCGCTACTCCATCACCACCTCGACACTTCTCGCACTCCAGCTCCCTCAGCACCGCGTCTCCCCTTAGCAAAAACTTCTCCGGCAACGATTTTGCTTCGTCATCCGGTCCCAAATCCGCTCTCACTCCATCTCGCCGATTACTCGGACCTCGCCATGCGCTCGGAGTCACCGACTCGCCCTCCAAGCAGAGTAAAACGGTGACTTTCCAGTCGGTACCGGATGTCAAGGAGTTTGAGCAGATGAGTGTGGAGGGAAGTGCGGATGGGAGCTTTGAGATTGAGCTGGATAGTGGATCGGAGTATGATCGGGATTGGGTGGATGAGGGCATGGAGGAGATCGAAGGAGACAGTCTGGAAGAGATTCTGCCGAATCAAAGGGGAGTGGTGGAGCAGATGGGACAGCTTCGGGTGCAGGGCACCGGACCGACCTCGCCTAACCACGACGAGAGCACGACAGCGGACTTCGTCAACACCCTCATTGCTGAGGGACTCTTTTCCCCTCAACAGACTCCTGCATTGAGCGAGCAGCAGACACCAGCATTTGAAGATCAACCCACGTTCGACCCGTCTTCGGCCGAGGAGGATTCGGCACCCTACCTCTCGACCCCCTCCCTCGGCGGTGATGTCCTCATGTCCCCGATGTTCGCGGAGACTGTTCTTCCCGAAACTCTCGAAGCCGGAGAGAAGAAGTCAACCTCCGCACCATGGAATCGACAGCTTGATCAGTCTTCCCTCGCCCACTCGCTCCCTCCCCTACCGCCTGCTTCACCTTTCTCCGGCGAACATGTTCCACATAATTTTGACCGACTTACCGCCGCACCATCCGCTCGAGCGCTAGCTACGCCTGGAACAAAGCACATCTCACTCCAAGTCGAGTCGCTCCACGATCCCTTCGCCGTCCAGCCGGCAGGCATTGCACCACTCGCCTCCTCGGCTTACACAGACCGCGTCAGTGCTGCCAGGTCACTAGCAACGCAAAGTCTGGGCCTGGGAATGCCTCGATCCCCCGGCAGGATAGCATCAGACGCTACTGGAGAAGAGAGCGAGAGTGGGAGTGAGATGGACAGCGGTAGTGACGATGATGAGCGGTTCTTCGGCTCCAGTCAAACCGCAGTCAGGCAGACCATGACCTCGACCACGGTGACTACTGTCGAAACAACTACAGTCGTTGTCGATGAGGACGTCGAGGAGCACATGGAAGCGGCGGACAGATGGAATGAAGAGGAGACGCCTAGGAGAGGCCTGCCAAAGCCTCCGAAAGTGCAGGAAGTCAAGGTTCCCAGCCCTGTTCAAAGTCCAGTCATCCCACCTCAGGATGAGAAACGAGTGAGTCTTGGTCCGGACATCATGAAGCTCTGAGCTGATATCCCAGTCGAGCAGACTAGACTTTTCTGGCTTTGCTCTACCCCTCATCAACTTGTCCTCCCCATTCTTCCGTCCCTCCCCGACCCTCGAATCCCAGCTCCGAGTCCCTTCGAACGAAGCTTCCACGTCTGGACTCTCAACGGAGGATGACGATCGACCAACCACTCCTCCGCCTGTGGCGCCCGTCCCGATTGCTGCTGCAGCGACGAATGGCGATGACAGCAGCAACAATCTCAACGCCCACCGCATCCCCAGCTTTGAGTTTGAAGAGATCAAACTCACCTCGGAGGAAATCTTGGTCAGGCGGGCAACGGTACTGAAGAACCCACATAGTCCGACAAAGGCCACTTCAGCGTCCACGTCGACCAGCTCGGCGTTCACCAATCCGTACGCCTCCCAAGATGGGCTCAACAGGGCTGCCGAGGGTATCAACAGAGAAGGCGGGTCAATCCGCGTTCGACAGCGGATCAGCCGAGAGATGATCCGCGAGACCATCGACCGGAAGTACGCCGATGGCTCCATCTCGCGCAGACCTCATTCCGCTCTTGGTATCGGTGCTTCATCTCACTCAAGCATGGGTAGCCAGGGCTTCATGTCTGCCTCTTCATCCGGGGCCAGTTCCGGCTTTCCACCCGCTACTGAGGCGAAACGAGCCAGCACCCCCGGTGGAGGCTACTCCACGTCCGTCATCCCTCCTACACTCTCCGCTTCTTCTTCCAATGCCTCTGCGCGAAACAAGGATCTTCCAGCTCCGCCAATAGCGACGCCGATGCTGAAATCATCCACCGACATGCCTCGCTCGAACATCGATCACCCGCCTCTCCTTCGCCCGCGATCCTATACCCAAGCTCCGGCTGAGGTGTATCGACAATCAACGGAGATGGGCCATGAGCCTAGCTCCGGCCTAGATCGTATCATCGCTGGCGGACATAACAATGTGAGCTACGGCCCACAACTTGCTGGTCTGCCTCAGAGATCGTCGACATATGGACCCACTGCGAGTATCGGACATCCTGTATCCATCTTACAAAATCCTCATCCATACATTCCACCTGCGTCGTCCGCCCACCCGACCTCTCGAGTACCTAGCAGGAGCGATACTGCGCCCACACCGAGTCGGCCTGTCTCCGGATCCTCTGCGCAGGACTTCGGTCTCGGCGCGTCCGGGTCAAGAGGAAGAGATGTCAGTGGTCTCAGTGCGATTCACGAAGTAGGGAGCAGGAGTAGCAAGAAGAGCAGGAGGAGCATGAGTATGAGCGATGCGAATGAGGAAGTCAGGGTGAGTCAAACATCCGTACTAATGAAGGGACTAGAAGAAGCTGATCAGGCACAGCCACCTTCTGCAAAGAAGCAACCTCGACTGACTCTGGGTCTGGGGCACGAGCAGGAGAGCATGTCCGAGGCATTTGCAGATGAGATGGAGAGTATCAGCGGCGACGTAAGTTGTCCTTAGTATTGCTTATATTACACGCTGACACCCGTAGCGGAACTACAAGGTCCGCGAGAAGCAGGTTTTGGGTGCGAGCTTCGGCAACACCGTCTCACATTCCAAGGCGGGAGATATTGATGGCGGGAAGGCGTGGAGGCAATTGAGACGTCCGTCAGATATCGTAAGTACTCATGTCTTTGGACGTGTGAACGCTCTCTGACATGATAGAATGAGCACGCCGCGGAGATCAGGGCCATGCGGACTCGGGAGGTCAGTCATGGTAAAGCTAGCGGAACGATCTTTGTGAAGGGTGAGTTCAGCTTTGTGTTCGTCAGGTCACAACTGACGAAGTAGTGCTTGGTATAGAAAGCCTCATGGTGCCCGTACCGGCTCAACCCACACTGTTCTGCATGACGCTGGATAACGGTATTGATTACATCCGGACACCGTATACGCCGTTCCAAGATGGTGCGCGCGTTAACCAGGAATTTGCCTTGTGAGTGTTTATGTCGTTGGCTACGCCGAGGCTAGAGTCTAGACTCATGGTACAGGGTCGAACATCCGAACTATGAGTTCTCCTTATCGATGGACATCCGACGTGACCCACACATCATCCGGGCGATTCAGGATCTTAACACCCACACCGTACAAAGTCGGGTCCCGTCTCTCACTCAACCCAAACCCTCCTCGACCGGCAGCGGCATCCGCAATCTCTTCTCTTCTCCACGGAAGAACAAGACTCCCGCTGCTCCACCGTCTCGTCCCATCACACCGCAGGCGGCACCCCCTTCTCAGCCAGTAGCAGACACCATCGCGCGCTACCTCGCCACTCCCGCGTCTAGCACCATTGCTAAAACTCACGTTGCCTTCAAGCCAATCGCCAAACAGTGCGAAGCAAAGGTACTCGAGATACGATATCCGATGTTTGCCATGTTCAAGGGCGAGCCGGACCGGCCTCGAGAGGGTGGAAAGGGGACCGTACCACCCAACACGCCCAGGCGGCAAGTCGCGAAAGTCACTCTGCAGGTATTTAGACTGCCGCCCTTGCCTGGGATCCAACCCGAGGATCTGCCACAGTGCATCGATGAGTGTCTAAGAGGGATCAGGCATCATGCTTGGCACGAGTGCGAATACCACGAAGGAAATCTGACGCAGGAGGGTGGTGATTGCAGTGTAAGTGCCCCTGTTCACCTCCGCGTGCTTGTGCTAATCTATCAAGATACCCCGACGACGGATGTTCAAGCTCATTGGGGGTAATCTCGTCGCATACAATGAGATTACTCGGAAAGAGGTTGCGACCATTGATCTCCGACAAGCGCTCAGCATCATGGATCTGAATCCTGATCAATCTCAGCGAGACCTACGCTCGGCGGCGGGGAGAAGAACACCCGGGCTAGGTGGGGACGACGATGAGGGGATGGGCATGGGAATGTTTGGCGCAAGACCAAGGAGTTTCAGAGTGGAATTCAAAGGTGGTGAGGGGATTGTGTTCTCAGCGGATAAGGATAGTGATAAGACTACATGGTGAGTCTTTTGAAAGACTGGTTTGTGATGTGCATCGCTGATGGGACCAGGATGGAGACCCTAAATGGTCTGATTGGCAAAATCCCCTCTAATCCACTATGGGCCGAACTTCTCGCATCTCTCACGCGAGACAAGCACGATCGGACAGCCGCGGCTCGATCTGTCAGCAGATCCACAACCTACACTACGGGCACGAATACCTCGGGACCGCCCGCGCAACGATCGGAATCGACGGTGCCGGGTCCAGAGAGGAAGAGGGAAACAAGTCAGGCGATGGGGAAGACGAGGAGCGCACCGGCGCAGGTGCAGAAACAGCTGGGTCTGGAGGGTGGACGGACAATGACTGGGAGAAAGGTTGATGGGGTGGTATGAGGTTCGGGACCGATCAGAGTCAAATTCAGGAAATGGGGCTGCGATGATGCGGTAGATGGGAAACGGAATACAGGAAGTATGGACAATTTTATGATTGCTGGCGTTGATGATCCTCTCTGTAGTTTGAATGGAGAATGGTGATGTACTTGTGGTATAAAAATGGACCCAACCATGATATCCACGCCCATCTTCTGTTTGTAGTCTCGTAGTCCATCATTAGCGACCCGCAATGTCAGGCACGACCGAAAAGAGCGCGACATGCGCGACAAGCACACTGGGGGCAAGGACTGCAGCACCCACCAGCGCTCGAAAGAGCGACGCAATGCTTTACATGACAGCCTGAACGGATTCCCCAGGTATGACCGAGAACACAACCAGAGGCCTTGACCGGCTGACCCCTTTAGTAATCCTCCAAAAATACCAGCATGCAGTCCTTGCTGGCCCCTTTGAGATTCTCCCGCCGATTGCTCACCCAACAAGTGTTCTCACCGGCTCCTGCAGAGCCCTGCGCTGTCATCAATTCGTACGAGGATTCGCTCGCATCCATGACACTCCCCGCGCCTTCGCTGCTGATGACCGCATGGACAATTGACTGCCCAGGTGTATCGCTCTCCTCAAAGACGAGGCACGCTGGCGCTGGTTTGGTGTCGGTGAGAAGGTCGGGAGACTGCAGTTGCCAAAGAAGGCCAGGATGTAGGACCATAGGATGATGATGGGAGCCATCGTCGTCGTTGGTCGAGCATTTCGCAACCCGACGAATGGTGTTGCCGAACTTTTCGGGTAGGAAGCGCCACACCCCGGACCCCTCGGACTCCTTGAAGTCGATGCTCTTTGGTCCCTCGTAAGAAAGCGCATGCCCGACGCCTTGATTGAGTTTGTCGATCAGGTGCCTCAACGTACAGGTGCCGGGAGGAGGGGAAGTGGTCTTGACGGATTTCATGACCCAGCTGGCCGCCCGACCGAGAGCAGAGAGATCTGTGGCCGAAATGGAGATGAGGTGTCCTTGATTCGCTGATCCATCCGTTGTGTCAATGATAGTCAAGACTGGTGCAAGGCGAGGATCAGCTGACCCAGTGCCCAGAATCTGGTCGTGGCGACCTCGCTAGGAGTGGACGATCTTGCAGGCTGGGCAATCAGCCAGATCTTGCCCGGTGAACTCTGGAATCAACACATCATCTGGTGATGGTGCAATCTGTGAGTAGGTTGAGTAAGGTGTGAGTCGGGCGTTTGTGAAGCCGAGTAGATATGGTGCCTCCATATCGTTGAGAAGGGCAGGAAGTCAGGTATATGTCGACAGAGAATCAGGTAATGCTGTTGAGCAGTGCCGCTCCTGGGATGGGGGTGTGCGACAACATCCGGATCCTTTTACTTGTAGGGTTACAGCATCAAAGGTACCTCCACGACGTAGGAAACGCGTTAGTCAAGGTTGAAAGGCATTGAGGAGACGTGAGGCGCAGCTGTTGCACACAGAGCTAGGTGAGTAATCTGCACTGGCTTGTTCTGAGGTGTAAGCGAACATCTCCTCTATCCAAGTCTACACGACGCCGGGGCCTCATTCGTCAGTCAGACTAGACAATGTCGGAAAAGCCCGACTGCCGATCTGACATTCCAGCCTGACATTATTCATCGTGACCCATGGTAGGCTATAGCCTCACAAATGCTTCACAGGGTGGTGGCCGTTGTACTGTCAACCTAGGTACAGTCAGCTAGGCCAACACGAGCAAAAGAGAAGGCCTACCTCGATCGTGGGAACAATGCTCGCGATGAATTTCAGAAACTATACGCATTAGCGATTCTCCTTCGAATGCAATATAACGGCACTTCCACATCGATCAAGCGCAACTTACAATGACGAGGTAGAAGTCCACCTGTAATCCCCGGACCTCTCCCCCCTCACCCTCATCCTCCTTCTCCTTGCTCTCGTCCTTCTTGACTCCGCTCCCTCCTGTCACTTTCCGCACCATGCCGCCCAATCCCCACTTCCCGCCTGTCGCAGCACCCTTCTTGCCCGGCGCCATTCCACTTGGGCTCCCGCCAGCTCCAGCTGCCTGATGCTCATCCATCCGATCGATAAACTTCTTCATGACGCTTGCATGTTTGCACGGGTGGACGCTCGCCAACTGTTGTCCCGAGTGGGGAAAAGGCTCCATCGTCATTGTTTTGAAGGCATGATCGGAGGGGACATCTTGGAATACCTGCACGGTAGTGAGGGGAGATTTGTTCTACCTCTTCAGAAAGATTCCCAGTTGAAGAAAGATCACCGCGACTCACCTCATCATACCCGAACAGCCAAAATCGCGGAGTTTGATAATGCTTATCATAGCTGATTAGACAATCGTAAGTCCGGACTTGAAGCAAATTCTGGCCGGCAGTGGATTTTAGATCTGAGCTGCAGAATCAGTCCGGCGCATCTACCAGATAGCTCGAACAAGGGGACGTACGCGCTGGGGTGCACTATTCTCACGGCTGCCTCATCCTCCTCTTCCAGCCCAGCACCCTCATCCTCCATATCTGGGATATCGTCCAGGTCGGGAATCTCCTCCTCCTTCACTTCATCTCCTCGATCATCCAAGCTGAGATTTGCTATTGCTCCTGTCGGATCGGAACTGGGAGTTACGGATGGAGAATCGGTCATGTCGGGGATGTCATTGATGGTTGGATTAGTCTGAGATTCTGACAACGTCAGCGATGGATATGATCAGAGCAGGCCCCTGGCATACTTCTACCGATATGCGTTGCAACCCAATCATCTTCATCAGACCTTGGCTTCCCATCTGGTCCTGGTGCTTCATCCGCCTGTATGGGTCAGCTGCAGCCACACTTGCTGCCTCAATTCAATGGCTTACTTCATCCAGGAAGCTCATCAGTTTCTCGGCGTCTTCATCTGCATCCGTGTAATTTAGGGCTGTAGCTCGGCGAAGACAGGGAACTGAGGAGTGTCAGCCGATGAGGCGTCGTCAAGGCAGATACCACTGACCATTACGGGTGATTAGGTATTGCTTATCGGCTGGCAGAAAATCTCGTGCTCGAGAGGCATCTCCTTTCTCCCTTGCGACGTCAGCAGGCGGCTTCAGGACTGATGGATTGTGAGCGGACTGACCATTGCCATGTAGGAAACTTGTCGGTCAAGAAGTCACCAGCTGCCACGAATTCCTCTACGTAACTCAGCGGCATGCACGCAAGGATGGTCATTCACATACCAGGTGTAATTCTGCCGTGCTCTTTGAATTTGCTCTCGCGGAGTACCTACAGCATCAGTAAATAGAAGGCAGATAACCGCGCATAGAGGCCTGATGTGGGTGGCGAAAGGACGTACGGGCGAGAGGTAATCGCGGACAGCCCAATACTGAGTCTATACGTGTCAATTTGGTCTTGGCGACACATGATGAATTTGCTCACCTGTATAGCTAGGAGTGAAGTGTTCATTATGCTCTGTTTGTATATGTGAATCAGGCGATGAAGCGATAGCAATATAATGGTATGGTTGGAACAGCGAGGGGTATGACGCGTCGCTAGAACGCGTTTCAAAATCCGGTTCCGGGTGACTTTGGCGGCAGAAGATGAAACATTTTACGTAACATACTTGGTCTACACCCAAACCTTATCTTTCGCAGCAGTATCACTTTGTACCTTCTACTTCATCTCATTGGCCGCTGATTCCATTGACGGCCATCTACACTGCGATGACAGCATCCGGCCTGGCAGTGCAAGATGAGGAACTGCCTCCTTCGAAGCTGGGGACCAAGGATCACTGGGACAGCGTATATGAGTGGGTCCACTATGTGCCTCACCTCTACCTTACTGACATCTTGCAGGCGCGAGAACGCGGTTTTTGAAGATGTAGGTGACGAGGGAGAAGTGTGGTTCGTGGCTCATCTGGTGTCTGTAGTCCGATCTGACGTCAATAGGTTTGGGGAGTCCAGCCTAGCGAAGATGAGAAAATGGGCCGTCGAACACCTGCCTCCTTCGCCGGAACCCATACGTGTCTTAGAGTGCGGTTCAGGCAATGGCACATTGCTGTTGTCTTTCCTCACTTCACCTTCAAGTTCCGAACCGCAAGCATTTCACCTCACCGGTATCGACTATTCAGAAGGATCCACCCGTCTATCTCGGTCGATAGAAAAGTCTCGGCGACAAAACCTGCCGAATGAGATCGATGATGAAGAGGAAGTGATCAACTCTGTAGAAATCGAGTGGCGAACGGGAGATCTTCTGAGAGATGACATGGCAGAGGAGTGGGATCTGGTGCTGGACAAGGGCACATTCGACGCCTTGTGTCTGAGCCAGGACGTAGTGGAGGAACGAGGAGGTCGGCTGCCGTCTCTTGTGTACCCGGAGCAAGTGGCGAAACTTGTCAAAGAAGGGGGATTCTTCTTGATCACGAGCTGCAACTTCACGGAAGAAGAGATAAAGCGGAGATGGACCCTGCAAGGCCTCGGCTTTGAGTACCAGTGAGTAGATGATATCCCAACTTGATTGTGGGCGAGTCAGCCTGACGAATCAGCTCATCTGTACCCCACAAGTCATTCACCTTTGGCGGTAACAGTGGGACGGTGGTCTGCACCGTAGCATTCAGGAAGACTGGAATCGATGCCGAGTCTGACTCGGCAGTGTCGATGGCTCGCGGCGCGTCAGCGGGGTCCGCTACAGCCGTGAACGGACACAGTAAACCTGGACATTCTGAGGAAAAGCTGTACTTGTGTATAGACGTGAGTTGAGTGAGCGTGAAGGGTACAGTGTGCTGACATTCTAGAGCGGTGGAACCAAGACCGATGCAGCTATAGCCAACTCAGCGGGCGAGATTGTGGCACGAGGGCAAGGCGGTACGGGCAATATGGCTGAGGTGAGGAGGTTGCCCAGAAAGCAAACTCCTAGCGCATACTAACTCGTTCAGGTCGGCTTGCAGTGGTCATACGAAGTGTGCGCGTTCCACACTTCACAGACAAACCTGAGCTGACATGTTCAGGATACGTGATACTGCCCTTAGCGCAATTTCTGCCTTGCCGCAACGGTACCAATCCACTTCTACCACAGCGACGCCAAAAGAGAACTGCCCAATATCATTCGCTGACATCTGGATAGGGGTGAGTCAACTCAAAAGCCTGAATTGACATTGCCAGATATCCGGTTGCGATACCCCTGTAGATGCATCTCGCATGTCCGCCTTGATGTCCCCATTCTTCCAACATAACCCCGCTCTCTCTGTGCTGAACGACGCACATCTCCTCGGTGGTCCCCTACTGCAGCGGCATGCGCCATGGGGTATCGCTGTTATCGCCGGGACAGGGAGTGTCGTGGTCGGCCTGGAGGTAAAAGACGGGGCGGTGAATGGAGTCGGGAGAAGAGGTGGCGTAGGATATCTGCTTGGCGATGATGGAAGTGGTAAGTAGCATCATATCAGCAGTCTGCACTGAGCTGATAGATTAGCATTCGACCTGGGAAGAACGGCCATCCGATTCGCGATTGATGCTTTTGATGAAGCGTTAGAGCCGGCAGGCGGTCTCGCTAAGGACATGCGTAAGCATTTTGGAGTAGAAACAACACCCGAGATCATGGCCGTGGCTGTAAGCAATAACTCCTCTATCACTCGCACGACTGACTCCGAGCAGCATGATCTCGACCAATCCCTCAGCCCCAACGACGCTACCAACAACCGCAAACTTCAAATCTCGAATCTCTCCCGGCCAATCTTAGCGGCTTCCGCCCGCTCACCGCCCGACTCACTGGCGATCAAATCGATCAATGACTCAGCTGGACGACTTGCAGACTCCATCGTCTCGCTCGTTCGCCAGTTGTGCAAATCCCAGGCCACCAGTGGTGTATCAAGAAAAGTGAGCGATGCGGGTATTGTACTCGGTGGAGGTGTCCTGCGCCAGGCAGAGTATCGGGATGTGATGATGACATACCTGAAAGACCATGGGGTGGAGTTTGCTTGGGCGGAGGTTGTGGAGGATGTAGCGGGTCAGGGAGCGTTGGGTCTTGTGGAGAAGGCGAATGTCGGGAAGTAGGGGAAGTACTGGCAAGAAACCAGGTTTCAATTGTTGAGATTACTAGAGCATAGAGAAAGAGAGTGTCCGGTTTCACCCGTGATGCAGAGTAGTGGGAATTCAGCAGGACCTGATTATATCTCTTGCGCACGTTAGCGAGGGGTGATGCGGTGACGTTCAGTACTTAGTACTTAGTACCCAGTCCCAGCTCAGACTGTCCGTTGCAACGCTCCGGCCGATTCCATCGGAACTCACTCGCTCTCGCTCCACATTGCAATTACAGCGCGAGGTGCGAGTTCCGCCTCTGCCACTGGCCTCGGGATATGACTCCGCCCTCTGACTTACCGTGTAACAAGTAGGTCGTCAAGCAATCAGATGGCCCGGGAACACAATGGGGGACTGACGAGGCAGACGAGGCCAAGACTTTCGAGCACGAGATCCCTTGTCCCTTGGCCCGCCGCCCAACGACATACCGCCGCCTTCCTTATGTCCTGCTTCCACCAGGTCACCATCCCTCAGTGGTCAAGATGTGATCCTCGCCGAGATATGCAAGTATCTCGACAAAGATCAGCTCTCGCGGATGGTTCGCGTCAATTCGGAATGCTTCGCCATAGCGGGTCAAGCACTGTACCGCAGTGTGACAGTGCACGATTACAGACATTCGGCACTGGGGAAATTCCTCGCACCATGGGAGCAGTGGGGCTTGGAGCCTGACAACCGGCCTCTCAGTCGGACTAAGGGCGAGCTCCTCAAATATGTTCAGCATCTCGACATATCCGAGAAACAGGCAATTCTCTTGGCCAGCACGCACGGTGCGGGCAAAAGGTGCCCGCATCCCCTCATCCACCTTGACACGCTGGTGCTCAGAGCAAAACAGCATATGGATATGGACTACGACACCCATATGACGCACCAATCCCGGTTTGCAGACGGTTGGAGTCCAAAACGCTTGGTGCTCATTGGCGATGTGAACGCAATCCCTCGCATCTTCAGCTACTCTCGATCCCCGTCCCCACCGCCGCTAATCGACGGTGACATCCCAATCATCACGAACAGGCTATGGTCATCTGTCCTTCATATGACACACATCATAAGAAACGAGGGATCGGCATCTTATCCTGGGGTAGCCTACTTCCACCCGGCAAGTCGCGAAATCTCCAGGGTTTTACCTAATCTTTTGACCTACCATCTCTTTTTCGACATGTACTGGGCCGCTCGCCAGCGCAGACATCCGCTCATGAACATCGCAGAACTCCACTTCGCCAGAGCCGTGTCTTGGATCATCCGCTATACACCGCCCGATCTACCCCTGACCATCTGGCTATCGGGACGAGCCCATGACGCCTTCGTGAACCGACGACGATTCATCAACGATACCATACGTCAGCCGTTCGACGAGGCGTCGGCAGCGGAGCAGGAGAAGGGGGAAGTGTCGTTCGAAGAGTGGGACGAAGAAAAATTCTTGGCGAGAGTCGCTCGAGTACGGGCTAGGCTATGCCATCCGCACCAGGAGGAGCGCTGGTGTGAAGTTTCCGACGGGGCAATGTACGAAGATGTACTGGTCACAGGTGGTCAATTCGCAGATGGAAGGTCGTTCACGGTCGGTAACGAGGACGCCGGGTTGGTGGACTGGGCAGATGTCAAGTCGTGGGACCGGGGAGAAGACTATGATTCTGGTGAAGAAGTCGATGAAGAGGAAAGTGAGGAGGATGACGAGAATGAAATTTGGGATGCAGAAGATCTTTTCGATGATGATGATGATGATTCTTACGGCGAAGAGGAGGATGAGTGGAGTTGACGAGCTCGATGTGGAAGGGGACCTTTCGGTGAACGGGTACGAAACTCCAAATGGTGAGTTCTCCCGTCTTGGTCTTTCTTCCGAGTATCCGCGGCTGCACGATCTGATCATTTTAGAACATACATTGCAGGCTACACAGACATGTATCTCCAGGATGGACGTCGGTGGAATAATCTGGAGAAATTTGGTGGACAGATTAAGTGGTCTTGCCCGGCTTCACGTCCTGGGCCTAGACGTCACCGGCGAAACCGACAGCTTAGCCTGTTCTCGCTCGCCAGTCTTCCTCCGGCTTGTCTCTTGACATCTCTCCGAGGTATATACAGCAGTCAAAGACCATGTCGCGCCAGTGCCGTATCTGAAATACCGACGGTTGATCGCTCGAGCGGATACTCACGCGATGTGGCGTGCCTGCCACAATGCGTCCTCACAATTGCATCGAGTACACACTTCAAGTTAGCAACACAGTCTGACGACGATAAACGGCACCTCTACCAATGATCCATCCTACTCTGTATCCCACACCACCTCAATCTGGAACTCTTACGACTGGATACTGACATGTGCCCCATCACCAGGTCGCTGTCTCCTCCGGGAGCGCACCTTCTTTGTGTAGAGTCGTAGTGGCCGGAGGAGGGGGATAGATGGTAGTAGCGTCGCAGACCTGCCTGCAGATTTGACTGACGGTGGCGGTGGCGGTGACGGGTGTGGCCGATGCAGTGAAGGTGGTGGTGGTGACCACGGTGGTGGGAACGATCTTGGTTTCTGCAGGCAGGGTCTTGGTCTCGACGCAGGTGGTCGTGGAGACAGTGACAGAGGTGATTGTCACTGCGGGAGGGGGAGCAGGGCATTCTGCCTGCGGGGGCGTGCGCTCAAAGACGCTAGGTGCGGCGAGAAGTAGGGGCAGAAGTGCGAGCAAAGCGAAGGCGGATTGGAAGTGCATGATGGGGATAGTTGATAGTGGTGGAATGTGTATGATAGTGATATTGATGGGGAGTTGAGGGAAAGATGATGAATATCGAAAAAACGAAGGGACCTAAGCTGACACTTATAGAAATCTGCGCGGCCAGTGTGTGCGAAAGCTGTGCGGAGCGGAAAATCTTTCAGTCATATTCCACCACTCCTCACGCATGTGTCAGGGTGTGGAGCAGGGCAGTCGTATGAATGGTGAGCATGACGCACGTCCCAGAAGGATGACATCGGTTTCAAGCGATCTCAACATAAGGGATCGTTCTGAGGGGCGAACCACATGCAGCACGTCAGAACAGGCTTGCCCCTTGTATCGTTGACGTCATTCTCGGCTGTTCGCGCTTCTCCTCCTGAAGATGTCTCACACCCCCAGTCAGCCTCAGGAGAGCATATCTCACACGTCTCAACTTCCACTCGCAAAGGAGCATCGTGATACGTACATGCGTACGTGTTCTACGTATTGTTGCTCCGGCCGTGTGCAGCAGCGTGCTTGTGAACTAAAGAGGCAACTACAACCATATCTCCCATCGCTCTATCATCGATTGAGGCAACATAATTTCCCAGTAATGCCCATCCCCTGCCATGTAACACACCGTCCGCACGCCACCTGGGGCAAGAAGCAATCTCACCTCCTCATTCCTCCTCATCAGGTGCTCATGTGAAACTGGGCAAATTGCCGCATCAGGCAGTCTGTGAATAACGGCATGTCCCGCCCGAAAATCTCACCGCCACTTACTTTGCGAAGCATCTCGCTCCAACTATACATCGACTCGCCTTATAGTCCCTAACCAGAACTATCAAATAAGATGCCCGGAGCTCAAGGTAAGTACATGTTCCGCCAACTGCTTTACGGGAAGTCACAAGATGAGAGATGAGCTGACAAGCAGGTGGTAAAGGTGAGTCGCGTCATCGCGAGGTTTCCATCATGACTTGATTGAGCGATGCTCATCACATTTCTCATTAGTCAAGCCTCTCAAGGTGGGTCATTGATCTGAACTGCACTCTCCTTTATCCCGATGCGGAGCTCGAAAACATTCGCTGACCTAGGTCCTGTTTGGTCCCGATTCTTGCCGAAATCCCTACTCTCTGTGTAATCAACTCTCGCCCAATTCCACATCGCTCAAATCCGATTCGTCTCGTCTCGGCTCACTTAAATTCTGTATCCACGCCAACGTTCACTGAGTAGGCGCCTAAGAAGGAGAAGAAGGAGCTTGACGAGGACGATCTCGCGTTTTTAGCGAAGAAGGTGAGTCCCCCTGTGTAATCTCTGTTGTGTGGTAGCGGAGTCCTGCACGCATACAACCCTGACTGTAATACCCCGCCATCAGAGTGCTACCGCTGACAACTTCAGAAAGCCGAGGAGAAGGAGCAGAAGGAAGCAGCATCTAAACGTGAGCTTTGAGCGTTACTGCCTCACTACTCGATGCCCTACAATATGTGCGGCACCTGCGATCAATGCGTCCAGGACGAGCGGCATTCGATCTCGTTTGCACACTCTGCTAATGCGGCAGTCGGCAAGGGACCACTACAAGGAGGCGGTATCAAGAAGTGAGTTTGGTTCCTGCCCGGATCATGAATGACCGTCATATTTCCCTTCCAACAAGCGGCGAGTGTGGCTTCTATCATCTGGTCAGTGCTGACGAAGTAGGTCTGGGAAGAAGTAGGGTCGTGTAAAGGCTTCTGATCAATTTAATACGCTACGAATGGCCTGTGGTGTACCCTGTTTACTACATGCAGCGTGGCTGTAGATTTGATTATTAGGGAGATTGAATAATTACCGCTTCCGGCATATCGTTGTTGACTTTGGATCCCTTTGCTTGACTACACACTGCACATCCATCATCTCACTAGTTACGCACGCATAGCATTATCATATCATCTACACAGACCGAATCCCGCCCCTCCAAACCTGGGTGCACAACCGGCACCGGATTTCCCTCGCGTGAAGAGAAGGAAGCACGCGCAGAGGCCCAGCGAACCGTGCAGCACAATCAACAACCTTTTGCCCCTCACTGCGACCTTCCTTTCCTAAGGGGTACAGCATCTCTTGCTAGTAGATTAAAGCAAAGGGAGCGCTCAGCCGATCCAACCCCTCATAATACTGCGCATACTCCACTCTGGACTGGCCGACATCCCTATTCAGCTAGATATCGTCTTGATCACATTCCTCATATCAACAAATTGATCTCTACGCTTTCGCCATGGCGCTCGCTTCCAATGCTTATACTGGAGGTACCAGTGGAATCGGTGGCCTCTCCTCCCTGCCGTCCCCCTCTGCCTCCATCTCCTCCCGCCGTCTCACAAACAGAATGACAAACCGGTATTCGGTCAACGCCATGTACTCCCTGGCTGCCGAGCAGGACATCGACATCGAAGACGACCTCGCGCGCGCTCAGAAACGGCTACGTGATCTCAAGTCACGGATATCTGCGCAGTCAAAGAAGAACTTTGTCCTAGAAAGGGATGTGCGGTATCTCGACTCGCGGATTGCTCTTCTTATCCAAAACAAGATTGCAGCGGAAGAGAAGAGGGAAGTTGCGGAGACGCTGGAGGATGTCGTCGAGGAGGACGGTCTTCACATGGACGAGAAGAAGATGGGGATGTACTCGAACTTGTTCTTCTTACTGCAAAGCGAGCCAAGGCATGTGGCGAGTTTGTGTAGGCTGGTGAGCCTGGCGGAGATCGACACCCTACTGCAGAGCGTCATGTTTACGCTATTCGGTAATCAGTACGAGCAGAGGGAGGAGCACTTGCTGTTGACCATGTTCCAAGTGAGTGTCTGATGTCCGTTTACCGGCGAAGTGGAGCCGAGACGGAAAAAGCAGTGCAAAGGGACTTGGGCTGACGTTGCAGAGCGTTTTGTCAGCCCAATTCGAGACCACGACGGAATTCGGGTCCCTCCTGCGCGCCAATACACCTGTCTCACGGATGATGACCACCTACACCCGGCGAGGTCCTGGTCAAAGTTACCTCAAGAGCGTTTTGGCGGAACGGATCAACAGTCTGATTGAGCACAAGGACCTGAATCTGGAAATCAACCCTTTGAAGGTGAGATCATGTGCGATGTCACTTAGGAGTCCTAGCTGATATTGCAGGTCTACGAGCAAATGGTCCAGCAGATCGAAGAGGATACCGGTACTCTTCCAGCATCCCTACCCCGAGGAGTTGCACCCGAAGCAGCAGCCAATAACGCCGATGTCCAGGCCATCATCGTTCCTCGTCTCACCATGTTGATGGAGATCGCCAACACGTTCTTGAGCACCATCATCGACAGCATGGAGAGTGTTCCGTACGGAATTAGGTGGATATGTAAACAGATCAGAAGCTTGACGAGGGTGAGTCGCACGCAGATCGCCTGGATACGAAGTGACCCGGCAGAGCTGACGGAATCAGCGCAAGTATCCTGATGCCTCGGATGCTTCTATCTGCTCCCTCATCGGCGGATTCTTCTTCCTGCGTTTCATCAACCCGGCCGTCGTTACGCCACAGGCCTATATGTTGGTTGATGGAGTCCCTGCCAAGCACCCCAGACGGACTCTGACTTTGGTATGTACTTTGGTAGAAGTGTAGGCAATAGAACTTGTGCTGACAAAAATAGATCGCCAAGATGCTGCAAAATCTGGCCAACAAGCCGTCTTACGCCAAGGAGCAGTACATGATGTCCCTCAACCCCTTCGTTGAGACCAACAAAATCCGGATGAATCAGTTCTTGAATAATTTGTGCGAGGTTGGAGACTTCTATGAATCCCTCGAGGTAAGCTGGATCCCCCTCAACTGAATTTCCTTGCTGACTCGCAAAGCTGGACCAATATATGGCTCTATCAAAGAAGGATCTGTCCATCAATATCACACTGAACGAGCTTTACAACACGCACGGTCTATTGCTACAACACGTTGAAGTCTTGGTGAGCACGATTTCGAGGCTGCCAATGACGATTGGCTGATCCCCCAGGCTACCAGCGATAAGGCACATCTACGTACCCTGGTCGAGGAACTCGGACCTGCTCCCGCCCAGGTCCCACGAAAAGAGAATCGATCTCTAGATTTGCCCCTCTACTCGCGCTGGGAGACTCCCATACAGGATCTATCGACCGCCCTCATGTCGGACAGCGTAACACAGAACGACATCAACTACATGGAAGCCAAATCCATCTTCGTCCAGCTTCTCCGTTCGATACCTTCCCTCGCGAGCAAACGCCCAGTCGACCTGCCATCACTTGCCGAGCGCGCTGCGACGTCTAAGGATCCCGTTCTCGTTCGAAGAGGTATCAAGGTTCAGAACCTGCTATCGGAGCTGGACACTGCGGGTGTGATCGACAAGGCGGACGAATACAAGATCATGCAGGATGAGGTTGCGGCTGAGATGGTGCACCTAGGCAATACCAAGGAGAAGGTGGTGCTTGAGACGAGGTCGCTCGAAGCAGTGTACAAGACCATCTGCGACCACAACAACTACCTACGCTCGCAGCTGGAGCAGTACAAGGCGTATCTACAGAATGTCCGACTGGTGACCACGAAGGAGAAGGGAGCGGGATCTGGAGGTGTCGGAGTGGTGACTGTCAACGGCAAGGAGAAGAAGCAAACAAAGACAACAGTGCTGGGACCGTACAGATTCACACATAGTCAATTCGAGAAGGAGGGAATCATCATGGACAGCAATGTGCCTGAGAACAGGTCAGTATTCTTTCTCCATCTCGGTCGTATGGGCTGACGATATAGACGAATCAACATCTACTTCAATCTCACCTCGCCCGCACCCGGAACTTTCATCATTGCCTTGCACTTCAAGGGAAGGGAAAAGCCAATCTTGGAAATGGACCTTAAAACGGATGATCTGTTGGAAAAGGTCAGTTGTGATTGTTGATATCGCCTCGGCGAGGAGAGGTGTCGGACTGACAATCGGTAGCAAAAGGACAACCAAGCCTCACTAGATCTCGAATACGTCCAGTTGAACGTCGCAAAGGTGAGTCGCTGTCAAAGTGCTTTAGTCCACCCCCTTTCTCCAGCTGATCACTCAGATTCTGGCGCTGTTCAACAAGCTCTTCTCTAAGCGAAGATGAGATGACCTCGTGTCCAAAAGGTGAAGGTGTTTCGATTTCCAGGCGAGGGAGGGCGATTGCGTAGATGTGTTCTTGGGATGTTCTGATAGTTCTTCTACCTCTTGAAGGAATCACTTTATAAGTCTGATACTTTCTGTACTCCGTTCTGCGTGTTCACCAGGATGCTATCTGGATCTTATACTCATGGTTTTGCTGTGTGGGCCCAATTCGCAAGCGTACCCTTCGCATTCGTGTGCATATGGCTCGCGGCTGCTGCACCTCGAGTAAGATCTCTACGGACAACCCTGGCTCGGAGCTTGTAGATCAACCATGTCCCACCAAATCCCCGGTTGCGACATAACCACTCCTCCATCTTCCCATTCATTACTCAAGTCCTTCCTTGCTCGGGCTATCTGCAGATCCCTCCGAGTCCGCGCTGCGCCCGGCTTGGAATCGAATGTCGAATGGTGCATGGCCAGAGTCACGCTCTCCTTGCTGTACCCCTCGTTCAAGTCCAAATCCAACTTCGCATCAACTCCATCGGGATGCGATCGGTCGGAGAGGATCAGCGCCATATCGACCAGATCCTCAGGCATGGCGTGCATATGCCGCACGAGCGCGTTGGGAAGGTTTGCACGAGAGGATAGCGAACCGGAGGCCGCGGGGAGGATCATCAAATTCATCGCACCGAGCCTTTTTTGGATTTCTGGAGTATTTCAGCCTCATTTCATTCTACATTGGCTGAGGGCCCCACATCAGTTTGGACAGATCAGTTGACACGAATATGACGAAAAACTCACCTTTTACAAACTCCGCAACCGGCCCATCTGGCGTTGACCTGTATCCTGTGTCGCCTCCGAAGAACAGTCTCGTTCCCGATCTGCCGGTAGCTTTTTCGGATGAATCCAACCGGGGATGCTGGTCAACTACCCATGTAGCGCACCTTGTATGACCCTTGTCGCGGAACAGGAAGTCTCGGCCATCAGCGTGCTGCGCCGGCGTGCAGGTGATTGTGAATGCTGTTCTTGCCCCATCATCGTGGACTTGTGACATCTTGTCACTCGGATGCACGTCTGATGAGTCGATCTTGCTGATCTTGTCGGTATCACTGTAGTGATTTGAGATGATGCTTGCCTGCTGGTTCGACTCTTCTCCGTCAACCTGAACGAGCAATACTGTATCCCCCACCCGACCATCCTTGTCCAGTGCAGGCAGAGTGACCTCGTTGGCCTTGGTCTCCGCCGCCCACTCTTTGTCCGAAGACGCCTTGGCATCATCACCTCTCGTCACGCTAGGGCCGAGATGACTGAAACCAGTGTCCGCATCCCCTAGCTTCGCTCCCTCCCACCAGTCCAGCTCAAATATCCGCTCCTCGGATATGTTGCGGGAGCTGAACCACTTCTTGGTGCCCTTGGGAACGAAGTACTTCGTGGAGCTGCCGGGTAACGCTTCGATCTTCTTGATGCTCGTCTTGGAAAGATGGTCGTCTAATCAGAGTCAGCAATGAGAACGTATAAACATCGAACCTATGCGGGAATAGACTTACAATGATTGTGACTGATGACTACCGCGTCCACATTCTTCATATCTTCCACGCTGAACGGCACGGCCACCCGTCTCCTTGGGAATCCGACAGGCGAACAGCTCTTCTCGAACAGGGGATCGAAGACCACTCTGAAGGGTTTCGAGGGGTCAGAAGTTGGGAAATCAGTGACGACGGTCGCATGACCGACCCAGACGGACCGGACGGACGTGCAAGGCGCGGAGAACTCGGCGACACCGTCTCGACTTGGGACATCGTACGCGGGATCAAGCGGGAAAGCATTGATTAAGTCGAGCGCGGCGTCGGGATCAGAAAGGCAGCCCCAGTTGGTCAGAATAGCATTCTTCAATATGCTCAGAGTCTGGCGTTTGTCTGGGGGAAGCCAGGAAGGCTGACCATCGTTCGTGTACCTTGCCATTGTGGTGCCTGGTGCCTGGAACGTGAGAGGTCGATGGCCTGCCGGTCAGCGTTCAAGATTATCAGGTAAAAGCGAGATACCAGCTGGACTGGTATAGGCCAGGACAACCCAAACCCCTCGCGCGTCATCCTTTGCCACGCTCAGGGTGCGGCTCCGAAAGGATGCATACGAGACCGATGACGAAAGAGCGTGGAGAGCCAGGCACCTCTCTTGCGGGTACGACGCAGGGACTCATCGGACCGATTAGCAGATGAAGAGAAGATTTGTGTCGATCGCTTATATAGCGTGAGCGTCGCTTACAGCATTATTGCGGAGGCTGAACTTACGATGACTCGCAGACAACTGCGGCTTTTGCTCGTACTTGCCTCTCAGCTCGTCGCGAATGGAGTTCAGGAGCTGGACATAGCTCTGCTGAGGATACTTGGTCAGGGCCGCAATGAACGCCTGGGCATGAGCTTGTATCACTCAGTCACACCTGGGGACTCACATAAGACATGGCGCCAGTAGCTTGTCCGGCCATGGAGGTATCTGCACTCTGCGCTGATCAGTACGATAAGCCTGCACCATAGAATAAAGCCTTGACTGACCGTCTGCGAGTCTTTGCATCCAGAGAATTGTATGGCATCCGCCGGGCTCGTCTTGCTCTGCTTGGCTTTGGCAGCGGCACCAGAGTTCTGATTCATGATATTCTTGCCCAGCGACATGACGCCCTTCATCATGCCACCAATATCGCCACTGCACGGATCAGCATGACAGCGTGCGAGCTATAAACTCACCGAAGATAACTCATGCCGGCGCCCATCAAACCCTGCCCAGCCTCGGCCAATAGATTTGGCTCCTTGATTACACCTTCCGTAGAGTAGACGTATGGCAAGTCGAGGGCGGTCCCAGAGTGGCAGGAGTCGAAGATTGCTGTTAATCGACAACCAGGTGGGAGGGGCCGCACCATGAGCTCGTGCACTGCTGCATCAGCGTATGCATGTATAAAGCTGTAAGTCCGACTCACTCTCGTCATCGACAATATGTCCAGCTTGTTTGAAGTCTAGAGGGTAGATGACTTCGTCATAGCCATCATCCTCATCGCCATCTACGTCTGCGGTCTGGCCACCGTGACCTGAGCTATTTGGAGTTCAGCTGTCTAATCACATGTCGCAGCAAGAGCGTCCGACTCTCCGCAACTCACTAATGGAAGAATAGGGCGTCATTCGGTTTAGCGCCGGCGACTAGCCAATTCATTGCTGCGATGATGTTCGCCTTGGTTGGGATCTGACGAGGATTGCGAGCATCATCGGTGAGCATCACGATATCCTCCGAGCGATAGTTGTATCTCTGGCTAGTATCGTTAGCAGGGAAGCCGGTACCTTTGGCATAGAGCACGGACATACCAGAGAAACTTCTCTACATTCCTTGCATCATTTATGCAACCCTTGAGCTCAGACGAAGTGCCGAAGTAATTGATACCGATCTTTGCAGAGCGTCAGCATGGTCGAACGACTGCGGGCACAGCTGTATCAGGAAGACTTACACAGAGCGCCTTACGAGATCCTGTACCTGCCGGGTCAGCTCAGTACCGAAGTTGCCCTCAGGAGGCGCCAACTCACATTGCGAGTACTGGAAGAACGGTCTTTGCGGGCCTCCCTGTCCTTGAAATTGTGGACCATAGGCCTGATTCTGCGTGGGCGGCCTTACTGAGCTGGCTTAGCTGTTGCTCTGGCCATCCCTCAATCTTCCGAGTCAACATACTTGGTGTGGCGCCATAAGGAGGCTGGGTTCCCTGCTGGTGTGTGGGTGGCGGTACCCCTGCGGATCCAGTCTGGTAATGGGCCGGTGGAGGCACGCCGGTCGGGGGTCCGTAGCTATTTTGACTCTGATACTGCTGGGGCGGCGGCGGGGCGTAGCCGCTGATGATTCAGTAGGAATTGGCGATGTGCATGAGCTGGAGACTCACCCATAGTTTCCAGGTGGAGGGGGAGCGGCCCAACCGCCCTGCGGAGGTGGTGGGAATTGCTGCTGATAGCCACCATACTGCGGTTGCTGGTACTGATTGTACTGCTGAGGTGGAGGCGGTCGCTGCTGCTGTTGCTGGTGATGGCCCTGGCCGGGATACTCGTTCCAAGACATGCTCTCTGGACTTCTATACAAGACGGCTTAGATAGTATAGGCAAGATGATACGGTCTAATTGGGTGGCGGTGACCCTAGCTATTCCTGGCTTGACATTTCAACGGGGTTGCAACGGTCCACTAGCTAGAGCCGGGTTCCAACACGCGTGTCTAACGCTTTGCAACCCTCTACTTCGCCCATCTTGTGCCCATCATTCGTTACCAAACTCCAGGCGAGCGCATCTGCTTCGTCTCCAGCAGCCAGCCCAGCACCGCTCATCCCTTCGATCACCCTCCCCTACGCATCCGACGAAATGCAGCGAGATTGGACGGTCAGGACACACGCGAACAGCTACGGTTACATTTCTCCTCTCCAGCTGGATCTTGCCGGAAGGCACGTACTCATCACAGGAGGCGCTCTCGAGGATGGCGTAGGCTATGCGACTGCCACTGCTTTCGCTCGTGCGGGGGCGTCCGTCATCGCCATAGCCGATCTGCACGAGCTTGCGCAGCATCTTACCGATAAGCTCGTCGCGGCTGCTCGCGATGCTGGTCGCTCCGACCCAAAAATCGTCAGCACCCAGGTCGATATATCATCCCTTACCAGTGTCCAGGCGGCGATGACAGTTTTCGCGCCCGCTCTGGACTCGCGGCTCGACATCCTCATCAACAATGCCGCCCACATGGAGCCATTCTCCACTATTCTCGAGGCCGACCCGGACGTGTACTGGCGGACATGGGAGGTGAATGTCCGAGGTCTATTCAACATGACTCGAGTCTCTCTTCCGCTACTACTCTCGGCACCTGGCTTGCGCACAATTATCAATGTCGCATCCTCTGGCGCTCTCAGCGTCCGGCCCAAAAGCTCAGGTTACCGAAGCTCCAAGCTCGCCGTCATCCGCTGGACGGAGAATGTGCAAGAGGATCACAGGGAGGACGGGTTGCTGGCGTACTGTGTCAATCCTGGCGCTATCAAGACGAGCATCACTATCAATGTCGCGGAAGAGATAAGGAACAGACTGCCACACAGTCCCGATATCGCCGGTGACACTATTGCATGGTTGGCGGCGGAAAGAAGGGAGTGGCTGGCGGGAAGATACGTCAGCTGTCCGTGGGATATGGAGGAGCTTATCTCGAGGAAAGACGAGATCGTCGCCGGAGACAAGCTGAAACTGAAGATGGACTTCTGAACGTGTACGTCGAGCGCTCATGAAGTCTCATTCATTCTCTGTATCCTGACGGCCCAGGAAGGGTCTCGCCCTTCGCAAGGAACAATCCTGGCTTGTCGCAAAGTAGGGGAAACACGCGAACGGCATCCAGCGTATGTTGACCAATACGCAAACTCGCTACCAGTCTGAGCTTATCCGTCAGCCGTCTTTGCTCGATCCATACTGACTGCTCGCTCCATCCTGATTGCGCGACAAGGTGGTGACGGGGCACCTGAGAGTGGAATCATGCACGAGCAATTTGCTCGCCTTGAGTCCCTGCCAAGTAGAGCGAATTGACTTATCTGACGATCGGCTCCAGTGCCAGAGAGAGTCCTTTTTGGGATGACAACGAGCTGCTCTCAACACATTACGGAGTGCCCAGACCATACCGGGCAATGCACGCCAATTCGTGTTTAGTGCCCCTTCACTTGACACGCAATGACTGGAAAACACACGCTGTATGGGATGTTGGAGAAGAACAGGTTTCAGAGAAGCGAAGCGTTATCCTCTGGCCGTCACTCTCGATGTAAACGCAACCACATTATTCATGTGTTGACGCTCTTTTGCCAGTCCTTAATCTTCTCTCGTCGCCTCACGCCTATTTCTTGGGTCCGCCCAGTGGCGTGCCAATGAGCGAAGGAGCACCTCTAAGCTTGACACCCACAATCCGCTCCAACTTGCCCAGAAGCTGCTGATTTGGAACGGCACGAGCAGTTTCAATGTCGGCAATCTATGGCATCAGTTATTGTCATTCCGTCTCTATGATCGCGATGACTCACATCTTGCGGCTTAGCATTGACAGCAGTGGCCAACTCCTTCTGGGTCATACTCTTTCCATCGGGCTTCAGTTTGGCAGCACGGGCCTGTGCGAGAGCTTTACCCACACTATCATATTCAGCTCAGACTCTGAGATTGCAAAAAGCTGCAATGAGGGAATTGAGGTGTGACTCACGCTCCATCGATCTTCTCTGGTGGCTTGGGCGCATCGTCTCTGTCCAGCTTTGCTATTCTTCCGTGATCGGCAGCTGGACCAATCAGCGATCTCATCTGTATACAGGGCACGGCTGCGGATAGATAACTCACGGCCTTTCGATTGACCAGCTTGGGTTTTAGATGTATCGATGGTGGCTCCTGATCGTTGCGCGACTAGGGATCTCAGCAAGGTGCCGCATAAGCGGTGAAACCAGCTCACTGTTCAAGGATGCTCCCTTCACTTGGGAGGGCTTGTTGCGACCTTGGCCGATGATTTGAGGTCTGTCCCAGTCGTCAGACTATCGGTGAGATTTGATAAAGGAGGCCAGCAAGAAGAGCGACAATCGAGATGTTGAATGTAACGAGAGGAGAAGATAGATCAGCGGGGTCCTTGACTATCTGCTACCGGTGAATACTCACCATCTTTGATGATATTTCCTGGTAAATCGAAGTGAATAAAGCAGGCTGTGATGGCTGTGATGCAAATTGAGTTCACTATAGGACAAAGGAGATGGTAAGAATGTCTAGGAAGGTGATGGATGTGCGGTCAGACGAGCTTGCTTGGACGTCATCGAAACGCGGGACCAATTTCGCCACCCAGTCTGAGACGGTCTTTCAGTACTTCAGTGGCGCTAGCGGTACCCAGCGATAGGTAGCCGTACGCTTGACATATCGTACTGTAAGGTGGTCCAGTCGATCAAGGAAGGGCTGCGTCAATACTACTGGTTCTAGCTACATATTCGCCCTCGCTCTTACGCCCAAGTGCTTTCCAGAGCATGAACATGGACTGCCACACTCATCCCCTCAGCCAGCCCTTCCGTCTCTATCACCAAGCGGTCCAGCCTTTCTGTGGGGTACAGCAGACTTGTACCGCTGAATTTCCCATCATCGAGGAACACCTCAAAGATACTTCGATCAATGACACCTTCGATCGTATGGGCGAAGGGTGGGCCAGTCTGTGTGATCGAGAATTTGTCGGTGTAGAACGGATTATCGAAAGCTCGAGTGTTGCCTCGATCGACCCAGAGCGCACCAGCATTGTTAGAGGAGAAGAAGTATCCGCCCTTTAACGATTCACCTGACTTCTTGGAGGAGAAAGTGAAGCGCACGCAAGCGGTCGTAGGCGAATGTTGTGATGTGACCGGATACGTGTTCTCGATTCGGAAGCGAAGAGCGCCGGATGGTACAGACTCGTAGTCGATAGTGACGGCGTCATTGAAGAGTTTCTGGCGTTTCAAGAGGGTGTCGCTCGAGATCGGCTCAAGATTGTAAGGCTCTGATCCCAGCACCCACCCAATCTTTTCTGCCTTGAGCAGATAATTCCGCCTTGGAAGGCTCATCACGCTCCTCCATCCCTCCGAGTCCGTTGGCACATCATCACAGTACTGCCAATTGCTCGCCCAAGCAATCGACACCGGTTCCTCGCTCTCCTTCATACCATAGAACCATTGGCTGGCGTAATTGTCCTTGGCAAAATCGGCTATCCGGGTCGCGCTGTCGTACGGCGTGAAATGCGTTCCGTCGAAGTCGCCAACAAAGTACTGGCCGGTGGATCCGCCAAGGGGAGCACAGGGGTTGATCGAGATGTACATGATCCACGCCTTCTCCGTTGTTCCCCTGATCGGCATCTCAATGAGGTTTGGACACTCGTAGTACATTCCGAGAAGCCCATGATGCGAGAAGGTCGAAGCAATCTTCCAGTCGATAAGATTAGGAGAGGTGTAGATGTCGATGGCAAATTCTGCAGAGCGCGCGAGGACCATCACCCAGTGATCTTCGTACCAAATGACTTTTGGGTCTCTGAAGTGCGGCGAGCCGATGGCAAGGACGGGGTTCTTGGCGTATTGTTGGAAGGTATAGCCACCATCATGTGAATATGCAATGCCCTGCGTCTGCTCTGCAGGTGTATGTATGGTACTGAGATCAGCCAGCTAGTATACACGGACTCACTATATGGCGACAACTCCGTCCTTGGTATCCTTGAAGAACCCTGACGTGTTGTCTTTGTCAATGACTACGCATCCGGAGAACATTCCCGTCTCAGCGTTGGGTGGAGTCAGCGCTATGGGGTGATTGGTCCAGGCATAGAGGTCCTTCGAAGTTGCGTGGCCCCAGTGCTGGTTACCTGCAATCAAGCCCGTCGGGTTGTCTACACCTCAGCATTGCTCCATCAATTTGAAGACATACACTGGTAGTAGAGGTGCGAGACACCTTTTGAGTCGATGAACATGCCATTGGGGTCGTTCATGAAGCCCTATAATGTCAACATCTTGACCGTCATTCTGGCCAAAGTGTATTCGCGATCTCACCTTCGGTGGTGAGAAGTGGACCTGAGGTCTCAGTGGACCGGAGTAGTCAGCCGTCGGTGCTTCTCCTGGCTTGCCCGTCATGATATGACAAGTCCGCAGTCAGCCAATAGGCAAGGCCCGCAAGGGCGAGGCAGGCTACGTGACGTTCTGGCGCCTTGTATGTCCGGAGGATCGATTTAGTTAGGGATCTTTCTCCGGGCTCAGTGAAACTCCGAGAACTATGTCCTTGCGTGGAGCGCAATAAATTTCGTCGTCTCGGTGTGGATGATACTAAGTGACGAATGATCATGCTGTCCATGTCGATGTATGTGGCACTAGCGGTGCGCCGCGGGTTCCAGGCTGAGTGAGAGCCGGCGCACGTGGTTTGGGGCCCCGGTGGCGAATTCAGGGGGATTGAGACTTGAAACAATTCGTGGCAGTCATTATTGTTCGAGCGCGATGACACTATGCGACTGCCAGCTGGGCAGGTGAGATGCGCTAGGGGATAATCATTGATATCGCACTTACCTAGTCGGTGTCAGGGACCAGGTAGTGAGTCCGCTCGCGCTCACCCCGTTCGGCCTCGCCGCGCACATACCCTCCAAGCTGCTCTATGGCAATGTCTGGTGAGCGTTTAGCTGTGAATTAGAGTCACAGGCATGTAGAATGACATTATCATTGCCGCACGGAGTCGAGGACTACAAATCGTCTGGAATCAAAACACGGGGTAAGTACTACTGCTTGCGTACACTGATATCCATCGAAAAGCCTGAATTTATGTCGGTCAGACTCATCTGCGTGTATACATTGCTGTCGAGTGTAAATGATAGCTCGTTGCCATCCACACGTCGAGAATCAGTCTTGAGTGTCTACATCCAGATGCATGCATTTGCACCATATCATAAGTCAAGGGCAGCCAAGCTGTACGCTGCGACCTCGGAGATGCAGGTCTCACACTGCTCCCATGACGGGAGATATCTAGCCGATGCAGAAGTCACTCGAGTATAGATCTCCGAGCATTCATTTTCACAATGCCCGGACATCGATGGTTCGACAGGGTGCTAAACATCGATACATGACGATTACACATGTATTCGATCAAGAGACTCTAGCGTACAGCGCCGTTATGGTATGCACGGTGTGCACAGCTTTCACGATAGCATGCGTGGCGGTATGCAAGCCGACTGCAACTTCCTGAAGAGAACATGGCTGGATGCCAAGATCTGTTTAATATTTAATATTTAATACTTCATTCATAGCGAGGAATTACCTAACTAGGATAAATGCAACTGAGATCAAACTCTCTGAAACTTGACGCACGGACAGCACGCGAGTCGCGATTTTTAAACGGACGGTGGAAATAAGCTTGATAGCACTATTCATCGTTCTCAATAACCTATGCATAGATCGACCTGTTTGAAAGCCGCAGTCGATTTTCTGCCATAATTCTACGACGAAACTTATTTTAGATGTAGCAAAAGCGTCCTGTGGAAGATGTGATATCCAAAATTCGTCTCGCTAAATCGACCGGGAAGTGTTTGGGGCTTGAGGCCCCAAAACATAGAGCTGACGCGCTGACAGGACAGCCTCGGTGAAACTCGGTGAAATTTCGCAACATTTCAGTCGGTCGGCCGGACTAACAGGCACTTGCCGCAGCTTGCCGCTGGATACCGCTCCAATACATGGCAAGCCAATCACAACTTGTTACACGCATTATCCAAGCACAGCCTTGATAGCCTCAGAGAGCGTCTCCACCATGAACTCAACCTCCGCCTCGGAGATCGTATACGGCGGACACAGCATGACATGGTCGCCCAACACTCCATCTGCCGCTCCTTTCATCCCCGGGTACACAACCACGCCTCTGCGAATTGATTCAGCGGTGATGAGATCGGCGACGGGATAGTCGGCGGGGAAGGGCTCCTTGGAGGCTTTGTCCTGGACAAACTCGACTCCCCAGAACAAGCCTTTACCTCTGCATTTGTCAGCGGCATGGATCGGATGCAAAGATGACCTACTGACCTGACGTTGCCCACATTGGGGTGTAGTAGGATACGCTCAACTAGCAGTCTCTCCAGCAGCAAACCCCGTTCATGACATTGCTTCACCCTGCGTGGTCAGCGAAATACCCGTCTTGGACGGATTGGCCATACAAGTTATGTTTCTTGAGGTACTTGTAGCACTCCAGCCCCGCGCGGCACCCGACACCCGAAGATTGGTAAGTATACCCATTCATAAATGCTCCGCTACCTGAGCGGAAGACATCAACGACTTTCTCATTCAAGAGCACGACAGATAAGGGTGAGTAACCGCCATTGACACTCTTGCCGAGAATCTGTATGTCGGGTTGACAGTCTTCCCATTGCCAAGCGTGGAGTTTGCCTGTCCGGCCGAATCCGCACATGATCTTGCAGTGGTCAGCATAGTGATAGGTAGCAGATGTCTGGAACTGACCTCATCGACCACAAACAAGGCGCCATGGCGATGGCAGATCTCCCGCATCAGCGTCATGTAGCCGGAGATGAAGGGCACACAGCCCGTTGCCGCTCCAACCACTGCGATTTCAGCTTATCTTCCTTGCTGGCTAGCAGATGACTTACCGGGCTCCATAAAGAATGCCGCTACGGTCCCCGGACCAAGCTCTTGAAACTTATCTTCCAGCTCTTGGCCCAGCCGGTCGACATACTGCTCATCTGTCTCGTCGTCCAATTTATGTCGATAAGCGTAACAGGGCGAGACTTCGTGAAAGACTTGCGGGAAGATCGGGGTGAAGGGCGCTCGGCGGCGGGTATGTCTACCGAGACTCAACGCTGTTGTTGATCAGCTGTGTCCATGCATCACGCCAGATCTGACTCACTGGCAACGGTAGTCCCATGATAAGACTTCTGCCGTGCGATGTAGTTGACTCGCTCTGGATCCTTGTTCTCGACATGGTATTGCCGCGCGAGCTGAAAGTCAGCAGCGATCGAATTCAATCCGCTGACGGACGTGCCTTGATAGCAGACTCCACACCCTCGCTGCCACCAGTAAGGAAGAGGGCGCGAGCCATACCAGAATCGGCACAGAACATGTCCGCGAGCTCTTCGGCTTCCTGAAATGGTCAGACCTCAGTGCGTCAGTAATGGTAAGTGGTCCCACTAACCCTGTGAGCAAAAGTTGCTGAGCTGATGTATGGTAGTCTCCCTATCTGCTCCGAAACCGCCTGCACGATCTCGGGCACACAGTAGCCAACGCTGACCACTGCGGCTCCTCCGCACCCGTCCAGTATCTTTCGGCCCGTACCTTCCTCGTACAGATAGACGCCTTCTGCTCGTTCGATGAAGAGAGGCTCGTGGTCGAGTCTGCGGTGGAAGACCTTGGTGGCTTTCGTCGTTGGAGCCACTCCTTCCGGCAAGATCGCAGCTGTAGTCATCGTTGCCGTGGCCGAAGTCTCTCCACTAATGTACTGCTGGAGTTACAAGTTTGCCCGAATTCTATGTCGTCCGCCCGAGTTTTTGTAGTAGGAGTGAGCAAGAACCGGCGTGTCTACACGAGACTGTACGGGAAGGAATAGTACCGACAGCGGACACCCCGGGAGGCCGGCTAATGTAACATAGAGAATCGCAGACGATGAGTGAGGAATGCAACTTTGCTTCTGATCTGTATTTCTCACAACGTCCTTCCATCACCGTCCCTAATCATTTATTATGCCGCCCACAACCAACCCTCGAACCTTCTTCGACATCTCGGTAGGAGACAGGCCACTGGGAAGAGTAGTAGTGAGTCCCTGGCATTGAAAGCATTGCCGAATAGTGGCTGACAGATCCAGTTCGAGCTCTTTGCCGATGTGTGCGTCTACCTATCTCTCCTTGTACTCCACAATTCGACACTGCTAATGATGTAGAGTCCCGCGCACTGCTGAGAAGTAAGCTTTCTCTAGCCTGTACACCAAGTTGCAGGGCTGACCAGCAGCTTCCGAGCATTATGTACTGGAGAGAAAGGCCTATCTGCTTCGGGCATTCCCCTCCACTACAAAACTTCACCTGTCCATCGGGTGATCGATGGCTTCATGATACAAGGTGGAGATTTCACGAAGAGGAACGGAACTGGCGGAGAGAGTATCTATGGTGGTCAATTCAATGACGAAAGGTTGGCAGGCAAGGGTACTGAGGTGGACCGGGCAGGGTGAGTTTCTCGAGCTCTGCATCTGCCGCGTAGGCAAGAGACTAATATCGATCCACAGGCTGCTCGTCATGGCCAACCGCGGTCCAAATACTAATGGAAGCCAGTACTTCGTAACGCTGGCTCCAGCCCAACATCTGACAGGAAAGCATGTGTGAGTTTTAACGTCCTCACTTTCTGGCCGTACTCTCAACTTAGCAAACATGACCCTGCATGAGCGTGTATCAGAGTGTGTGCTGATATCCTAGTGTCTTCGGGAGAGTCGTCAACGGCCTCGAACACATAATGACGGTCGGCAAATTGCCAACGGATTCCAAAGATAGGCCACTTTCGCCAGTCTCAATCACGCATTGTGGAGAATTAGAGCTTCGTCGACCAGCAGCGCCACCACCACCTCCTATCAGAAATGATAGATCTCTCTCACCCGTCTCGGCTAGGAGCCCGAGCAGAAGTCCTTCGCCCAAAAGACCGCGGCGATATTCCACCTCGTCGCGATCTCGTTCCCCAGAGGAAGACGATCGTGCACGGCGCCGCAAGGAGAAGAAGGAGAAAAAGGAGCGAAAGCGCGAGAGAAAGGAGGAGAAGCGCCTGAAGAAGGCGCCGAAGAATGGCCTCGACGCGGATGCACCAGGTGGTGGAGCTGGAGAGACAGAGGCTGAGCTGGATGAGCGTTTGGAGAGGGAGGAGAAAGAGCGTCTGGAGGCGGCAAGGCTGGAGAAAGAACGGCGTGCGGAGGAGGATCGAAAACGAGTGGTGGACAACGGAGGAGTGGCGTACAAGGGTGAACCTATCTCCGCATGATTTGACCCGGTGATCATTAGAGCTAACACCGCCCAGGTCGCGGTGCAATGCGATATCTGGATCCAGAGGCAATATCCATGCGCTCGGTCCCGGCCAACTACAACTCCCGAGGTCCATCAGTCCGCCTTAAGCGCGGGATGTATTCAGACCAGGTGGCGCCATCCAATCTTGGATCTCGGATTGGAGTGCGCTCTGGCGATCCTGCTGCTGTCGCTGGAGCTATTTCTGAGCGATGGGTGAAGGGGATCGATGCGCGGCCCGTCTTTGAGGCTGAGACAAGGCAGAGGGGTCTGGACGCCTATAAGACCAAGGGCGAGGATGGTAGACGCGCGGGCGCAGCAAGCGGGGATAAGGATAGGTGGGATCGTGGGAGAACGTGGGTGTCTCAGGTCGGCGGTAAGGACGAACGTGCCAGGAGTCGGAGCCCGATTAGGCGCGAGGATAAAGAGACCGCCGAGGGATTGAAGGTGCCGCTCGCGGATAGACTGTCGCGCGCTCGGTCCTCCACACCTCCCGTACGCCCAGATAGCCCTTTGAGGGGAGAGAAGGATTATGGGAGCGATATGGAGATGGATGACTAGAGTCTTCAAAGGAGCAAAGGAGTGCACAGAGTGTACAAGCCCGAAGCAAGGGGTAAAAGGTCGCGCTGATGAAGATGGCTCATCGACAAATGCATCTAGTATTCTGGCCTCTTTTGGCGACATTATTGTCCCACCGCGATACTTAGCCCATGCAACAGCACCTCTTTCTCCTCCGCCGAGTCTGTAAATAGGAAGAACGCCTGGAGACCTGCATCAGCGATGTGCACGAAGCAGAACATGGGTGTCACGTACCTCGTCCGATCCATCAACGCCAATTGACGAGATCATGAAGCTGCCCTGGACTTGGCTCTCTTCATATGTCTGTGAGACCTTCGTCCCATGTGCCAATGAGATTGTCTGAATCGGAGATATGTCCTTGAGGCATCAGCATCATTGGACTATCAGGTGAAGATCAGGGAATCAGGTACGCACTGTCTCAGTCTTGAACAGCTTGAGTTCGGTTGGTAGAAGCTGGAAATGACGTCTTCTCCATGTGACGGACTTGGTCGTTTGCACAGTAACATGCTGAGTTATCAGCACTGACCCGGAATTGTTTAGCATTCATGACCGAGAAACTTACCCCACTGAGCATTACGCCCCCATTCTCTTTACCCTTCCTCAGATTCTCTTTGATTTCTTCCTGCTTCTTCACCCTCTCACTCTCAGCCTCCATGGCCTCCGCACGAGCTTCCGCCTCCGCCTGGATCTTTGCGCGCAGTCTCGCATCCTCTTCCGCGGCCCGCATGGCTGAGGCCTTCTCCTGCTCTTGCGCCAAATGCAGCATTCTCGCCTCTTCCTCTTCTCTCCGCAATCGGGCGTCCTCTTCCTCCTTCTTCCTGATCTGTTCCTCCAAGGCCCTCACCCGCTTCATCTCAGATTGCCTCTCCGCTTCCCTAAGCTCGGCGAGTCTGGAAGCCTCCTCTTCCTCGCGGATACGCTCCGCCTCCGATGCCGCCCGGAGGGTCTCGTCCTCTAGTTCCCTTTCCGTCGTTACCTCCCTGGGCGAATTGGCTGCTGCTGATGATTCGAGGGGCTGACTCGCGTCTACCGAGGCGCTGCGCGCAGATACACTCTCAGAACCGGCCAGATTTCCCTGCTTCGCCTCGTCCGCGTCAGGCCTATCATAAGGTAGACCCTCGTCGTCATCATAATCGTCATTGTGCAGCATCGGCGTTGGCGTTCTGACTATTCCAGCCGTTCGATTGCCGGAATTGACCCGTATTCGCGTCCGCTCTTCCTCTGTGCGTCTGAACTCATCGTGTACCCTGGTTTCCTCGTTGACCTGCTTCTCCCGCGCTGACGAAAGAGCGGCTGATGCAGTCGGTGACATGAGGAATGGGCTGTGACTGGAAGATGGACCCAAATCCGTCGACGGTAGAGATGATGACCGCGGAGTGGTCTCGGAGCTGTGTGGAATAATCGCTCCAAGCGTATGCAGACGATTGAAAGAAGGTGGGGTCGGATTGCCTTGCTTTGGGGGCAGGGGAGGCGGTATTGAGTTGGAGCCGATGGAGCTGGAGGATCGAGATGGCAGCATTCCAGGTCTGCTGCGATCGTCGCTGTAGTGAGAGCCGTGGGCAGGATCGACGTCTGGAAATGCTGCCGTATGAAGTGGCGCTGCCTCGTACGGCCTGCCATCGCGAGACATAGTGTCTGTCGCACCTGCCGGTGGGTCGTTTAGGTCGATCACTTCCCCCCTGGACGCAGTAGAAGTAGCCCCAAAGACATCGGCAGGCTTCGCAACGCCGGAATTTGCACTCGTCCCAGCCTGGTCCTTCCTGACTGCCGGATCTTCGTCCTCCACCACAGATACATTGTGATCGCTGTCTTTCCTGCCTGACCCCGTCCCAAAGCCGGACGTGAATGCCGCGAATCTCGATGCGGATTTGGGCGAGTTCGCCTCACTTCCACTCTCATCCCCTTTGCTCGACTTCTTCAGAGACGGCAGCGCCTTGGCGAAGCGAGACGAGAGGGAATCTTTGCGGCAGTGCTCCTTCGGCATGCTGTCGGAAGCGAGCCGCGCTCTGGGTGGAGGTGTGGCTAGTCTCGGCGGAGTTGGCGTGCTCAGTCGAGGGTTGTCGGGCAGGTCCAGAGGAGCTGCAGGAGGAGGTGGGAGGGGCCGGTCGAAGGATCTCGAGGAGGACGAGGAAGGCTGGATGGCCCGTAGAGTCGACGAGGGTACGCGATCGCCGTGACTTTTCTCTGCTGCAGCCGGTATGGGTGCGGAGGGGCGACCGAGGCCGAGCCCTATCCCCAGCTGTGCTGGCGTACGCGGCTTGACTGGACTGGATGTAGGGGTAGGGACTGGCTGATTGTAAAAGTTGACTTGATCGCGGACGAACTCCTCGGTGATTTCAGAAGGGTCCGAGATGGTCAAGATAGCCGAGTAATCCTAAGTCATGAGCAATCAAGCCAAGTTTTCCATCGACACTCTGCACTCACAGGGAACTTGTTTGCTAGTGCTCGTGAGTGAACAACAGCTCGAGCTATCAATGATCAGCGAGCACTTCCGCCTTGTGGCGGCGTACAACGTCATTTGCCGTGAAGTTGACGGCAGTGAATCCACATACCTCGTCGTACTCCCCTGTACCAGTACGATCAGTACGCGTCTGTGTTGAGGCGGGAGGAAGCATGGAAAGACATACGTGACAACTTCCGGTAGATAGACCAGGACTACCCCCTTCTCTCCCCCGTCCCGCATTGGGCGTCCTTTCGCGACCACACCATACCCGAAAAGTGGGTCTGCTCTGCGAGTTGCCATGAGCTCCTGCCAGCGCGGGACCCATGGGTCAAACCCTGTTGACAATAATATGAGCGTCTTTTCTGCCGTCGGATGATATCCCAATGCTAGCCTGTTCGTTGTTAGTCATGGACCTCGAGCCCAACGACATCGTGGAGCAGGGCATGCCTCTCCCTGAGCGGACGAGAGCGAAACCGGTCTCACCATGAGATCGGGGAGACAGGATCCGAGATGGAATTCACAGCCGAGACGAGCGCTGGATCTGAGAGGTCTGCCGCCATTTCTGTTGTAAGAGAAGCTGGATATGAGATGAGAAATGCAAGCACAGCTCCCAGTCCTTCGTCTTGTCAACAAACGCCATTCGCGCTAACGATCCGCAGGTCCGTGCGTTCAATTGGTCATTTGAGCGATCTGCGAGCGAGGGTCCATCAAGCGATAGAGTGCTACATCGGACGCTGATCACGCATTGGACAATCTATAACGGAGAATCGACATGAACCACCTAATTGTACAATGATACGAGGACAGCCCATTCTAACCAGTGTTCTCGCTCAATACTCCTCCAAAACCTCCATCCCCGGTCCGCCGACACGCATGACTTCCTCGGCGTTCATCATCTCGCCGTCACGTATACCCTTATTCTCCATTATCAAGTTCTCAATATCGAACAGGAAGGGCGGCATGGAGCTCGAACTCGACAGATTTTGCAGAGAAAAGGGAAATGAGTCGCTCCTCGGTCGTGGCATGAAGTCGGAGTTGGCGGGTTGAGAGTTGTCGCTTGAATGTACAGGCCCAGTGGTGTCCATGGATATACTCAGCGGAGATTGATAGGATGTGTAGGGAGGTTGGGATACAGAGTACATCGTGGAGGTGGGGGCTGTCGTGTAGTCAACGGAAGATGGAGGGAAGCCATAAAGGAAAGATTGTCCCGTTGCCGCATCTGGAAGACTTCCAAAAGTCTGCTGTTGCTGGTAGGGTTGCTGCTGAACGCCAAAGACAGAAGTCGACCCGCCCCAGCTGTGCGCAGTCGCCGCAGTCTGGCCCCAATTCGGTTCCTCCACCATTGATCCCATCTCGAAGTCGACCCGCCCTGCCTCAAATTCGGCCGGCATCGCTATAGGCGCGCTGAAACTTCTCTGCTTTGCGTGCCCAAGTCCGTCAGCCCGAACTCGGATGCCAGCAATCTCATGACGCCGTGGCGCTGCGGAGTAGACAGGGGTGTTGTTCGTGGTAGTGGCTGTCGCCGGTACCGGAAACCGCCAAGACGAGGCAAAAGCGCTTTGCGCAGTTATAGCAGAATCGCTCAGACGAGGCGGGAGACAAGCATCTGCGGTAGATGTCGTGGGAGTGGGCGTGGCTGGCGAAGGAGGAGAAGGTTGGTTGTGCGTAAAGGTCACTGGAGTGAGGAGCGGGGCATCATACAGGTACTGGTGAACTTTGGCAAAGGCAGGTAAGAGAGTCTGTTGCTTCAGCAAGATCATCACCTGGAGACAATAAGCCAAACTTACCTCCCGCTGCCCAGTGATCTCTACTTTACCGCCTCCATCAACAAGACCACCTGAAAAGTCCCCCGTGGCCGCCCACACTCCCATGCTCGAATCCCAGCATGTAAACATACAAGCTACGCTGGGGAGCATGAAGCGTACTAGTACAGCTTCAGCGTTGAGCGTGGGATTTGCCGCGGCTTCGATTGACGAGATCGACCGCGTCATTGGTGAGACACCATTCATCACTCCAAGGTGATGATTCTGTGTTGTATCGAGATAAGATGGGCTGAGAGGGATTGATATCCGGTATGTTTGGCCCATGTGTAGTACGTATAATAGTATCTCAGGTGATGGGCAGAGCAAGCGGAGAGCCAGGCATAGGTCCGAAGAGGCGGTTGTGCCGGGGGTCAGGAATCGGGTCCAAGTAGAGATCGACAGGACCGAAATCGGCACAATGTGCAAGAAGGCAGCGAAATCAGCGGTGGTGCTAATGCCATGGCAGAGGTAAGGGAGACTCACGGTCTTCGTCATGCACCATTTCTTTGAGCGACTCCATATCGACTAGACTCCCTTTTCGGGAACTGCCTCCCGTAGCGAAAGGATCGGCTGACCCGGCTACTCCATGCGAAATACTTGCATCGCTGCCCAAAGACAAAGACCGATGGTAAATCGCAATTGACTCCCTCTCCTTGGCTCGTGATTTTGAGCGCCGGTTTTGAAACCAGATCTGTAGGGTCTTGGAGCGGACATCGGGTCCTAGCTGCCGTGCTAGCGCTTCTCGAGCTGCTGCATCGGGATTCCTAGTTGGTGATCAGCTATCGTCTCCGGGTGCTGGCATGCTGTTAGCGCATACATACTTATTCTGATCGTACGAAGCCACCAAGAGAGCTAATTGCTCTCTCGTCGGTTTGAATCTGACCGGCTTTCCGTCCAGCCTGGCATCATCGTAGGTGAGATCAAGACCCAAGGGAGCTGGATGGATCCGCTGCCCGCTCGTAGCAGATGTCGGGTCGTGTTGAGGCTGCAGAGGGTACGGCCGGTAGAAACCGACTGGAGATGACAACCTCCGATCTGGATGAGGCGCAAATGAGTTCTGAGGGATGGCGCTCATACTCGCAGAAGCGAAGTAGGATTGTGGCCGATATGGGATGATTGCAGGCTGGTGATGGTGTATTTCGTGCCCAGAGTCCGGGGATATCTGCATGTACTGCAGCTGGACCGAGCCGGAGACAGACATCGGCGCAGGGACAGACTGGGCCATCGTTTGGGGCGTCATGAGTAGTGCCGACGCCTGCTCGGATGAGGTCGACCAGGATCGTTCCGGTCCTAGCGGCCTACTGGCGCTCGACGAGCTGAGGGGTACGCTCTCTGATGGCGCAGACCAGTTGGCCATCAGTGGAGAGAGAGTGGTGTGATTCGTCGCGCTACTAGGCGTGTAAGGCAGACCAAATGTGTTCGCCACATTGCCGGAAGGAGGGGGAACAAACCACGATGAGGTCAGCGGAGTTGACGACAGGCTCGGCTGATCCATGTTGGAAAAGGCAAGATCGGCCGGTTCTCGAGGTACACCGTAGCTAGGCTCTGAAATACCGCCGAGGAGCTGCGCACGCATCTGAAACTGTGATTGCTGGCTGCTGGTTAGGGGGTCGCGTGGGTGAATGCTGGCGTAGGTAGAAGATCCGCAGCTGTTGGTATGTGACGCAGACTGCTGATCCGTGGACATATTCAACATGTCGGTGAATGTCGCTGTGGTCAGAGGTGGAAGTATCCGTCGAGGTCGGAGATTTGAGGTCCGACAGGAAGTGCTAGACTGAAGTGTCAGCTACGAGTCTCCGATTCGGGACACCATAAAGACTGAAAGAGTAATCAAGAGCATGTGGGAGCGTCTATGAAATAGTGTGAACATACCAGGATGTCAAGCGCAGACTCACCCAGACAAACCACCCCCAAAAAGACTACTGAAGAATGCCTCCTCGTTCTTCCTAGCTTACTCGATCTGCTTAAACGATGACCACCAGTCGAATCATGTGCAGGTAGGCCAGCATGGAGAGACCGAACCAGCGAAGACGTTCTCCGTTGTTGAGTCAGAAGAACGGAGTGGGATAAGTACGGGGGCGACCGAGTCCGGCGGGAGGTCCTTTGCTGCAGGGGTATACCTTTGGACTTCAGGCAGCTGGAAGTCATTAGTTGATGTAGGACAAGATAGCAATGGACTGTGTTTGTGGCTCACGTTTGAATAGCAAAACAAACCCAAAAGCCAAGAGGACGCATCGAAGTCTTTCGCTCCGATTGTTCCACTTCTATCGGGTCAGCACACATCACCACCCAAAGCAAATGGCGGGTCACTCACTTCAAGTGTATCATCCTAGAATGGAGAGTCGTAGCAGTCATCTCCCAAGTAAGTAATCACCTGATGAACACACACACAAGACCCAAGCCGAAGTCCGAGCCCGATACCTTGATCCGATCCGAGAACTCAAAAGCACGCATTGGCTTCTATTCAGTTCCCGCTGCGCCCTTGCGTATGCCGCAAAGCCGTACCGGCCCTGTATGACGACCACTGCGTCAGTCCTTTGGGTGAGTATACGCGGCCGAATAGTATGGGCAGAAGCGAGAAGGAGAAACGTAAAAGCGAAAGGCAGTGTTGTATCAGCCTGGTCACTCCGTCAGTCCTTTAGTTGAGAGTCTCGAATGACGAGGTTAGTGGATACTGTCGACCATCATGTGTAGTAGCGTAGCGGATGAAGCATTATTTGAGTCGCGACTGGGTGGGCGGACAATGCCATTTTAGTCACGCTGCTTACGAGTATGTCGTCATCGCTTTCCACCCATTCCAAGCTTTCCAAAATTCCCAACAACTCTTATCATTCACCATCTTTCACCTCTAAGGCAAGCTGTGCTTGTCTGTGAAACTATAGCCTGGACATGTCGCTCCTGAGCCAGCTACTCGCTCTGCCGGGGACGATTCTTCTCACTCTATTTAGTATGGTCGGCCTCGCAGCGTGGCCTCGACAAATCGTTAGGGTGATGCCCCGCTTCCCCGCCAACCTCAAGCTGCGCACAACCAAAGCACAGACCAAGGTTTTGATGAATGGCAATGGGTATGTCAACGGGAACGGCAGTAGTCATGATGGACACTCGAGTGAGGACCAAACCGTGTCGAGATGGATATCGGAGAATGTGCCGAGTCTGAGGAAAACGTTCAAGCCGGCATGGTGGTTGCCAAAGTAGGTGGACAATGATAATGGGTGGCGGAGTAGCTACTGATTTGTCCAGTGGTCATCTCCAAACAATGTACTCGGTGGTCGGTAACTTCACTAAAGTAGACAAGATTCATTACAAGCGGTAAGTCGTACGGGCTATGCTTACGGTACGCTGAGTGCTGAGTATTTTCAGGACATATCTACGCGTGCCAGACGGCGGGACCGCCGGCCTTGATTTTACCGAGGATCATGAAAGCTTACCTGCCGACGCACCCATCTTGGTCATCTGTCACGGTCTGACAGGCGGAAGCCACGAGAGCTACGTCCGGAACGTGCTCACATGGGTGGTCAAACCGAAGTCAGAAGGTGGACTGGGAGGGAGAGCTGTGGTTGTTAACGTGAGTCGGCACTAGCCAACCTTCAATTCGTGTTGGGCTGACGGTGCCAGTTCCGGGGTTGTGCCAACACGCCACTGAGCTCCACCCAGCTGTATTCTGCCGCGACCACCGTCGACCTTGAGCTCTCCCTCCACTACCTCCGTCACAAATACCCCCAAGCTCCCCTGCACGGCATCGGCTTCTCCCTCGGCGCATCTGTACTCATGAACTACCTCGGCAACTCCGCCGACTCTTGCCTCTTGTCGTCTGGCCTGGCGTTGGGCTGTCCATGGAATCTGCCCGGAATGTCGCTCCGACTTGAAGGTGATGCTTTTCACCGAATCGTATACTCTGGCGCGATGGCGACAAACGTCATGAGGATCTTTTTCCGGCAATACGATCATACTCCTGAGGTATTCGACAGGGACGAGATGTTTGTGCGGGAGTGCGTGCCACGGTTGCAGATCATGAGGCGGAAGAAGCTGGGCGTGAGGTTGAAGGATGTCGATGAGGTGTTGACATCGAGATTGGGTGGACCGGTAGCGGAGGGACTGTGGCCATTCAGTGGGGCTGAGGCGTACTACGATTACGCGAGCCCGTATAAGCGAGTTGAAGCAGTCAAACGGTGAGCTGCTTACAATGAAGAACTCTTGAGCTCGAACTGACAGTCTAGACCCACACTCGCCCTGAACGCGTTCGACGATCCGGTTATTGATGGAAGTGAGTACTCATGATCTCTCTTCTTCATATGCAATCGCTGAGTGGTAGAATACCTCCCTCTCGAGCAGGTCCACGCTGCATCCCACGTCTGTCTCGCCATTACAGGCAGCGGAGGCCATCTCGGCTGGTTCACCGGCAACTTATTCTCCACAGAAGGCTCGAAAGAGCGCTGGATCGCCAAGCCCGCACTCGAGTTTCTAGAGGCTGCGTCGCGGGACCTGGAGGTAGAGGGCGGCGAGGTCAAGGTGATTCACGAGGATGGTTGGGATTGGATAGAGGAGGGCGGTCATCAGGTACAAGGTGGGGGAAGGAGAGGGTGGAGGGTGCTACGGGAGGGCGCTGATGTAGAGGGAGCGGAGGGCACTGGGGCTTTACAGGGTTTATAAGAGGTCCGTTAGACAGTCTTTAGACACGATAGAGCATTACACGGGCAGCGAGTGTCCAGGGGACTTATATTGAGCTACACATGGGAGGCGAAAGTGCTACCACAAGATTGCACCCCGGTTACATCACGCCGCTGATAGCCGGAAGGTCCACCTCCGCCCAGTCCTGCAGCGCTGCGCCAACCTTCCGGCTTCCATACCCCTCTCCACGTATCGACGTATACAGAATGCCCGCGCTACGCAACATAGCCCTTGTCGTCGCACTCCTTTACTATCCCCTCACTGGATTGTATAATCGCCTACTGGTCCTGGGCGCATTCCGTACGGGTCCAATCCCTTCCGTCACCTCCTCACCTCCGACGCACATCCTTGAGACCCGCCTCATACCCGGCATACAACATGCCGAGGACTTTGCTTACCACCCATCATCTGGCTTGATATTCTTCACGGCGGCAGGGAATAGGTATAGTCGATTTGGATGGTGGCCGCCGCTCTTGATGTTTAGTCGGCCGGATGATGCTCTGGATGGAGATGGCGGTGTATGGATCTTGGACACCGCTGTGGGTACTGTCTTTGAGGAGCACATAGCATTGTTCTGACGTCCATCTCTCAGAACTGGAGACCCCAACGAATCACTATGACAGGCTTCAAAGGGCCTCTTGTTCCCCACGGGATCGACATCTACTCTCCTCCTGGTCAACCCGATTCCATCTACCTGCACGCGATCAATCACAAGCCGGCCACTCATGGGCCCCACAGAGTCAACTCGACCGTCGAGATCTTCCGTATCACTCTGTCCACTTTGGCCGCAGCGCATGTGCAGACAGTACATCACCCACTCATCACCATGCCGAATGACGTGTATGCACTAAGCGACTCCAAATTCTTGGTCACAAACGATCATGTTAACAGGGAACACGGGTTGCTGCGGACTGCAGAAGAGCTGCTCACTCTCCAAGTCGCAAGCCGGACGAATCTCGTGCGCGTCGATGCTTCCTCGCCGTCCGGAGTCCAAGCGGAGGTAGTCAAGGATGGCCTGCATTCGGCGAACGGGCTCGGTCACGGCCCGAACGACGAGATAATCCTGGGAGACGCCTCGGGCGGGGTGATCCACACACTCTCCCCCGACTTCACCACCACTTCTTCCGTCAGCTTCCACAGCACCGTCGACAACCCCACATACTTCCGCGACCAGTTTGCGACCCCGAGCTCAGACTTGTCCGGTTACGTCGTCGTCGGTTTGCTCCAGGGCTTGAAGCTGGCGGATCATATGGCCGATCCCGAGTCGCTGGTTCCATCAGTGGTTTGGCTGGCGAGGAAATCGGCGAGCGGCAAATGGGAGAAGAAGAAGCTGTTGGAGGACGATGGGAGCTGGCTGAATGCGGGAACGACGGGACTGATCCTACCAATCGATCCCAAGGGGACAGGCGGAAGGCGGGAGGCGTGGCTGGTCACTACGGGCTTTTTGGCCAGGGGGATCGCGCTGGCACGGGTAGACCTTACAGATTGGGCGGCGATCTAAAATGCGAACGGCAACTGTCAGTGAGGATTTGATCGAGCTTTGAGAATTGGTCGTCCAAGCTGACAAGAGAGCCAGAGCTTGCCAAAAGGATTGAATGCAGACATAACTCGCGATTGTTGTGCTGAGGTTATGCTCAGATTCAGTGTGCTCGCCAACTCAGCTAAATGTTATCCCGATGCATCTCCGAATTCTTGCGCCAGCATCCTGATATGTCTTCCGTACTGGTGAGCTCGATCCCGCTGAGGTACTGCTGCACGATCGATCATTTGCACCTCCTGTATCAGTCTCTGATTGCTGTGTAATAGCTTCAGTTCACGGAAAAGCGCGTCGGGAGAGCGAGCCGGCCCAGCGGGCCCGCCGGACACGAGTTTGGATTCGAGAACAGCATGCGCATTGCGCGCTACAAATCAGCGCCGCGTATACGAGTATCATCGACGTAGTAGCGCGTGTGACGAAGCGACTGCGTGCAAAGAGTGTGGTCCCATCATTCAGATGATTGCAGGTGAATTAGTCGGGATAGAGTGCTGTCGAGCACCCATTGGCTGCTTCGATCCGCCGGTGTGCCTTCGGACACCAGCGGGCTCCGGCGGGGGCGAGATGAAACACACCCTGAAACCCTGCTGGAGATGGGGCTCCGGAAGTCCGGGCTGCACCGGTAAAAGGTTAAACAAAGCTTCTCCCTGATTGCAGATCTTTCTTGGCGCCAACCAAGGCGAAAGACGCGAGGAGAATGCAGTAAAGTTCTGGATCCCAACACCGTAAATGCCGGGATGCCTGCCTTTCGCCCCTGCTCCAGCGCGATTGTACCGACATCCTTTCTTGTCGAAAGAGTGACCCTGGAAATTATTGGGTGTGGGGCTGCTGCGGCTGGTGCATTCTGCTGACATCTTGATGCACCCTTCACTTTGCTTCTTGACCTCTCCTCTGTCATATACACTCCCCCATCGACCAAGACACACGCGCCAATCCCATCAATCCCTCATCTGTCCCAAACAACTCTAATCTGAAATTCGCGCAGTGCACCGCTCTAGTTCTCGGACCCTTTCAACGGTCCTGAATCACAAAACCCCCGTTCATTCCATATAGTCCCTTCCTTTATCAACCCCAATCTCTACAACATCAACCCTTATATCTCCCCGCGCCATCGAATCCGACTTCCTGTTTATCGCACCCCTCCTCCGATTGCCCCACCCCTCAATCCTCATCATGTCGCGCAACCAGGTCATCTCGAAGCGTGCCATCGAGGGCATGATAGCAGATGGACGCGCACTAGTCATCTACGAAGGGCAGGTCCTTCAGCTGGATAGCTGGATGGACAAGCACCCCGGTGGTAGACTGGCGCTGCAACATATGGTTGGAAACGATGCGACGAGTGAAATCAAAGCGTGAGCTTTGGCGGTTGGATGATTTCCCGACTTTTGCTGACGGTCAGGTACCACCGCGACAACACTCTCCGTACCATGTCTGCGTATCGTATAGGTCGGAGTCCACCCGATTGGACCAACTTTGCTCCCCCAATTCGAGGCGGTGTCTACCGTAAACTGAGCGCAAAGGAGGCGGGCGTGGAGCCTAAGCTCAACGAGGAGGTCTGGGTGGAGAGTGCGCTCAAAGACTCATCAGAGAGGGATGAGGGTGTCGCCCTCGCCATGCAGGCAGAGATCGACAAATGCCTGTCAACATACCCCTCCCCGGACGTCACCACCCAAACCCTCATCACCGAAAAATACAATGTCCTGCACCAAAAGGTCCACGATGGCGGCTATTACACCTGTAATTATCTGGACTACGGGCGTGAATCTATCCGATACTCCATACTCTTCATCACCTTCATCACACTCCTTCACCGCGGCTATTACATCCCCTCTGCCCTCTTCCTCGGCGCATTCTGGCAACAAATCATGTTCACCGCCCACGATGCCGGACATCGCGCCATTACCCAAAACATCACCTACGACACCATGATCGGTATCTTCATCGCCGACTTCTGCTGCGGGCTCAGCTTCGGATGGTGGAAGTCTAGTCACAACGTCCACCATCTAGTGACCAACTCCCCGGAGCACGATCCCGATATCCAAAACACCCCTCTCTTCGCGACTTGCCCTTCCCAATTCAAAGACGTCCACTCGACCTACTACAAATTCGACTTCGTCTGGGACAAAGCTTGCGAAATCCTCATCCCTTATCAAAAGTACGCCTACTACCCCATCATGGCGTTCGCGCGGTTCAACCTCTACGCGCTCGGCTGGTTCCACCTCATCTCCCCTCGCTCCAAGCAGTCCGGCGCTGCACCATGGTGTCGTCCCGCTGAAATCCTCGGTATGCTCACATACTGGTTTGTCTTCGGCTACCTGCTGGTCTGGCGCACCCTTCCCGACTGGCCTACCCGCGTGGCCTTTGTCCTTACTTCCCACCTCATCACCATGCTCCTCCACGTCCAGATCACCCTGTCCCACTGGGGTATGCCCACCTGCGATCTCGGCAACAACGAGTCGTTCGCTCAGAAGCAACTACGTACAACGATGGACGTCATGTGCCCCATCTGGCTCGACTGGTTGCATGGCGGTCTGCAATTCCAGGCAATCCACCACCTCTTCCCCCGAGTCCCCAGACATAACCTCCGCAAGCTTCAGCCTATGGTCGAGGAGTTCTGCAAGGACACAGGAATCCAGTACACCATCTACGGATTCGTCAAAGGGAACGGGACAGTCATTACCAGGCTGGACGAGATCAGCGCGCAATTGGCAATGCTGGTCAAGTGCCAGGATCACATGGCGAAGACGGGGGACTCGGGATTGATTTAGGGTATGATCTAGTAATGAGCGCTGAGCTGGAAATTAGAATACAAGGAGATGGGTAGATCTAGACTTGCTGGAATTAAGGGGCTAGCTGCACATGTTGACGGATACTGTGCTACGGATTACTATAACGTTGTCGAAAATTGTGATGAGATACCCATATGCTCAGCGGTGGTCTCCTGCATAGATGGTATTCGGCGGAGACACACCTGACATGCTCGTATCTGATAAGATATGGCGGGGTTGTCTCGTAAAATCATCAGCAGGCGATGTTGCCGCTCACTCACATAAGCCGGGCATGCGTAGGTGCGATTATGGAATTTCTCACACATACCTTGTTCTGGCATTTACGTGAAGCCTTTCACATGGATTATGATGGCGAAGTTCGATATTTCAAGGTTCCGTTACAGGATTCCACCGCGGTGAGATCTCCCTCATGTCACACAGTATCTATTCACATCTAGAATACACAAACCAAAAGCCAAGAATATGGCTCCACATATGGTGCATCCACCGCTCCGACGCCGCTGTCCGCCAAGTACACCAGTCCTACTGGTCGTAGTAGGCTTCAGCCCGCCTTGATCTCCGCCCGAACAGACTGTCCTCGACGCAGCCCACGTAGGGAAGTCCTCGGTAGGTGTGATTCGGCATGTGTTATGGTGTAGATGAGAAGTGATTCAGTACAGCAGGGTACGGCGAATGACTTCTGCACTGTTGGTAGAGTTGATAGGTCGAGAGTGGATTTGCACAAGCATAATTGTACCACAAAGTATCGACAGAGTGTTTTCCGGAGTTCCATTCAAGCGATATATAGGTTGTCAAGGGGTTGTATACACAATTGCTGTAATTGTCGGTCAGCAATCCTGATCCGACTATTTTGAAGCCGTCTCACAACCACTCACAGCCAGATCACGACGCAGCCTCGTTAGACACTGCCCCACACAATCACCATCCTGCGTCCCTTCCATCACCGTGGATCGTCCCCAACCCCTCCCCCGCCTGAGCATCTTCCGCCTTATTCATGCCCCTTGTTCTCCGTCCCTCGGTCTTCTTTGCTCCGCGCTCGGGCCCATCCCCCCTCGATGCACCAGACTCGCTCGTGTCTCTGGCGCTACTCCTGCTCGATCCAGCTGCCGAGGTCGACGATGCACCGCCGCCAGCTCTTCCCCTGACGAACTCCATCAACTGGACCGATTTCGCCTTCTCAACAGCTAAGTCCCGCTCCAGTTGGGCGATGCGTGCATCCCGCTCCGCGATTTTTATGGCCAACTCTTCAAGTTCCTCCTTTCTGCGCGCACGATGTTTCTGGGCGGATTTGCGGTTGATTGATCGTCGATCTGTCACGTTAGCACCTGGCTATACTGACGTACACGAGCGCAAGATGTTTAGACAGCTACTCACGTTCCAGCTTATCCTTCTCAACCTTGGGTGCTGCTCCTGCACTTGATCTCCTTACCGCGCCGGACTGTCCAGTCCCAGCTCCCGATGCCCCACCACCACCGCTGAGTGCATCTTGATCATACTGCGTCCAAGTCTTCTCGCCTTTGAGGCCTATTCGACCAAAGTTGAGACCGCCTAATCCATCCATCTCCTCTTGCTGTAATGCCATCTCTGCATCTTCGCCCTCGCTCACATCTGTAGCGGAATATGAGCAATCCGACCCGCCCGATACAGAGTTCGACGTGGTGTGATGGCTCGTGGCAGATGCGGAACGGCGATGATCGCCTCCGGTATTCGTGCTGAAGTCGAATTGAAAGCCCCCGGCATACCCAGAACCACTCATGGTGGTCGAGCCGGGGGTCGGGTAAGGATTCGGCGAGACGGGATTGGAGCGGTCAAGCGACATGGTCAACTGAGCTGGAGATATATGTTGTGGGAACGCGTGTGCAAACTCCGGAGACTGATTGTGTGATGGCGGGAGGGATGAGGGGAGGTCTCCCGAAAGAAGTGTCGGGATTTGAGGTTGGGATGCGAAGCCATCTAGGTTGTACGCGTTGGACATTTGGGATGACGAGGGTGAGGGAGTAGGGTGTTGGTCCAGCGCACGAAGCTGCATGATCAGCATTGAACAGTTGTCAAAGCTCACAAAGTCATATGGTCCTGGCTCAGCTTCGCCCTGCAGAAGCCTGATCATCCCGTCATCTGCAGCGGACATTGGGTCCCATCCTGGCCCTATGCTCTCTTGCGACGATAGACCACGCAGAGTGTTTATCCCGTGAGTCATATGGGCTGCGTTGGCGTCCACAGGGCGGAGCTGGTCTTCCTGAGATGATGTAGTTGGAGCAGAGGAGTTATACCTAAGGTGAAGTCAGCCCACATGTCCCAGTTGACTGTACGCAGCATGACGTACATCCCGAGCGAGCTCGGACCTTTGATCGAGCGCCCTTAACAGATATGGCAAGCTATGTGGCCGCCTTCGCAATGATGAGGTCAGGCTCTAGTAGCCGCAGGCAGGATCAATGGCTGTAGGTGGTGGTTGAGGTCGCCGGATATTGACCTTGACCGCTGGATGGCACGCGAATTCGCGACACGAGCAAGTGACTGCTGCTGTCCACAGACTCGAGAGGCTTCCGCACCTCCGCAAGACACGGAAATATCGATCAGAACAAATATGAGAGATAAGCGAGGTTGAGTGAAGAATTTCCACTGTGAGGAGTGGGAACGCCTTGTCTTGTCCGCGTCGTTCCCGCCACCCGCTCCGGTCCGCCTCCGACAAGCGCGTCTACTGTGAAGCTCCCCGATCGAGACTCGAGGTGCCCATCAGGCTTCAGACCCTCCTGCAAATTCTAGCATGGCTATAGATGGATACTACTAATCACTTCCTAGTCACTACAACGCCCCTCGGGGCAAGATCCCTCTTCCTCATGCTCTTATTCTCTCCAGTGCTGACTATGATCCCTCCCTCGGTCCCCCTAAGATCCACATACTCGTCCGTCCTGTTGATATAGAAGTCCCACTTCTTGTCTCCCTTGCTCCTCGTGACGTGCTCCACCTTGCCTCTGATACCCTCTGGCAGCTCACTTCTCACCCCTGCGTAACTCATCAACTCGTCCAGCAACCCCTTGCCCAATCCCTCCACACCCAATCGAGTAGACACATAGCTCGCCGATCCATTCTGGCCAATCTTGCGCGTGACCGCTGCCCCTCCGCCCTCTTTCCACCTTCTCAAGACTTTCACTCCTTCTCCAACTTGGATCGGCTCAGACCAGATAGTCCCGTAGCTCCCGTCGTCCAGCTCCCGCTTCTCCCCCTCTTTCATCGGCCCAAATTCCTCGACTCTGATCCCCAGGATGTCCCTCAGCGCGCCTGGATACCCGCCAAGGTAGATGTGATCATTCGAATCGACGATGCCGGAGAAGTAGGTTGCGATGAGGTGGCCACCATTGTCAACGTACTGTGAGAGTTTGTGCTGAAGAGGGGTGTCGACGACATGGAGAATGGGGGCGATGATGGCTTTGTAGTTTGACCACTCGCCATGGGCGGGAACGATGTCGACCCGCAGCCCGAGATTGAGCAACGCGACGAACCAGTCGAGCGCCTCTTGGTGGTACTTCAGGAGTGTGGTTGGGTGAGAGTCAAACTCGGATACCCACCATGACTCGTAGTCGAGTAGGATGGCAACATGGGCTGGCTCCTTCTTCGACCCCTTGATCTCCTCCAGATTCTTCAAGTTCTGCCCCAGCTTGCACACATCTCTAAACACCTGACTATCCACCCCAGCGTGAGGCACCATGCTAGAGTGGTACTTCTCTGCGCCCGCCCTCGACTGGCGCCACTGGAAATAGCAGACAGCATCTGCGCCATGTGCAACATGGGACAAGGAGTCTCGCGCCATCTCGCCGGACCGCTTTGGAACGTTTATCGACTGCCAATTGACAGCGCTGGTCGAGTGCTCCATGAGGAACCAGGGCATCTTGCCGCTGACGCCGCTCGTGCAGCTGGCAGAGAAGCTGAGTTCGTCTCGGCCATACAGGGGATGAGTGATGTAATGGTCGTTGGAGACGAAATCGAGCTCGCCCGCGAAGTCCGCATAGTCTCTGTCTTTCTGATCGCCCATGATCATGAAGTTGGTCGTGACGGGGATATGAGGAGTGATGGAGTGGAGGAGGTCGCGCTCCGCGATGTACCACTCTTTGAGTGCAGTGGAGGAGAATCGGCGATAGTCAAGCTGTTGACCGGGATTGGGATAGGTCGTAGCGAGGACGGGAGGGAGGATGTCGTCGAATGTAGAGTAGTGTTGAGACCAGAATGCCGTACCCCATGCCTCATTCAATTTCTCCACCTCGCCATACCGCTTCTTCAAGAACACCCTGAACGCCGCCGCCGCATCCGACGAGTAGTCCCAGTGATTGTGACATCCCAGTTCGTTGTTGACGTGCCAAGCGACAACGGCGGGATGGGTTCCGTACCGCTCCGCCAATCGACGAACGATGATGAGGGCATACTTCCGGTAAATCGGAGAAGTGGGCCGCCAGTGCTGTCTCCCGCCTTGATTGAGAATTTTGCCATCGGCAGTGACTGGAAGTATTTCGGGATGCTTGATAGTGAGCCAGGGAGGAGGAGAGGCGGTAGCAGTTGCAAGGTCGACTGCGATGCCATTCGAGTGGAGCAGATCGATGATTTCGTCCAGCCAGGTGAAATCCCAGGTCTCTTCAGTGGGCTGAAGTAGTGCCCACGAAAAGATGCCGATGGAGACGACATTTACCCCGGCCTCGGTCATGAGCTTCATGTCCTCTTTCCAGACGGAACGAGGCCACTGCTCCGGGTTATAGTCTCCGCCAAACCCTAGGCCTTTAATGGCAGGCCAGGCGGGACGCGCGGAGCTAGCAGTAGGGGGAGGTGTTGACATTGAATGACTGTCTTTTGGCGTGATGGTGTGAGATGTGTGGGGTTCAGAGAAGCGGATGTCTAGAGAGAGTCGCTGCATGTGGGAATATAAGTGAGCGAAGGAGGGAGGGAGAGAGAAGTTCGCATTCGCAGAAGCTCGATAATTGTATTATGTCCCTGCTGTTTCGGGAAATTACCCTTTACGGACTGCATTCCTCGTACTGTTCCCATTAGCCCCGGAAAGTTGCATTTTAAGCCAGACGTCGTACTGCCATTGCGCATCAATACATGAAGCTTGCATGCACATTGTGGGTCGTTCAGTACACTCAGGGCTACCTCTGAGAACAATTTTTATGCATGCAGCATAAAAATTGCAGGACCCAGCGTGCCTAGAAAAACACTGTCTCTACACCTGCTTGCCGGCAGCGCTGGATCCTTGATGACCTCAAGAAGATCCCAGGATATCTATCAAACTCTTCTGAAAACGTCCGAGGTCTCAACCCTGACCGAGGGAGCTTGCGGAACTTTGCACGAGGTCTTCGACATGAGATGAGAGAGGCTTGTCGCGCGCATGTTTGGCTGCGGCATCGGACTTCAGGAATCTCGGGCAGTGTCCCCGATGAAACGTTCCCTCCCATCTACAGTATTTAGACAGCTCAGTGATCAGCGCATGCATACAGACATGCTCAAGGCTGACTTTTCCTATGATAGCTACTGGTGCATGCTGCACACCAGCCACAGCGGCATGGAAGGTTTGCTACCTGCTAGAAAGGACACACACATTATCTGAAACACACACAGTCACACACTAGCTGCCGGAGCCGCTTCCTCCGGGATGCCAATCGGYGCAAGCTTGCTATACGACTCAAATTTCAAGCTGAATGCATGAAATCAAAGCYCAGCGGTAGGGCTGAATGTCCTGAAGACGTCGATACTCATGCGCGCGATTCATATGTAGAAATGCATGTTCTACGCCGTTTCCCGCTTAAAATGCAACTTCCCGCCACTAAAGGGTAAGAACCCGGATCTAAAGGGAAGTAAATAAAACACGCGCAGAAGCTAGCGCTCCGGTTCGATGTCCGGCGGCCGGATATACACAATCCTCCGCCGGCTATATCCGAAGGCGATCAGCCTTCTCGTGCACGAAGCGATGCGCTGAGTGATATGCCACTCGTACTTGACACTTCTAAGCATCTCCGAAATACAGATGAGCAGCAGTACGGCGCAAAAAATGATGCAAAAGGCTGACTACTACTGCATATTTCCGGAACCCCCTGCAGGACTTGGGATCTGCTCATGCGCTGAGTTAAATTGTCGATATTGTTCGGACAATTTCTACCAAGTTACATAACACTAAGCGACTGCAACCCTACCACTCACGGACCGATATACCTGAGAAGAGCGAGACCAGCGAGAGATTTCTCGATTACCGACTGCCAACCCGATGGCCGGTTAAAGCAAATGTGAAACACCACCCTGCCGAGATGGCGCACGGATATCGGCCGAGCAGATTTCCCGCCCAGCCGAATTTCGGATCGCATCACCTGCTTCTGAGCATCCATCCAGCTCACACCCATCATCTCACAACACTATCCGTATATCTGAACATACACTTCTTGCCTTTGAGTCTCTTGTCCTTGAAACTTTTGCAGTGTTGCTTGTCATAATACCCCTCAACCCTCATAACCTTTGAGGAGCTCGGTGAAAGGAATCGACACAGGGGTGTACAGGTACCAAGGGGGCGCCTGTCGCGGGATCGGGATATATCTCTGTGATGTGAGTATTTGAATCGACTCAAGTATCCAAACCGACGTCAAGATGATCATGACTGACACCCTCTTTGTTACAGCCGGACTCATCGACGACGACGACATTCCCATGGACTCCCCTCACTTCGCACACGGATTCGCCATCCCTAGCTCCCCGGGTCCAGGAGCGATCGGGCAGCCCGCCAGCCTATACGCGCCAACCCGAAAGGCTGACGATCTCGGCCTCACAAACCTCCTGTCTCAGGTCAGGTACGATCGGGCGGGCGGCGTAACGGAGTATGGGCTCTCAGAGAACGCTGCCAATCGCTGGGAGGACGGGGGCCGGTCAAACAGAGGTCCGGAGTCACTCAGCGTAGGCGATATCGACGCGAAGTACGGAGCTATCAGCAACGGGCCAAGGACCGCTGCCCTATTCCCCACCTCCTCCGAATTACACCTCCCCATGAACGGCTTGACGCTAGCTCCTGCACCCGTACCATCTCCTCCCACCGATGCGGCTACCCAAGCCCTTGCTCACCTGTCGTCCCTCCAAGGCCTCATTGGTCCGATGGCACGCGCGGCGGATGAGGTGGCAAAGTTGAAGAAGGAGGTCGAGATGTGGAAGAATGATTGGCACAAGATTGGCGAGGAAAAGAAGGGCATGGAGCGGGCGGTCAACGAGTTTCGCGCAGAGATGGAGAATGAGAAAGTAGCTGGGGAGAATAAACGAGTGAGTCTGGACGATGAGGTAATTCCGATCCCCTGACTGATCAAGTAGATCGCTGCTTCGTTCTCTGTAGTGCTGATTGACGGAGACGGACTCATTGTGAGTAGATTCCTCACACACACCTCCGACATCCTTCTTCATTTGCTCTGGAAGGACTTCAGCCCACCTCCCACCCAGCCTGATACCCCTTCTTTTGCGATTCCGAAACAAGGGCTGATCCCCAGTTCCAAGATGCTCATCTCAAGGCAGGCTATAAAGGCGGATTGGGGGCGGCACAGAAGCTACTTTCTTCGCTCTCACCAATGCTTGCTCACGCGTGTATTTCACCAACATCCCAGCAGTTTGGGTCAGAACTGACTCTCGACTCGAATGAGCCGATTCCCGATAGGGAAGTAAGCACCGCGTTGATCAATATCTTCCTAAACAAAACCGGTCTTGGTCAGACTTTGCTCAATGTGAGTCCCGCTCATAATCTCTCCAGCTGATCGGCGTAGGCAAAAATCGTGCCTGATTGGAAGGCTTATAATGGTTTCTTTGAAGGCCTGAGTGCTGCTCACGACCTGATCACCGGTGAGTCGGACATCCGGATCGCCGGATCGCAAGCTGATATATTAGTGATCGATGTCGGTCCAGGTAAAGAAGCAACGGATGCAAAAATCAGGGGTGAGCTGAAACTCCCTTTCATCTGAGCCATGCTAATGGGCAGAACACCTCAAGCTTTACGCTAGAAATTCACAATGCGAAATGATTGTTCTGGGCGCGTCGCATGATAATGGCTACGCCAATATCCTATCATCGTGAGTGGCTTCGTGCTCTAATACCAGTCTTGCAGCTGATGGTCCAGGCTTCAGACTGAAAATCGCTTGTCTAAGCTTCTCCTACTTAAGGGCTATACCGACCTTGCTGGCCAACTTCGCCAATACTCGGCGAGGGTAGTCAGCATCCCTGACCTGTTCCGAACCACCAAAGTCCCCCTCTCATTTTCCTCAATCGCCGCTGCGCCCGCGACACCTGCGCCCAAAAAGGGACCAGTCGCCAATAAGGCGAAGAGCAAGGTTGCTATTTCGGACGAAGACGATCGCAGCTCCATCGGAGCTAGTCCTGGGAGTGTCGAGGTCCTAGAGTGGAAGGAAGTCAGTAAGAAGGGCCCGACACCGAAGAAGGAAACGTCTGGTACCCCTGGAAAAGCGTACAAGAAGACACCGAACGGAAAGAAGTCTCACTCCGTCAGGCTTCTCGACCCGCGCCCCTGCCACACGTGCGTCCTTTTCCCTTGTGAAGTCAAGTAGACGCTGATAGAGTTTAGGTACTACCTCTCTGATAGGGGCTGTAGGACTGGCGACGACTGTGACTATGCCCATAACTATAGTGAGTACCCTAGACGTTGCCTCGTTTATGTGAGCTCACGAGACCAGACCTTAACGATGAGGAGATAGAGGATCTCAGGAAGCTAGCCAAGGAGATGGTGTGCCCTTATGTCCGTAATAACAAGTGCCATTTCTCTGAGGAGGATTGCGTTTACGGGTGAGCTTGACGGTGATCTCCCCATTGTCACATACGCTGAAGGCTCATTAGACACTCTTGTCCCCGAGGCGAAGCCTGTAAATTGTGAGTCATTCCGCCTGGAGATGAGTATGCGCTCATGCTATCAGTGGGGACAGCTGTCGGTTCCGATCTTTACCCGACGGTCATGGTGAGGAGGACTAGACCTCTCACTCGGACTCCAGGGGGGGGATCGATGGTTGCAAAGTCAGCTATAACATATGTGAATAAGTCTTTTAGGCCGTCTTGAACGTGCAAAACAATGTACTTGTGTGCTGTCAGCGCACTGATGTGGCAATCGCATCAACATTATACCATCCAACGTTCTTCGTGATCGCTCAGCATGATGGGTTCGGGTTCGGCCGAAAGCCTCGTGCGTCATTTGTACGTGGTCGGGTCTCGGGCATTGTTCTCGGCCCTACTACTTTCAGTCCCCCTTCCCTCCCCTTCCACTCCCCTTCCACACCCCTCCTCCTCCCCCCCATGTTGTATTGCAGCATCACGCTGCTCGATCGCAGCGTCAGAAAGTTGCCAAGCGCGAGCAGATCCCCCACATCTACCGCTTCGAGTGGTAACCGGCGATCCGGCCGGTAGCCTCCACCGGGCCGTTGCACCCTTCCACCTCCTACTTATAGAGCTACCAAATGCTCTGTCACCTCCCCCAGCCCCTTCTCATCTTCAATATACTTACGATGAAGCTCACCTCTACCATCCTCGCCGTTGCCTCCTTGCTCGCTCCGGCCGTAGTCGCCCAGAACGCTACTGGGCTAGGGTACGGTAACATTACCTCCTCCATCCCTGCCAACAACACCTCCTTCTCATTTGGTCGCAACTATGCCGTCCTGAATCTCGACATGATCAATGGGATATACGGCTCCTTCAACTCCACACCGCAAGGCCAGCAGCTCATCAACTCCACTGTGGCCTGGATCAACGCTGTTCAAGCGCAGAGCCCTCCCCCTCTTACAATCTGGACACGGATCTACTTTTCCACCCCTCTCCGACCAGAGCTGGGTGTCGGGGTGCCATTCAACCGAGTAATCAATGGCTTCGGGAACCTCACCGAGAGCAGTGCAGGCGGTCAGCTGTACCCTGCGTTCAAGCCTCTGGCGAATAAGGATATCGTCATGCCCAAGACTAGGCTCTATGCTGGTGAGTACCTGTGATTCCTGAAAATCCGGAGAATTTACTGATATACAAGGAGCCGGGAATGCTATGGAGCAGATCCTGTCCAGCTCGAAGATTGACACCGTCGTCCTGGTGAGTGATTCTTCCTGGGCATCGTGGAATCATCGGCTAATCAACAGAGTGGTACCCGAACATCAGCCGTGATCCTCTCCACCGCCCTCCGGCTGTTCGACCTCAACTACAATGTCTATGTCATCGCTGACAATGTCATCGAAACACCTCCCGACAACGGCATCTACAAGACCATCCTCGAGAACATCCTCCCAAAAGATCAGCTAAACGTGATCAGCCTGCAACAGGCTCTAGGTGCGCTAAACAGGAGCGGACCGGCAATCTTCTAGATGCAAGAGTGACGAGAAGGCCTAGACTTGTGGTGATGCACCGTGATATAATCTTGTCGCCACAATGCTTCTGCCCCTGGCTAGGTAGGCAGCCATCACCGGTTATTTGCTGCCATCACTGACGCTGAGCGAGAATCAAGGCACGATCTCAATATGGACGTCGTGCTCATTCACCTGACCTCCACACACCGACTGCTGGGCTCAGCGACCGATCCCGACGGCCATATGTCTGCGTTCCATATGAGTTCCTACGGCCGAAGATTGATTCTGTGCTGATAATTCGTTGAGGCAGTGACGTTGGGCGGAAGTTATAATGTTCGGCGTATGTCTGATAGTGCATAAGCACCTCTACACCTCTACAACTCTACAATCTAGATGTAAGCGCCATCTCAAGATCGACCAAGATATCCACCACACCAAGATCCCATCCCATCCCCATCCATCATGAGATATACACCACCACCATCATAATCACAACCAAGGTAAGAAAGAGCCCTTCTCTGAGACCTGGGCTCAATCTGCCTGCTCCAGACAGCCGCACCGTCACTGGTGTCTGCGGTGCCTGATAATTGAAAGAATCATCAATACACCCATCCGAGCGAAGGGGGAACGCGAGACTTGTGGCGTCCGAAATGTTGCGAGGTATGTATCCTTCTTGGACCCCTCGGCGATAAGACCAAGTGTCGATGTTGTACTCTGTTTTCCCTGTAGTTTCAGCTACTCTCTCTCTCTTGCTGTCTGAGCCACTTACATGTCCAAAAGTACCAACCTGCCGAAGGCTGATTAGCGGCATTGGGCGTATATGCCGCTAGTTGCGCTTCAAATAGCTTTCTCAACCAGGTGCGTTTCTCCTGAGAGTTGGCGTATGTCGATGAGGTTGTCTCGTGTGCGTTACCTGCGGGATCAGATCATCGAGCACATACTTCGAATATGTTGGACAACACATACCAGTCTCCAGACTCCACTCCCCAACAATGACCCGTCCCAGCCCGCTGGTACTTTTGAGTATCCTCGACACATTACAGACAGACTGCAATATCACAGACTGCGTCAAATTCTGCAGTGGAGGAAAGGCGTAGTATTGGTGTGTATCAACATTGACGTAGTTGACTGGTGATGATGCCGTCGCCGAGGTGGGGTCGTAGTTCCGCCAATATGAGGGACCGTAGAACGCATCTGAGGTACATAAGTATGTCAATTAATCTCAAAGATTGCGATGTAGACCAACATACCATGAATCGTAGCGCTCAGCTTGCCTCCGCTAGAACCGCGTACAGTGGCTATTCCGGCGGTATAGAACGCCTTCAGCTGGGTCATGGAGAATGTACTGGTCAGGCGAGGTTCATTCATCAATTCGATACCTGCACGAATCAGCCTTGGCCCCTTAGAGCTATAAGCATGTCCAGAACCTACTCTTGACTACACCCCCATACTCGTCCCCCGAGAACTCTCGTGAGAGGTTCGCAAGCACCCTGAGCGCTCGATCGGAATTACTGCTATTCGCTGCGAAGCCCACTCCGCCTGTCAACCCAGAATTGTCTTGTCCATTCTGTGAACCCGGAAGGCCGTGTAGGTCGATCGAAGCTGTCAGGCCGAGAGCTTTCGCCCACTGGATGAGGCGGATCAGGTAGGGATACTGAGCCATCAGCACTCCAAGGAGAGACATAGTCCAGGACCAAGAGCGCAAGACATACCTGCCCGTTGGTATACGGCTCGTAATCGACCAGGTCTACAGCCCAGTACCCGATCGGTATTCTCAGCGAGTTCAAGCCGGCCGATTTAATATCCGCAAGATCATCATATGTGTAGAAAGTACTGCACAGTTCAGCGTGAGTGCCGAATTGACATCCATGGGAACCATTTACTCACTTCCAGTGATTCTCAAGCAGACTTCTACAGCTCGCCCTACCTAGAGTCGCGCAGAGATGCCATTCGTCCGTCGCTCCTGTCCGTCGATACAATGACGGAGTGATCCTACAATATCAGCGGTCTGTGAGCTATGATGCGCACGATTGGGCGACGTACCAGCTCTCTGTGACTAGCCACCCGCCAAGGTTGACACCCCGTACTGTATTAGCTGAAGCTAAGTACCCAGCTCGATCAGTCTGCGCAAAGACGATAGTTGTCCAGGCCAACAATGCCAATATGTTGGTCAACATCGATTTCGGGCCAGTGGCCTGGGGCTCTGATCGATAGGATGCAAGGGGACTCAAGGGGCAGGAAGGGCGGAGAATCGGGGAATCGAGAAAGAGGGCTTGATGTTATCTACACATACTGCGGAGAGTTAGCAACACATAGGAGGTGAAGACAGCTCTTGCTTGCGGTGATCAACAATTTTGACGGGTGGCGAATGCTTGAGCGCTTGGTTCTGTACGTCATCGCTGTGCAAGCCAGCCTGGGCGATTAATGAATATTGGGGACAGTCCCTTTGCTTCGTCAGGGGGTCGGTTGGCGGACAACATCCACGATCTGTGATCCTCTCTGCTCTGTTGAATTATTGCATGCATGTCAGTGAAAACTATAACATTGGGTATCTCTTCTGTTCGCTCTTTCGCTTCTTCCACTTCACACCTCGACGACAATGACAACTAATCTCCCTGTTACCAACGGAGCTTACTCATCTGTTGATGTCAGCCAAAGCAGCTTACATAGTGAAAAAGAGATGCTCACCTTTGGTATCGTAAGAGGTGTCGATGGCACCCATGAGCAACTTGACGAGCCACAATTCGGGGCTGAGATCCACGCCCTATGTCGCGTTAGTTCTGGTAACCTATACGAGGAGACTCTAACATACAGATTTGCGCATCATCTCTTCCTGCTCCAGCTCGAAGTTGGATGTGCAGTCGACCAAGCCTCCAATCTGGGGGTGGTTGTCTAGCTCTTCGAGGAATCGGGTAGCCTTCTGGTCATTGCCGACTTGAGCGAATTCTGCGAAGTCAGCAAAGATCCAAGTAAACCTCAGGTCACACTTACGGTACGAGATGGCATCAGGGCCGTATCGCGTCCTCCTCAACTCGGCGTCGGTGCGCTGAATCACACTGAAGATCTCATCCTTGTTCTCTCCAGCGGGAGTTCCGTCCGTGATAGCAATGATAAGCACCGGCTTTTGAAGCTGGTTGGCGCGTGCGGGACCAAGGACAAGAGGCTGGATGATCTTGTTCCACATGCCGGTTCCGAGAGGAGTGAGACCTGCCTCGTCAGTCTGAAGGCTACGTGGAGGAGAGGGTGAAACTGACCAGAGAACTTGATCTGTTGAACGAGCTGAAGGGCAGCCTGCTCCGAAGCAATGTTGTTCCCCTCGATTCGGTTGTTCATAAACCGGACCTGAATACCATCGTGGTCGAACAACGAGGTTGCGTAGGCAACGCGGGACAAGATGCTAATCGATTAGCGAGGGCTTACATACTCATTTTGACCCAAACTTACAGTTTGAGATCATCGATTCTCTCTCCTCCTTCCTCGAAGGCCATACTTCCAGAATCATCAATGTAAAGGATCACATCGAACAAACTGAGCTTGACCAGGTCCGATGCAAGCTCGAGAGGCATGCGCCATTCTCCGGCAATCTTGGCGAGAGCACCGGATGAGGCAACTCGAGAGGCGATCTGGTCGAGCGAGCCTGGGGGGTAGAAGGCTTGTAGGTTTTGCTATCAATCAGCTGGGAACTCTAGCAACGTTTCATTCCAACCGAACTCACGTCCTGGACACACTGCTGCAGGATGCCAGCCAAGAATCGGGGGTCCGAAGTCGAACCACCGCCACCGGGAGCTGGAGCAGAGGGAGCCGCACCTGGAGGAGGACGGTATTGTGGAGGCTGCTGGCCGTACTGCTGGCCTGGTAGCTGGCCCTGACCCTGAGGAGCACCATATTGACCCTGCTGGCCTGCATCATCAGCGATGTCCTGTGCAGAACATTGGGCTTATTCTGACTGACCGGCTTGCTGCTGCTGGCCATACTGCTGCTGAGGAGGCTGACCGTACTGCTGCTGCTGAGGCTGGCCATACTGCCCTGATTGTGTCAGAACGCGAAGCTTGTGTTTGTGAGTGAAGCTTACCTTGCTGTCCCTGTCCTTGCTGGCCTGGTGGAGGGCCAGGAGGGGCACCATACTGTCCAGGCTGAGGCCTGAAAAGTCAGCGTTGAGTGAAGTTGCATTGTGCGGAGAGACCGGTCGGAGATCGCTGTATCCAGCGAACATTCCTTGTTTCGACACATTCGTTGTACTTGTTCGGTCAGACTCACTTGCCTGGTGGAGCACCTGGAGGCGCGCCGTACTGCTGCTGCTGCCCCTGCGGCTGACCGTACTGCTGCTGGCCTTGGGGTTGGCCATACTGCTGCTGCTGAGGTTGACCATACTGCTGCTGGCCCTGTGGAGGGGGCGGCTGCTGGCCATATTGCTGCTGATGTTGCTGCTGCTGCTGAGGGGGTGGGGGAGCACCGGCGGGAGCGCCACCGGGAGCACCACCTTGCGCCTGAGCAGCTTGAAGTTTTGAAGCGAGACCCATGATTGTTAGATGTGAGTATGAGATGTATAGTTGTGAGATGGAGATGGAGATGCTGTGGCGACGCTGACTTGCCGCCAAGGCTTGCACAGGATGACGCACTGACAACAATCCAAGGGGGAAATTACCCAAACAAGTAGAACGCCTCGGCTCAGCTTCCGGCCCGGTCTCACCCGGTGCCGCCAGTACATTTAAAGTTTATCTCCTGATTGCTGCCACCGGCGGCAAGTGCCGGTCTAGTAAACCCTGACGACAACAAACAGAGAGAGGCAACAACCAACAGCAGTCCACTCTTCGCTCTCCTTCCTCTGCTTTGGCTCTTTCCCTCTTCCTCCCCTCCCCTTCCCTCCCCTCTCCTCCCCCTCTTGACGCTTAACGACTGACGCTCTTACGCCTGTTAGTTGTCACGATCCAACGACTACGACACGCTTGACCTTGTACACGACAATAGATTGACTACCCACCACTTTACCATCCTTCCACCTTGCATATCCAACTCTCTACACGCTCCCTCACGATATCCTGCTCGCCCTCACATCTAAAAGACATCCGGTCGCAACGTGCCTGACACCAGCCATCTACAGGTCTCACCTCATCACGAAACGCGCCATTGTCAAACAACACACTTTCATTTACGACCCTTTACCCCGCCCCCCGCAATCCGATCGGCCCAAACAATATCCTTGTGCAAAACTGCTCTATACGTCAGCAGCCATGTCGTCTCACAACACGAGCACACTCTCTACCTCTCCTCATTCGCCCGGCGGTCATCACCCCTTCCATCACCCGGCCTCGCCTCCCCTCCCAAACATCCACTCCCTAAACATCTCCTCTTACGGCCAGCAGCACTATCCACAGTCACCTACTGTGCACAGCACCAGCAGCGCGAATAGTGATTACAGGTATAACGGCGTGTTTGGTCCACCTGTCGGCTCTCCGCCCGGGCAGTCGCAAGGCTGGAGCAGCGATAAACGCGGGAGTAGATCTGGCTTGCCTACCGTACGTCTTTCTGTCGAATACACCTTTGCGACGGTAGCTGATGGCCAGAACTGGTACGATCCACCTGCACCATTCGATCCTTACCGCAACCCATCACCTGCCCTATCGCCCCCTACATCCTCCTCATCTGGGCCCTCCACCGGCTCGGGTAACCCATACCACCAACCTCCGCCTTACCCGGACTACGCGATGGGCGCGATCGGCATGGTCAACACCCCTTCTCCTCCCCCGCTCGGATTCATGGGCATGGCGGTGGCCAATTCGGCGCCAAATCTGCATAGCATTCATACAGGCATGCCTGCCTTTGGATCGCAGAGTCTGGCCAACCTCTCCAGGGGTGGACATGCTGGCTGGCGAAACTCATACACCCCGCCGAGCGCACCTGTGGATGATGATGTCATACCGACCGCCATCGTCATCAAGAACATTCCCTTCTCCGTCCCGCGTGAAGCTCTCTTATCCATCATTGAATCCCTCGGTGCGCCACTGCCCTACGCATTCAATTACCACCGTGATTCTGGAGTGTTCAGGGGTCTGGCATTTGCCAACTTCCGGCAATCGGACGAGGCGGCGGCGGTAGTGGCGGCGCTGAATGGATATGATGTATCTGGGCGGAAGCTCAGGGTGGAGTACAAGAAGGTGTTGCAGCCTGGAGAGAAGGATCGGATTGAGAGAGAAAAGGCTTTGAAGCGGATGAGGAGTGTGCAAGGGTTTGACAAAGGCAATGTGGAGATGCCTCCACCATTGCCGTCGCTTCGTTCTCTCAACAGCGTCTACGGCAACCCCATTGCCCCACTTCCCCCACCCATGGACTCTCCCCCTCATTCTGCTTCAACTTCTACATCGGACGATTTACCCACCTCGCTCGATATGAACGACTCTACCGTACTCGACATCTACTCTCGCTGTCTCCTGTTCAAGGAAGATCGGATGCGGGATGAGTTATCATTCTCCCGAAACCTATCAGCCCACGAACGGCGCATCGTCCACCTCGTCGCCCAACGGCTTGGGCTCTGCAGCAGCACTAAGGACGGCGAAGAGTTCGAGGGCAAGTCTGTCGTTGTGCGGCGCGTTGAAGCACAACGACCAGCTCTCACTTCATCCACATCCGCATCAACTGCCATATCTAGTACCTATCTGTCGCCCTACGGATCCGAGTATTATCCTCAGCATTCAACACCTACCTCCATCTCCCCGGGTCTGCGCATCAAAAAATCTATGCCTGACCTCCGCGGCTTCAACTCACCCCTGTATCGCGATTCCTCAAAGTCACTTGCTACCCAGCGCAGCTCGGGCAACCTACGCGACGCGAATCGAGAATACGTCTCGATGGGAGCGTCGGCGGGTAGGCGAGCAGGGGGAGGTGTCAACGGCGGTGCATTTGGGTTCCTGGGAGATACACCCCCACCTGTGCCTCCCATGCCTAACGGGATGGGTGGGCACCGCTCAGCATTGTCAGTAACTGATGATTCGCTCTCCTCGTCAGCATCTTCGGCGCCGAGTCGTCATCCTCGTGGACCGGCAGGCGAGTCGAGGGGTTTCCAGGGTGGTCTAGGGGAGAGTGCGCCAATTGGGCGAGGGTTGAGACAGAGTGCGAGCGCGGCGGTTATCAGGAGCAGTGGATTTGGAGGATTAGGCAGAGGGGTCAGGGAGGAGGATGAGGATTTGGAGGGTATCAGGACTAGGGAGAGCCTCGACTTGTAGCTATTTCTGCACTTGGGTTTGGGTTAGCACTGCGTTGGCCCTGCCGCTCTGCACTGCGGTCTGCCACAACTGTTGCGTTGTTGCAGGTTGTTGCCGGCCTGGATTTACGGATCTCAGGGACGGCTGAGACTGCTCTCGTTATATCCAGGAACCAGGAACGGGGCAATGTCCAAGGGTTCAAGGGTAAACGGTAAACGCGCCTTCCGCAGTGCAGGGCCCCCCCCACTCCACCAAAGGTTGGGTGCACGAAATCTGAAAAATCCGGTTTCAAATCCCGAAAAATCGGCCGGCAAAATCTCAAAATGTACCTGACCCAGCCTTAAATCGCCTCTTTGGGCCCTTTAAAAAGCCCTAAAAAGTTTTTCGCGCCTTCGGCGCGTCTCAAATCTCGGACGCCCAGCCAAATAATTACCTAGCCCCCCCTTGAAACGGTGTTTCAAATCCGGACCGCAACCTAGGGTACCTGTTTTTCGGGCCCGTTTCAAATCTCGCGATTACCCAACCTTTGGTGGAGTGGGGGGGTCCCTCACAGTGCGCACCCTTCTTCGGCATCCATCGCTGCCATCACGAGAAGAGGAAAGAGTTGTTCGGGCTGAAGGATTTCGGGTGAGCGCTGCTTGTCATCTGTTCTGTTCGGTTCGACTCGCTGCTGCTCTCCCTCCTTCACCGCCCTGTGGTACCAGGGTAAATCTGAGCGGTATCCTTTATTACCGACAGGATTTCGCCTTTTCCACCATCTCGGGTACGCGTCCGGAGAGTCGGGGCTGAAGCGTACGTCCTTGCCACTCACTGCCCGACTAGAAAGATCTTCTGGCTGACGTCCCCGTTTAGTACCCTGCCCTAGCTTCACCCTAGGGCCGTCATGGCTTCCCCACTCGCATCCCCACGCTCTTCGACCTCTTCATCCGATATCTACATCTCCGAGCCTCCCCTCACGCCAATGTCGGAAATCGGGCTGGACAAGGCAACTGAAAAGCTGGTCTTGACAGATGCGGACACGGAGGATGAGGGATTGGATACCATCCCCGAGTCCACGGGAGCCAGTACTGGCGGGATAAGTAGTGGTGCTGATGCGGAGCCGAAGCGGAATGTCCAGGCATCTGCTATCCCGGCGTATAGGACTCGGCCGGACGCTCGAACGGAAGCCCAAGATCAATTCGCTGGCTTTTCTTTCGGAAGACCACCACCCCTCGCCCCTCCTATCACCAGTACGAGTGATCTACCGACAACCGAGCGGTTTCCTCCTCGCTCGGCGGCTCAAGCAATCCCTCAGTCATCCTTGACCACACCCCCTCGCTCACCCGGCGGAGCACAGCTCCATCCCTCTCCCTCTGCCTCATTCTCATTCGGCTCCTGCCCCTCTGTTCCCCTTAGCAGCACGCCCACTGCCGAACTGGGCGCATTCGAGTACCCAGAATTTGAGGTCGGGCATCCCTTACATACGGGAACGGCACCGGAGTCTGTTCGCATGGGCGGCTCGAGCAGCTCGTCTTCTACATCCTCGGCGTCCTCCTCCTTCTCCCGCGGCTCGACTTCGTCCGGCCATCGCGGATCAATCCCGCTCGGATTGGCTCTAGGCCAAACGCATCGCAGGAATAGCATAATCGCTCGACCGCCCCTCCATCCAACTTCATCTTCCTCCTCCTCCACTCATACCCTCGGGCCCACCGGATACCCCTCCCCACCTCAGACACGGCGCAGCTCGACCACATCTACCATCATGACTCTTCCCGCTGCCGGTCGCCGACCGAGCATTATTCACTCTGCCACGACCGAGTTGGGCTCAACCGGCCCCTTACCCAGTATTTCCTCAATCTATCCCGGTCCACCTGATTCTCATATCCCTCCATCACCCTACAACAATAACAATCGGCGCGCATCGATCCTCTTTCCCCAGAAACATCTACATCAACCTGTCCCTCCGTCTCTCCTCGCTCGGCGGGGCTCTATGCCGGTGTCTTCCCTCGCTGGAACTGCCGCAGGTCCAGGCTCGACTCCGCTCCGATCAGGCAATACTCGGTCGAGCATCTCAATACCTCTGGCGGGGTATGGTGGACCTGGACAAATCACATCCCACAGATTGTACAATCGGCGGGAAAGTGTTTTGAGTGTGGGGTCAAGCCAGGGGAGCGGGAGTACAGTCCGCATGGGTAGAGGTGAGGGGGAGAGTGGGGAAGTGACTAGGCGGTCTAGTCTCAGGGAGACAAGGCGCACTCCTACCAAATCACCTGCTCAGGAAGAGGAGGAAAATACTGGACAAACGGGCGAGCGGGCGACGCAGGCGACAGCGGGGCTAGGGAGGCGGTCCAGTATGCCGATACACCACGCGTTATCCGCAACGACGAGACAAGACGAGAACGATCGTGCTGCTCTAGCTGGGAGATCGCAAGCGGACTCGCTACACCCTTATCCCCCACATTCACCCGCATCACCCCGCTCAACACTTCCGTCATCACGCGGCCTGCCTGGGGCCTACGGCTCCCCCATTCGCCGATCTAGGGGTTCCCTCACCGGTCATCTCCCCATCCCTGAATCTGGTGATACAGACGCGGTGCCAGATCCGGCGTACAGGATGGGGAGCAGTGGTAGAGGTTGGACACCACGCCCAAGCCTGAGCGGACGTACATTGTCAAGCTCTGAAGAATCAGATGAGAGTGGGGAAGGCGTAGGGGATTCTGCTTCAGACGAGAGGCATGAAGGTGTGGGGCAGGCAGAGGCACAAACGATGCAGTTCTCCGATCCGTGGGGATCAGCTAGCTCCCAAGCGCTTGAAGGAGGGTCGGCGGAGCAGCACGAGGAAGGGATCAAGCGGCAGAGGCAAAGTCTGGTTGATCTGGGGAGACCGGGATTGGAGACTGTGAAGTCGGACCGTACTGAGAAGGCGGAATGAAGGGGAACAGGATCTGTCGAGGTATTTAGTATTGGTCTAATCTGTAGCTATGGAAGTTACGCTGACTGCGATGGCTGAAGCGCTGAAGCCTGTTACCACAGGGAAATCGCTACATGGGTTGCTAAAGGATACAAACCCGCATCTGTTTCACTGAACCTCGCTTTTACCATCGTACTGAGGATGCTTGTCGGCCAGCCGGTGGTCCTGATGGCAACAAGAAAAGATCAGAAATGTGTATGCATCAACGAGGTACAAAACTTCACTCATCTGGGTCATGACGTGATGAGGAGAAGGTGAAACACCACCCAGAATTATGAAACAGACTTCCTCCTCTCTGTCTCCCGACCCCAGCTCCGCTCCTTCGATCTCCCAATTCCTGCAGAAAGACCTCCCCCTCTCTGCCCACATACACGGCGTAGCCCAAGCTTACGCCGCTGCAGCTGGGGTGAAGGTGGTAGTCTGTGTCGTGATGACCAAGCCCGCAATGGACGCCGAAGTGAGGGTGGAGAAAACGCCAGAGATGAGTGCGGAGAATGCCAGACGGGAGATATCGCCTCCTCTGCCCGGTGCAAATTGTCCCAATATTCCGATCTGGATACCGAGTGAACCGATGTTCCCGAAGCCACAGCATGCGTAGGTAGCAATCAAGCGAGACCGAGCCGTGAGGTTCGCGTAATCAGCCCCGGAAGAGAGTGCAGAGAAGGCGTTGTACTCGTTCTGTCGCAATCAGCCTGCACTCGTCTTTAGCCATAGAGAAACTCACCGTGATGACCTTCTCAGCGATCAACCTAGCCACCTTCAGGATATCATCACCCTCCCTGCTCACACCCAACAAGAACGCGACGGGGTAGAAGAGGTATCCGAATATCGTTTGCAGGGTAAGGAGGGGACCGTTGATGTTGATGTACCGACCCCACCAGGTGAGGAGGCCGTTGATGAGACCAACGAGAGCGATAACGCACAGCAGGGCAGCAACGATACTGCCTGCGATGCGCAGACCGAGCATTGCACCATTGGCGAATGCGTGCAGCGCATTCTCATGCTTCTCCTCGCTTTCAGGTACGACGGCTTGACCGGCAGTGAGGGATTCTTCCGTCTCGGGATAGCGCAATTTGGAGATTGCGAGTGATGCGGGGATAGACATGATGCAGGATGATACGAGGACTTCGGCGTTGAGTCCTAAACCGATGTATCCGACGAGAACGGATCCGGAGATGGTTGCGAAACCGCATGTCATGATTTGGTGAAGCTCGGCTTTGGTCATGTGGGGAACGAATGGACGGACCAGCATGGCTGACTCGCCCTGACCGATGAAGGGGGTTGCGGCTGCGACGACGGCTTCGGCACCGGAGACACCGAGCGCCCAGAAGACGAAGGTCGCGAATTTGAGGACGAACCACTGGATGAAGCCGACGTAGTAGAGAACCTTTCCGTCAGCAAAATCATCTTGCCAATGCACCATAAACTCACTTGTACGATGGAGATGAAGAAAATGATGGCAGGAATGACCCCGAAAAAGAACATGGGAGCATTCGCCACTTGAGCATTGGTGATGAACGCCACACCATCTCTGGCGTAACCCAAGAGGTCACCCGCCCGGTCGGCAATCCACTTGAAAATGTCATATCCGACCTTTGTGCGCAGGACGAAGAGACCGACGATGTACTGCGCCAACATTCCGACGATGACCGTTCGCCAGTTGACAGCATGCCGGTGCTTACTGGTCAACCAGAAGACGAAGAGGATGACAAAGAGCCCGAGGATGCTGACTCCCCGATTCGCCCGTGTGTTGTCTGCCGTCTCTTCAGACACGAAAGCGCCGACGAGGATAGCCGCAATGGCTATAGCAGCGCCAGCGATAGTACGCAATCTCTCGGGTACGATGCTTTGGGCTTTGATGGCTGAGTGCTGCCATACCCATTTTAGTGGTTCGGATATGAATCGGACCCCGGTGTAGAATGTGATGAGACGGAGATTGAGGGCGAGCCAGAGGAGGAAGGGGACGACCCAAGGCTTATCGTTCCGGTGGAGGATGAGGGAGGCGATCCACCAGCCTGTGGATAAGAGGCAGAGGAACAGGTGGGTGAGGGGACGGCGATGTCGGTGGACCATCCCGCGGATGCCGGTTCGCTCAGCTTGCCTGTCCGAGACATCGTCCTGCGCCGAACCGTGGACCGCAGAAACCTCAGCGTCAAAGGTATCTTTTGACCGCTCATCATCAGACTCATGCTTGTCTCCCTGCATGAGCCGTGGGGTGGTGTCGCCGACAGGTTTGAGAGCTAGACCTTTTTCGTTTCCGGACCCCACACCATGGACTGCAGCCGAGTTCGACATTTTTCGAGATGGAGATGCGGTTGCAAGATGAGATACGCTGGACACTCAAGATAGTCTCGACCTGGGCCATGCAGGCCAAGATGCACGCGACCAAGCTCCGTTAGAGCACTTTCCTTGGGTGGTCCATCTGCTCCACCTGTCTCAAAATTTCGCTATCGCGAGGGAGCACTCATCCGAGAGTGACCACATTGGCCGCTTATTTCAATCACCGGGTAGACGCGGCTACGAACTTTGCGGAGCGGCTCCCAACTGTGACCATGTGGGCTGTTATCCAGATTACGTATGTAGAACGCTGTTATCTTATCAGCGGTCAGCTTTACGTGAAGCAGGGTGGGATCGGGCCCCAGGGCCAAGGGTGAGACTGGGTGAGAGCATGGGAGATGACGAGTGGCGCGGAAGGCTGACGGACAACTGAGGATTCACATCGCGATTACAACTGGACCGGTGATCATTTGACGGAACACCTAGCCCGTGTCCCCATGGGCTTGCGCACCCTCTTGACGGAGACCCGACTCTTGGCCCTAGCGACCAGATCATCAAGATTGTGATCGCCCGGGATGACTGGAATCGTCGGCTTCGGAAACGGCAAGAAAGCTTCCCAGCCATTGTGACCTGCGATGTCAGCAGAGGCATACCTGCAAGTTCATGGAGAAAGCTTACCCTCACAGATCGCTGTGACTGGGTGCAGTTCCGATACCGAGCGCATCGTTTCGTCATCAGTCAGGGTCAACAGTTCGAGCCCGTAATACTCGTTCTGCAGAAGTCAGATGCTTTCAGAGCCTTGTCAAGCCACTGACCAGAAAAATATTGTCTCCCAAGGGAAACATAGTTGGCACCATCCTACCTCCTATCACCGCCAGTTCCCACGCCCATCCGCCACCATCATCCCAAAATTCCCGGCGGAGATTTAGACTCTGCCTCGTACTTTCGGAGGGGGTGGGGATAGAAACCCTGCTTGGCGGTGCTGTAGTCTGTAAGTGAACAGCTGTTGTGTGAAACGTTGACTCACCTTCACCAAAATCCTACGCAGCTGATGCTGCCACTCGTGAGCGAGGGTGGTCCCTGCATGCAGCAAGTGGTACGGCAGAGAAGGTGAGGGGAAAGCCACCGCTGAAGCGCCAAGCTCGATCATCTATGATGCGTCAGCTTATATGCCGGACCTCAGCGCGCGAAGTGACCGGAGTGACCGAAGGTGTACGTATGGGTGGACTCACGTCTGAATTGATGTAAATAGTATCCTCATTGCCGTCTCTTGTGCAGCCATCAACGGTAATGAGGTCCGATGCCACCACGGTCATCGGATACTTTGTGACAAGTGTCGTCACAATTTTGCTCATCGGCTGCAGCGCAGTCCAATCGACATCTAACCTGTTCTCACATTCTCGCCAAGCCTCTTCTCCCTCCCCGGACTGCAGCAAAGCGTGTGCTGACGCATGTATAGCGCGATCGGATGCAATGAGACGATTGCAGAGCTTAGTGGCCTCTCGCAGAAAGTCGATCCTGGCCTGCCCCTTTATGGGGAGCAGCTTCGTCTTATCGTTGACCGCATTTTCGATTTCGCGGCTGAAATCGACCTGGTCCTCTCTCCTTAGAGCATCTGGAGGGACTATTTCGTTTATGGATGGGCTCTCCCGACATACAGTGTTGGATTTGCTGCGAGTCAAAGCGACAGTCGCCATGGCTGGAATTGGCGGAGGCCCGAGATCGGTTTCCGAATTGGACATCGGGGTCGAAAATATGGTGAAGATGGCTGTGCGGACTAGGTCGTTTACGGACTAGGTTGTAAGCTGGTATGTATTTGTAGATAATATGCTACATGTTGAATGCTAGAGAGAATCAAGACACCTGACGAAACATTTCGCCACTTCGGTAAGCTAAACTTTAACGTTTAGCAACTATTGCCATGCGCGGATATGAACGCCTCGACCGAGATCTTGCTGCCGTATGCGACCAAGGACTGCTAAAGTATACGAACCCAGTTCAGACACCTCAGCTGTAGCATCGACTTCCGTTTGTCCGAAGGAAGATTACCTGAAGTGTCTATTCCGGTTCGGAAAGCATCAGGTCCTCTAACTCTTTTGCCTCCTCCGCGGTCATCCCGCCGTTGTCCTTCTCTTCCTCCGGAGGTTCGATTTCTTCGACCAGCTTCGGGTGTAGTAAGTCTGAAATCAGTCATCCATCCACCTTAAGGAGAACTCACCCCGCAGCGACCATCTCCTGATTGTCTGATCAAAGCTCGTCGACAGCACCTCCCATGTGTCTTCGTCACCCCACACGCTCAGGTCTGACACTTGATACGCGTGCCCTGGAACGACCGCGAGCAGTCTCGGCTGACCCTTCGCTCCATCTTCGACATCATAGACGCGGATATTCTCGTCATCTGACCCAGTTAAAACCAGGTGCTCGGCACCTTCCACGTGCTCCATCGGTAGAATAGATCGTATGTATGTTGATTCGACGATACGCAGGGGAGTACTACCGTCAAGTTTTTGCAGCATGGCGGAGTTGTCCATGGAAGCTGAGGATACTCAGCCGGAGTCACTACGCAGATAGGTCTCCACTCACCACTCCATACACCTGCAGAACACGCCCGGAGTTGAGACACACTCGTATCATGTGACTTTAAGTCTTTGTCGAATCGTAGAGACGTCGCACTTTGATTGTAGACCCATTGTTTGACCACCCCGAGCGAGTCCGCGGTCCACACGTAGAATTCGGGGTAGTCCTTCGTGCCAGCTCGCCAGGCAGCGCACTCTGCGGGACGTGTGTGTTGACGTAGGATCTGCACGCATGTGGGATCTGCGCCGCTATCCAAAGGTTTGAGATCCCATAAGCGGACGGTGCGGTCGGAAGAGGTGGAAAGCAGCGCTGGACCGGGGAGGATAGTGAGCGACTTGACGAAGTCGGAATGACCGGATAATGTACGCTGACACGTGCCCGTCTGGAGTATCAGCTCCTGGTACGCACGTAGAGGTCAGCTCGAAGCTACTCACATTAGCATCCCAGACTCTGATAGTTTTGTCCCATGACCCTGTCAGAAGAAGTGGACCAGAAGATGTATGATGTAGCGCGACGCAGGTCACCGGTCCGGTATGCCCACGAAACAGCCGCTTGGTCGCTCCTGTCTGCACGTCAGCAGACGGTTTGTGTCCGCAGATTGTCTGTACCCACCTTCAAATCGATTGACCTAGCTTGCCATCCCGACTCAGCTGTCCAAGCCGTATCCCCATCCACCAAGACGCGTAAGACTTTACTCGAGAGGGAAAGCGGTCTGCCTAGCGATTGGGTGGCCTGAATCTTGCGAGACCGACGCGCTGCGTCTTTGAGGTCTTTGTCCGTCTGGAAGAGGAGGTCTGTGTCCTGAGTCTGCATGATAGAAGATGAAATGCGAGGCCAACGTAAGGATCAGAGCGCGAAGATCTTGCAGGCCTTGATTAGGCTCGAAATTCTGAAACTCAAACAGTCCGTGCGTTGTTTCGTCGCGGTGCAGATCAGATCAACAGAAGTTGAGACGCGACAGTTATACCCATAACACTTCACACTATACATTCAGCAACGACATCATTAACGATCATCACCATATGACATCGGCCAAAATGCCACCCGCAGACGTATCCATCGAACATGTTGTTCGAACCGCTCTGCGTCGCGCACATAAAGATTTCTTCGCCCAGGTCCCTAGGCTGAACGAAGCCCTACCTGCCTACCTTGCAGCAACCGATGTCACAGCTCGCCAGGAGAAGTCGCTGGAGGCGTACTTCGACGAAATTCCCCTCATCTCGAGTGATTCGAAGAGCAAGGATGGAGGCAAGTCGAGGAAGCTGGAAATTGTTCCCCGCCCCCGGTCGGGCTATTGCAACAAAGGCGAGATTGTCAAGCTGGATGATATCCCCGAGTCTGTGATCACTATCGACGAGGATATCATGCTACCCCCATATCGTTTCTGCCGCGCATCAACGACCTCGGTCCTCCGCACCACGGAGCGATTTACCAGTTTCTACCACGCAGTCATAGAGGACGACTCCAGTCCGGCGGTGGTAGAGCGGTACATCGCGACCCTGCAAAAAGAGGCGTGGTTGCATGACCAACCGGAGCGCGGTCTATACGGTGAGTCTCGATACTGTCTCTACTGACAAGCAGCCGATATCATTGCGCTTGAGGCCTTGCAGCGTCTGCTGAACAACGGCATCAGTCGAAGAGCAATAGATCGGACCCGGATTTTGCCTCTCCATAGCGACTTCCTCTTTGATCTCGACCTTATGCGCGATCTCCCTCCCTTCCCCACCGCTCGTCTCTCCCAAAACGGCGGAAACGGGCGAAGCAGACGAGCTCAAGCTTGGGTGGACATCCGCCCCATCCAAGCGGGATCGTTTAGCGACAACCCCCAGAATTTGCACCTTGATGCTGATAGCAAATTTTGCTCTTGGCCTAGTTGCCGGACATTTGGCTGTGCTCAGCACGATGTTGAGTGGGGTGAGTAGTGGTTCACTCCCCACTGTCGATTTCGCTGCTGATTCAGACAATAGACAAGCCAAAGCCTTACGACAGGTCGCACTTGCCACCAGCGGAGAAACTGGATACCTTTGCTTCTCTTGCCAATGCGAAACCGTGCTCTCCCTTTTGCGTCCGCTCGGCGATTCTCCCAGATGCTGGGCGCTCCGCCGAGTGGCCAGCACCAGAGCTCGAGAAGATTGCCAATATCCTCGCCAGTCAGGCCGACATCGCCAGCTGCGTCTTGCGCCCCGCTTTTGTCCGCAACACTTGTCAAGAGGTGAGAACCAGGCTGTCATCTTAGCTCATTGAAGATCAGTGCCACCATTCTCAGCGTCCAATCGTCTCGGGCGTCATCTGCCATTCCGCCAGCGTCATCACGGAAGGCCGTGGACCGTCCGGAAGGCTGCCAGTGTCGCTCAAAACACTCGACAAGGCACTGTAGACTCGCCACCTGCGCCTGTCGGCAGGCGAAGCGCGAATGCGATCCCGATCTCTGTCATCCGTAAGTCTTTCGAAGTTTTAGCGATGTCCAAGCTGAATTCCGAACAGCGAGGAAGCAGAAGAGGACTGGGATGCGCCAATGGGTGAGGAAGGGCTGGATATCGGTCCGAGATGCTGCTCGAATGTGCCATCTCAGTACCTCCAACGACGTCTGCCGGAGGTATGTCATGTTTTGGGAGACTCTGATGTGACAGATAACTCGCGTTGGCGTCAGCGCTACTTCCGGGTACGGACTGTTTGCTCGTGTGCCCATCGAGGCTAGAACAAGATTGTTTGGTAAGTCCTCGTAATTATGGATATCGAAGCGCAGCTGACGGTGGGTAGACTATGTCGGGGAGCAAATTTTCCACGATGAAGCGGACAATAGAGGGTGAGTCATGTTGGATCATAACGTGTCGCATCAGATAGCCAGCTGACCCGGTAGACTATACTACGTAAGGCATACTTCCTGCTTCTTGTGTTGTGCCGGCTGAACCTTCAGGACGCGTTACGGCGGAACTACCTCTTCGAGTTTACGAGCAATACGGATTATGTCGTCCTCGACGCCGCCAACTTCGGGAACGAGTCTCGGTTCATCAATACCGTTCTGAAATCTCAAGACAATAAGAAGTGGCTGAATTGCGAAGCAGAGAGTGAGTTTTGAGTATGCCCATTGACGTCCCTCGCTGACGGCTGTTCCAGATGTCATGGCTCTAGGGAAGGGCAGGGTGGTGATCAGCACTCGTAAGCCAACGCCAAGAGCCTTGCGGAATCTCTAGCTCACCAGACAGTCAAACGAGTGGCAGAGAATCAAGAGCTGTTACTGGACTATGGGTGCGTTGTGATCTTTGGCGCTACCACGCAACTGTTCACTGACTTTGATAGGGAAAATTTTGATACCAAGATGAACTCTTCGGGTAGCTCGAAGGAGACACCGAAGGGTAAGAGGAAGAAGAGAGCTCGTAGATGATATCTCTGTGGAATAATGGACAATAGAGGGTCGGCAGGGTCTTGTACAGTCCTCGTAGTAGAAGCCATTTTGGTCCCGCGTGCCTGGCACTTCTTGGACGCGTCTCGAGCTATCCACTATTTTCCGAGAGTTGCCTTGCAGCTTGCCATACATACCATATCTCGACTACAGCAGCCATAAGACTGGGCAAGAACTGTCTGGCACAGGTCTCCGACTGAGCTCGAAACAGCTAGGCATCGAGCATTATTGCCCCGCCGATCTTGCCAGAATGAACCACACATTTCTGAGCGGCCTGTCGCCACGGCTTCGCTTGGTCGCTATCTCCCTTATCGCCATTACCACCTGCCTCTTTCTTAATGCCCTCACCCCTTCCTCATATCGCCTCATATCCCCTACGCAAGGCTGGACATCCGCGTCCGCCTCGGTCCTCCGCTCGCGTTTCCTCCGGGCGAGAGCGAACGCTCCTCGACCGCCAATACATCACCCCATCCCAAAACTCATGGCGGATGCTCGTCGGGCCTTCGACGACAAGATAAAGAGACAGAGTAAAACTCTGAATCAGGCTGTGGCAGAATACGAGCGACGGTATGGTCGGCGGCCCCCTAAGGGGTTCGACGAGTGGTACGAGTTTGCCAAGGATAATGGGGCGACTATCATTGATGAGTATGATCAGTTGGCGAAAGACCTCGAGCCATTCTGGAATCTGAGTGGGCCAGAGCTCCGACGACGGTGTATCCAGGTGGGGTTCCTGCCGTCGGTGGATCTTGTGCGTATTGAGAAGGGGCGGACGAGGACAATAGACGTGATGAAGGGATTCGATGACGCTGAAGTGGGGGCGAGAGCAAAGGGTTTCAGAGTCATGTTGGAGAGATTCCAGGATCGTCTGCCGGATATGGACTTCCCGATCAACGAGAAGGCTGAAGGGAGAATATTGGTACCATGGGAGGAGAAGCAGTTCCCAAATATGACTGCGGACTCTGAGCGTGAGTTCATCTTATCGAACGCGATAGTGAAGCTGATAGGGTAGTTGGCATTGAGCACGTCCTCGGCGGTGAATTTATTCCCGACTGGCGAGGCGATGGTAGTGTCTGGGAAGCATATCGCAGGACGTGTGAACCTGCATCGCAAGCCAGGAGGCTCTTCGGCTCGCTCCGCGCTCAGCTCAAGGAGGGCCAAGCGCCGGTGTCGAGGCTCGCCAAAGCCGGTGTTGCGACTTCCTCTGTATCTGACGACTTCTCCTTCGCCGAGACGGTCGACGACACCTACGACTTCTGCGATCACCCATGGGCACATTACAACCAAGGCCACTTCTTCTCTGATTGGCGGAGTATACACGCTCTGTACCCGCTCTTCTCCCCAGCCAAAGGCAAAGGATACTCGGATCTCCTCATCCCAAGTCACTATTACTACTCATCGACCAAGCGGTATACCTACGGATGGGACCCAGTCAACATGATGATCAAGGACACGGACGACATGGAGGTGCCGTGGGATGAGAAGATCGATGATGTTTTCTGGAGAGGCGCGACAACTGGAGGAGGAAGTAGTCCTCCAGGGTTCTTGGCTCAATATCAGCGACATCGGTATGTTCGTTGATGAGCTCATAGCTCACGCTTGCAGATTCATTAGAATGGCATCAGATTCATCCCCGCTCGAAAAGACTGTCGTGTTCGCCGACCCGCCAGGGACCAACAACTTCATCGCCGCTCCAGTACCTGTCGCTGAGCTCAACAACGACATCATGGATGTGGCCTTCACAAAGGCTGTGGGGTGTGTCCAGTACCCTGGAGGTTGTGATGGCATGCGAAAAGACCATCGATTTGCGGATGCCGTGCCATTGGGCGAGAATTGGCGCCACAAGTATTTGATCGATGTGGATGGCATGGGCTACTCTGCTCGACTATTTGCTCTGGTCAGTTCTCCGATCATTGTGTGGAGCTAGCGCTGACGTCCAGCTCAAATCCGAAAGTGCCGTGCTGAAGTCTACGGTATACACTGAATTCATGTCGGAGTGGCTCCAGCCATGGTGAGTTTAGCCTTACTCAACGTCAGGGATTCATGTTCTGAGATCGCTCAGGCTGCACTATATTCCCGTATCTCAGCTCTACTCGGAGCTGTACAATATCCACGCCTTCTTCTCTGGACCAACTCAATCCATGGTCGATGCCGCCAATTCGACCAGATCGCTCTATCAATCTGCTGGGCTATCCACCAAGCGATTTGATGGTGATGCCGAGCTGAAGAAGATTGCGGATGGAGGGAGGGAATGGATTTTCAAACATGGCAGAATCGAGGATATGGAGAGTGAGTCAAAGTCTTCATGTCAAGTTTAGATGGAACCATTATGCTGACCTCTCTAGTCTACGTGTATCGGTACGGCTCCCCCGGACTGCTCACAGTGACTCTAGCTGATGCTTTGCAGATTATGCCTTGAATGGGGACGGCTAACGAATGATGATCGCGAGGCAATGACTTTTTAGACGATTCTGGGACCTGCCGAGTATGCAGTAACTGCTTGCCGGCGATCTCTCGTGGTGTGCAGTAGATATAGATCAACCGCGCTGCGACACAGGTGCAGGTATAGCGCAAAGTTCAGCGTCGGGCTATAGCTCCTGCTCCATGAAGCGCATTCCACGTGTCGATCGCTGCCTCCACCGCATGAGTCGTTGACTCGAGCCGACTGACTCCTTGAACACAACCTATTTCTCTCTACCAGTCAATCTTGTCGTTTCTGCCATCATGATTACTTTGACGGTTGTAAGTTATGATCTCCGGCCTTTTACGAAACTAATTGAGCAAGGTCCGACACGGAGAGTCTACCGGTAGGTCTCACACCTGCTGCAGCTCGATTCCCCAACGCTTGACTGACTCACGGCCAGATAACCTAAAAGCTCTATGGGCAGGATGGGCTGATGCTCCTCTATCCGTCCATGGTACGTCGTGTGATTATTTATCATACCCAATGGTCTCAGGATTCGCCGCTGATATTCGCAAGGCATGAATGCAAGTGGCCCTAGGAGATCTCGTCCACACAGCTGCTGATCCTCTAGCAAGCGAAAGCACTTGGCAAATCCTGCGAGAACACCAAGCTAGACGCTATCTTTGCGTCTCCCTTACTTCGAGCTCTATGGACGGTAAGTATGGCCTGTCATGACGAGCAGAATCGCTCGGAGCAAGCTAAGGCGGAGCAGGCACAGCAACTCGAGGCTCAACAGCCGAAACCGAAACCTAGCTTCACTGTCTCTCCTTTACTCCGAGAACAGCATTTTGGAATAGGTATACCAGTCATGGGAGGCTCAGGGCTGACTTTTCAGCGGAGCAGAAGCCCTTTGGAGAGGGGAAGGGCGGTTTCGTGAGGGAATCGGGCAGGAAGTTCAAGTTTCCCGAGGGCGAGAGTTTGGAGGATGTACGGGATAGGGCGAATCAAGCGCAAGTCCGGAGCCGTTAGACATCCGCGGTAGCTGATCATCAGGATAGCTGCGTTGATCGAGCCTGTGCTTAGGGATTGCCACGGTGCGGCCGCCAGCGAGAAACACCTAGTCGTGGTTGCCCATGGAATCTTCAATGCCGAGTTTATTGGCGCCTTCCTTGCAAGGAGAGATGACCCCCGGCCTGTCGATTGGGCGTATAAGGGTGAGCTCTGTCCTCCTAGATGTCCGGACCACGGCTGACAGACCCAGGTATGACGAATGTGCGCATCTGTTCTAATCACATCGTGTAGTCACTGATCGCGCAGACTGGTTGGACAAGGCTCGAAGTCGGATACACATTGAGTGGCTGGCATCGGACTCGGCTGACGACAGGATGAGCCAGTGCCTAAATCCAAGCCTGTGTTGGAGACAGATCCCGAAGGCCCCATCCCGCCATCCTCAGTGCCTTCAGAAGCGCCTCCTAACATCCCGGCAGGCGCCCCATTATCAGTCAGGATTCTCTGCTCAGACGTGACCAAACACCTTGACGGAGTCCACAGGCAGAAGGGCGGCATAGGCAGCCAGGGCTTCGACGAGAAACAGAAGGACCTCCGAGCCTTCTTTGGTGGTGGTGCTGGTAGTGGGAAATAGCGCTTACATCCGCGTCTATACTTCTATGGATCTACATCATCTATACCTGCTATAATGTCCTGTATTCTGCGGGTCTGATAATCTTCCGTCAAGGCTTGTACTAAGGCAGTAAGGTCACCGTCCAATACTGGTTCTAAATTGGTTGCAAAGCCTATTCGGTGATCTGTTACACGGCTCTGACAGATTAGCGATGCACCACGTCTCTGTGCCTATGAACTTACCTGGGGCACATTGTAAGATCTGATCTTGTCCGACCGGTCTGTACCGCTAATCACTTCCTGTCGCTTGTTCCGCCGGTCAACCTGAAGTTGAGCCTGCTTGCGGGTGAACAGGCGAGAGCGGAGGATGTCCCATGCCCAGGCTCGGTTCTGAGGATCAGCTCGTGCTCGGCTCCGCCTAGAATGAGTTGACGCATACCTGGTGCTGACTACGAGAATCCTGCATCGATACTGTGATGCCCGTGGGTATATGAGTTAATCTGACAGCTGATTCTGTTTTGTTGACGTGCTAAGATCCGTAAGCTTGAGACTGCGAGGGTGACCTACTTGTCCACCGGCACCTCGAGATCGCATAACCTCCATCTTGACATCTTTGGGATCTACCAGCTGTGTGTCCGTCCCTTCTGGAATAAGAGGCAGGACCTATGATGTCAGCTGGGCACAGACATCGCCAGGTTTAATGCAGCTCACAATGACGGCCGCTGTTGACGACTGCACTCGCCCCTTCGAGTCGTTAGGTGGGACCCGCTGAAAACGATGAACACCCCCTTCAAACCTCATGGTCTGATACACGTTCGCCGTTCCCCCACCGCCGACCTCCTTAGCAGTCATCTTCATAGTCGTCTCCTTGACCCCTACGACGCGATTGCAGTGTGCACCCTCCGCGTAACTTATAATCTCCACTGTCCACCCATTCCGCTCAGCATGCCGCTGATATAAGCGCAAGAGGATGCCGGCGCAGGCGGTGGCCTCGTCGCCGCCGATACCAGCGTTGATTGACAGCATGATCGGCAGTCCGTCGGTATTTTCGGGCGGTAAGAGCAGTGATGGTAAGTCGTCCTTGACAATCTCGGCCATCTGCTCGTCCAGCGCCGTGAGCTCAACCTCGAACAACTCTTTCATTTCCTTGTCTTTCAAGACGGACAGCTGTCTTGATGTCTCCTGACGCGCCTGTTCGTCAGCGAGACATATTGACATTGTTCGGAAGTGTTATTCACCAATTGCAACGAAGTATACTTGTCCCATATTGATGATAGTGCTTCGTGCTGTCTCCGAGACGTTTCAGGTATTGTGGACTTGGTGGTCAGCATACTTATTATTGTCACTGAAGGACTTTGTTGCACGTACGACTTCTCCCGTAATGCCCAACCTGGCCTTAGTAGCCTCCAAGACCTCACCATCCGAGTAGAAACGTCGATTGGACGAACCCGCAATCTGCCGGGCTCGTATGGGCAGTCGAGAGAAGGTTCTAGTCCCTTTGAAAACCGGAGGACTATACGCCAGATTCCCTGCAGCGCATCTGTAGCAAGTCCGAGCAGCTGGGAAGCTCATGTCCTGGTGTATACAAGGTGACTAGTAAAGATCAAAATCCAGTCTTTTGCAAGTGGAGGCATGCAGCATGACGTGTTATCAATCGCATATCTGAAACACTATCAAAGGCACTTTGCCACCCACCCAAAGCTATTGAACTGATTCATGAAGGTGTCTTGAGACTGTCAGTCTTTGAAGTGCGCTCCCGGCTGATAATGGACTGAATCATCACCCAAATGTTCGAGGTTCATAAGCTCCTTTGCCTAATACGGCGCGCACGCAAGTCTTACACCGAGATGACCAATAGACGCGCGCATGGGAAGGGTTTCGCATGTAGGCATAGCACAAGAATCATTCGACATCCGAAAAATCAGGTATCTCTCGATTTGTCGAACTCTAGAGCCCGAGCGGTCTCCACCAGCTCCTCAATTATGTGAAACATCTGCAACCTCAGTACCTCTCCATTCGGGATATCATATGACCACTCACCTTGCTCTGATATCGATTTCTGTCCAGCCACTCCAGGACCTCATCGACATCCTCCACATCATCCGGCAGTTCGCGATGACGCATCTCCGCGGCACGCGTCTCCGCTCTGACCCTCCGGTCTTGTCGGAACATCCTCCGTTTTCCTCTGTCGTCCTCGTGCTCATCCGAATCATCCTCCGAGGACGTGTCGGAATCATCCGCCACCTTCTTTCTCGCCGCTCGCAGTAGATCATAGTAGATCTCTTGGATGCGGTCGTACATGTCATCCTCCCAGTGCGACAGTTCATGGTACACTCTCGACCGATTGGCACAATGATCTCCTGTCTGATGAGTTGAGGCACTGCCAGCGTCGAACTTGGAACTCACCCATCGTCAACTGGATATCAGGCTTCTTCTTCCTTGGACCGGCTGATTTCCGCTTATTCGTTTGTATCTTCCAGGCCCTCTTAGCCCGCTTGGTTGCCCAAGTCTCGTGCTCGGATTCTGAGCTAGACTCAGATGACGCAGAGTCATCGATCTCCTCGTGCGTATCACGGTTGTAGGGAGTGCCGCCAATCCACACGAACAGCTTTGACGGCAGTCGGCGTCGACAAGCATCGCACCACCAGATCGGCATCTCGCCGACTTCCGAAACCTGCCAAGTCAGTATTGGTATCTCCACAGCTCGAGTGCTTGAACTTACGTGGAAGTTCGGATACTTGTCCAGCGCCTTCACTAGCACATGAGGCCAGATCTGACTTCTCACTGAGCCATCTCTAAATCCTATCATCCTCCTCCTGACATCTCTCAAGTGCGGCTCAAAGTACTCGGCCGCTTCCCCTCGCAGTGGCAAGACGTCTGATCCCTTCATGACGAGGTAGAGTAGGTAGTGGAAGACGACCTTGAACTTGAATTCTGGTGTCTGGGTTGAGTTGGACGAGAATTCGTGTGGGAGGAGCGTATCGGGGATCTCTTCTCCGTCATCCGAAATGAAATCGCCTTCATCATCAGGCTCAGCTGCGGCACCGGTCACGCCTTCGGCCTCTTCTTCTTCCTCCTCCTCCTCTTCTTCCTCTTCCTCGGTATCCGACTCGACAATCCCCATCCGCTTGTTCTTGATCTTTCTGACCAACCGCTGGAACTCAGTCTCCGCCTTTGGTCGTAGTCGCGACTCGCTCTTGAAGCGTTCCGGCTGGTCGAGCTCCAGCTCAGCTACCATATCCCCATCACTGTCATCCGGATCCCGCTTGACTCTTTTCGCAGAGTCACGGCCCTTTTTCCTCTCCGCCACGCTGTGCTCGCTTTCAGATAGAGGTGTTAGGACACGCTTAGCAGTCCGTCTGCTGGACAGAGGGGATGCTTTGGCTTTTGCTTTGCTGGAGCTGGAGACAGGGTGCCTGGAAGCAAGAGGGGATGAAGGAGCCTGTGATGGACCTTTCGAGGCTACAGGCGAGGAGGTGGATTTCGACCGGCTAGGGACGCGCTGTCGAGATAGGATGGGGGTATTGTCGTCGTCGCTGCTGCTTGAGCCGATTTCGATGACAGCATTCTGCCCGGGCAGCGGCTTCGCGGATTCGGTCGGTTTGTTAGACCTCGTTGGAGTCGAGGGGTGATGACGACTTCTCGTAGGGGAGTCGAAGGAAGAATATCGAGCTCGTGCTTCTTTGGACAAAGAAGGAACTTCGATGACCAAGGTACTCGGGCTGTCCCGCTTGGTGAGCGAGCCGGTTCGCTTTGGCCTCGAGGGAGGTGTTGGAGTTGTGTCCTGCCTTGTTCTTGGTTGAGACTTCTTGGTCGACGGTCGAGTAGGCATGAGGACATCAATGGAGTCAGGCTCTGAAACCGACTCGTCTGGATCGACCACCTTTCGGCCACTCCCGCTGACCTTCCGAGTCGGTCGCGGCAAAGGAGATTTCACCCGGCGTCGCCTCGAGCTTGGACCTGGCTCATCCTCCTCCTCTTCGTCTGAATCATCATCCGAATCCTTCACCGCCCGCTTCGATGCCCTTTGCTGGGTTAATTGAGGCTGTCGAACAGGTTCCTTCCTCGCCGCCTTTGCCTTTTTATCGCTCAAGTGTATCGCCTCTAGACCGTCCGACCCTTCAGAGTCGGAGTTCCATCGTTGCTGAGCGGGCTGCTGTGTGCGGGAGTGGCCACCGTTGCGGGAAGGGTATTTATACGAGGGGGAGAAGTGATCGTGGATCCGGGATTGAGGCATGATGGGAAGAGCTGGGACCTTGGGGAGATAGAGTGTCGGGTACCGGGTGAGAGCTGAGTCTATCGCTCATATCGAGTATAGGAGTCAGGTACGCAGCTACGAAGTGCAAGGGAACGAAGTACAACAGGCAAGGCAGCTGCATCGAAAGGCGATCTGATGTAATCACGTAAGCGGGTACGTAACCCCGCTTCCGACGGAGACCCTCACTTCGCTGCAGCTTCAATTCAATTTGCCCACCATACCTTGGACTTTGTTTACTTCAGACTCCCCAGCTATCACCCTAGGCATCTTCTGTCTGTAGCACGTGCGAAGATGACCAACGTAGGCCGCCCCAGTGAGTTGGTCCTGCTCGCTACGATGGGGTCTGGGCGCACTGCCCATCAGGAACGCCCGCTGATTTATTCAGTTCCTCGTGACGGCCGACTCATATCACTCATCCTCGCCTCGAAGGGGATACAGGATGCCGACGAGCGCGTGATCCAGCAGCTCCTCGACTTCTCATACCGTACTTTCAACTTTGCAGGATAGTAAAGCACGCAGTACTGATGATTTACAGGCTATACTGCGGACGTGCTGCAAGACGCTCAGTCGTTGTCCGACCATGCGAATCGTGCTGGACCCAGCAAGATTGAGGAAGAAGATGTAGAGCTGGCGATCTCTATGAGGAAGCGATACGAGTTCTTCGAGGCACCACCGAGAGATGTGCGTTCCATTCATCCAGTATCGTATGGCGCCCGCTGATGTTCAGTATCTCGCAGGTCTGGCACACGAGCTAAATTCAAATCCCCTTCCCGTCCTTCCTGAATCATTTGAAGTCGTCCGTCTACCTCCAGCACATCAACGCCTCGCGGAAGTGAACTTCGACATCGTGCCTGACCGGCAATTGGTTCTGGCGCAGGATGACGAGTTGGAAGAGGAGGAGAGCAGTGACGAGGATGATCAAGGTGGCGAAGAGCAGGATGGAGGACAGGCAAATGGCGATGCAGAAGGAGAGGATGATGAAGATGAGGATATGGAGGAAGTGGGAGTCGAATCAGGGACGCCAACAGCGACAGCGCCGCCATCGCAACTTGTGCAAGAAAGAGAAATGGACGAAGACTACGATGCGTAGGCTACGATGCATCGTACGTATGTTGTACCACGCTTCACCGGGCCAGGCTGCCCATCGGTTAATCGGTCGTATCTCGTCATGTCGTAGACTGGGAGAATCATTCTGGTTTGCTGGAGCCCGCCGATCGCCGACTATGCGACGACAGGGCGTCCTGCTGCGAGTGCGCCAATTCGGCGTACCTTGACAGTCAGCTCATGAAGCCCATCGATATACTCACATCATTTTATATCGAACCAGCTCATTCTCCGTCTCCTCTTTGTCAATTTTGGTCATGACCAGCTGTCGAACCAATTCGACGTGTTCTTCATTTCTGCGCTCATCAGCTCCTCACCTGACATCCCGGTCAGCAAGGGTGGCGACTTACATCGTGGCTAATGTAGCTTCAAGCTGGTGTCTATTCCATCAGCTTTCCCCACTCGAGCTCGATGACCCGTTCACGTACACTGTATTGCTCAGATTACGATTGGCATTGCGCAGCTGGTCCACCTCCAGTGCGTGCTTATTCAGGTTCCTCCGCTCTTCTTCGAATTCGGCAGTATACGAGTCCAGCATGAAGGGTGTTCTGACATTGTCAGCTTGAGCCACGCTCGCGTGGAGGCGGATTGTTGCATGACTCACATTCTGATCTCATACGCATCCCGCACAAAGTCATTCGCGCGCCATGACTCCTCTTCATCCCCCGCTGAGTCTTCCCGGTAGTGCTCGAAAAGGTCTGTCTGGAGGTAATCGAGACACTGCTCGAAATCCAGCTCGACAAGCTTCCCTTCGCCTGCTTGTAGTAGAGCGAGAGAGAAGCGGAACACGGCTTCGATCCCCTCTGCGAAAACGATATCGAGGACTCGGTAGACTAGGGAAAGTGGGAATCTTGGTGTCAGCAAGAAGTCTTTCGATTGAGTGAAAGCATACTTGTATGAGAAAAGAGTCATGAACCATTGACTGGCATACATGCTGCTCTTTACGCCTTTCCTCAGCAGGTGAGTGTGGACCAAAGGGACGTGTTCCTCCAGTAATCGATCGTATTGGAATAGGCGGAGCTGGAGGCCCGGCATGTCGGCGAGATAGTGTGAGCGGAGGTTGTATGAATCCATGAGGCGCACGAGAACGCAGAAAGCTTCCTCGTCTGGCATCTGATGATCAGCTACAAAGAACTTCCTCGTGACTTACATTCAACAGCAGAGCAGCAACGATGAAAGCCACACCTTGGGTATAGCCAACTTCCGGATCATATCTTTCCATCAGATCTGTCCGCAAGATTCACTCACAAGCTGTATGCCTTGAGTACCATGAAGAGACTTTCCCTTCCACCGGCATCCTGGAAGAATTTGTGATGTGGGAATGTTCTACTTAAGTCCTTCCGTATGGATTTCTCATGAGGCGATGTGAGTTTCAAGAGCTGTTTGTACGTTTCTTCCAGTGGTATGGACTTGGACGACGACATGAGTTGCCATATCGATCCCCTGCAGAATCAGTATATGTAGGACCATATGGAGCAGAGCATGGAGCTGACCTGATGACACCCGGTATGCCCTGTTGGATGGCCTTCGATAAATCCCTCGGCCGCTCCCTCGCGACTTCCTCGAAGTCCTGGACTACCGCACCCCAAAACACCCAATCAACTTCCTCTCTAGGACTCGGAGCAGCGCCAGGCTCGCTTTCCTCCGCGGCTACTTCCCGCCGCATCTCCCTAGCAGCACCTTCCATCTCGCCCCTGACCCTCTCGAAGCCTTCCCGGATCTTCTCCCCACCGCCTAATTGGCGGCTCTGTCGCCTATCCCGCTTCGCTGAGTCGTCATTGATGTGATGTAAGAGGAGCGAGGGCGATGGAAGCCGCGATGGACCTGCAGAGCTGGAGCCGCTCAGACCGCCAGCGGAGAGGGGCTCGGAAGATGGTCCTGCGCCCGAGGTGGATCGGGTGAGTAGATTGGACATCGTGGACCGCCAACCGCCAGATGGAGTATTGCCAGAGCCAGATCTGCTCGGCGCTGCTGGTGTGACCGCAGCAGCCGTCGGAGCGCCAAAGGACAGTGAGAAGAAAGAGGCCGCTTTGGCAGTGGGCTCGGAGGACGGCGGGGTGACGACGGATTCGGGTAAAGTGCTGGCTATGTCCGCCGGTGGTGGTGGAGGGGGTGATGAGAAGGATGGTGAGGCCGAGGACTTGATTCCCGCTCGCAGTGGGGTATCTGCCTCTATCGGAGACTCCGTCGTGGCTAAGGCAATCTCTGAGAAATCCTCGATCGCGCACTCCGCTACTGGGGGCTTGAGCGACGGGCTGGGCGGCAGAGGAACTAGACCTCTCTCCGGGCTCCGTCCAGGTGCGATGGACCTAAAGGACCCATCAGGCGACTTGGGGATCATGCTGGGCGGGCTGAGAGAGCTCGAACTTGCGGACGTCTCCCACATCGCCGCTGCCGCCCTGACCTTGCTGGGTGATTTCGCGGGTGTGGAATGCGCGCTCGGCGTCGTGGGGACATCTTCGAACGTATCAGATCGGGAGTCTTGTGACTCTGCCAGTTCTAATTCCTGCAGGGCCGCGATGTGGGGCGAGCTGGGACCCTCCATGCTAGGCAGTAGCAGAGATGTTGTTATATGGGGAGGACGATGAATGAATGGGTTTGATGTTCGCCTCTACCCCGCGTTCCACCCCCCTTTACCCCGCATTCGCACTGGAGCAAAATTTCTCCTCTTGACCATCCATCTAAACTAGGCCTAATCTAAACAGCAACCACTATGGCAAAAGAAAGCAGCAGCGGCAAGACAAAGGCGACAAAGGCGACCAAGGCGGCTCGTGCGCCAAAGGTCATCTCTCCAGCCTACGTTTCCGATACAAAATCAGAGGATGAAAGCGAGATTGCAGGCGAGGACGACGGGGATGACACAGACGACAGTGACGAGTTGGAGGATGTGGCACCGAGACGACGAACAAATGGTGACAGTGCGAATGCGGCGGGACCATCGCGTCCTGGGCCATCATCTCAACTTCCGTGAGCTGCCCTCGCATCTTTGGTGGTGTGTCAGTGGCTGATGTGAGTAGGCGATATACCCCTCCAATGGGAATGATGCCCCTGCCCCTTGCGGTGAATTTCGCGTCGTCCCCTTTCGAGTGGGACGCAATGGCCAACAATCCAGGTATGGAATTATGGGCCATTCGAGCACCTGTCGACGTAAGTCTTTTCGGTGCGAAAAGACTCAATGGAGCTGACATTCTAGCTGAAAGCTGCCCGATTGTCACGCCTGAACATCATCATGTCGCACGCTGGACCCTCTGGTACTATGAACCACAAACAGAACTCATATACCCTTCGCTCAGCTGGTAATCCTACGCCAGCCACAGCAGACGTCGATGCGGAAGGCAGACAACCGACGGCAGGACCTGGGATGGCGGATGCAATGACGATGGATGAGGACGGAGGGGAGCGACTGAAATTTGAGGGCGGGGCGGAGATGCTCGGCGGTATGAGATTGATGGTGCCTCGTGTCAAGGAGAAGGGGAAGTTGTTTGCTGGTGCGTAGACCCTAAGAGCTTGGAAGAGGGTAGTACTCACCGTCCAGCCCCAATAGCTGTCACCCGCCACCTCATCCTCGTGCCCAATACATCATTCACCACTTCGGCATCACACGACAACCCCCTCCCGTCCCTTCTCGCCACTTCCGCACTGGACGACGCGCTCGATGGAAACTCATCCATCTCACATCCTCCTGCGAAGCGACATCAGCCCACCCATCTAATGAAGTTCCGGAACTTTGCAGTGGGCTCCAGTACACCCGGGCCAGACGCAAAACCTGCGCTGCCGAGCACGGCGGATGATGCGCCAGATCACCACGTCTCAGAGTCAGCGGTTGCTGTGGATACTGAGCAGCCGAAGAAGAAGCGGAAGAGCGAGGCGGAGCGTGAAGCTTCTCGGATGAAGAAGAAAGCCAAGTCTAAGGCGTCATAGGGTATAGGATCTAGGATGATACATGTGAAGACTACTGTTTACAGGGAGAAAACTATGCCTAGGAAGAGAACTGTGCCTTGGGCGCGTAATCGTCCGTCTCACGCCAAGAGAAGCAAGAACATCACCCAAGGAGTGAAGAAAATAAGGTAATCAAGAAAGAGCGAGCCCATCTTCCCCTCGGAAAGTAGCCCACACAGCCCGTGACTTGGCCGGACCGAATCGCCGCGAGGATGCAGCGCCGCTCTTCGTGTTGAAGATCTGTTCACTTAGCGAGGGTCGTCTTGGGTGTGTGGATGCATGACTCACACCAATGCCTTCCAACATGCTCGCGGCGTTTCCTCGCCTCTCAGCCTTCTCGTAGGCTTCCATCAAGTCCTTGAAGCTCTCATACTCTGACATGATCCCTTCAGCGGCACTAGCAGTAATAGAATGCACTTCCTGCAGCATCAAAAGGAACGCCTCTGAAGGCTCCTTCGACTTCGGCTTGGTCTCCGCAGGGAAGTTGAGGTGTGCCTTTTCGAGTAATTTGTACTGTCCAGTGTAAGCAGTGTGAGCGTGTAATCGATAAGTATAAAGAGGCTTACTGGACGGAGAGCAATATCTGCGGCGAGGTTGTAGATCCACGTCTCGATATCTTCTGTCTTTTCCACTGTCGTTGTAAGAAAGTGGAACATACCCGTGGGGCGAACGTACCGTGTACGAAAAAGCAGTGTTCGGCCACTTGCAGCCTGACCAACTCGCTCTCAATCTTGTCCTTGTTCGGCCTCGTCGCCTTTTGCCGGCGCACGACGTCCGTCTCCCCTAAGCCCGCCCTAGTTGCAGCGGCAAACTCCCGATTCTCAATCGTCCTAGACTTGCCGTAATACTTTTGCAAGCCTTTAATGATGACTATGATCTGATCCGTAGGTGCAAGGCCCAGCGTCAACCTTGCATCGCTCGCCCACTCCGCCAGACCGTCGTCGTGCGTTATGATTAGATCTACGATGTCCTCGGCTTTGGTGACAATGACGGATGTTGACTCCCATTCCCATCTGTCCTTATCGAGCAGCACGAATTTCTTCAGTCTGCCATCGTACTCGGCCCTGACGTGTCGCTTGAATCGGATTGTCGAGGGGAGGAAGCAGTCGTCGTCTTCAAAAGTGACGAGTTTCGATTGGTTATTCTCTAGTCGCGTCCTGATCTCAGGCAAGGCGGCGGCGATAGGTGAGGATGTCGCCATGAGATCTGCCGTCATATAGACGTGTATCTGCCGAACCACGTCGTCTTTCGTTCTGCATAACTGAAAGTAAGCACCACATCGCCCTTCAGTACAGAGTAACGTACCTTGTTGACATCCTTGTCCTTCTGGGCTAAGGACCTGGCTACCTCCTTGGCTAGTTTCGCCTTCTCCTTCTGACGAGCCTTGTCCTCCTTCTCCTGATTCTTCGCTTGCTCTTTTTCTTCGCGCTTCCGAGCAGCCTCGGCCGCTTTGTCCGCCTTGTCCTGCTGCGCCCCAGTATCCACTTTCTTCTTCTTCTTTGCAGCCGGCTTCTTGCTGGCTGGACTCTCAGACGAGGATTTGTCAACGTCCCCAGCACTGTCTGGTGTGGCGAGCCGGAGTGAGTCGCTATCAAGAAGGTCAAGAAGCAGGGACTGCATGTCAGCATTGTCTCCCTCGCCGCTGCAGAATTGACCCACGCGACCGGGATTGACAATAGGAGCAGGATTCGAGAAAGAGGCTTTCCGCTTCCCCTTACGACTGCTCAAGAAGTCCGCGACGAGCTCGTCCATCGTCTGAGCGGGTGCGTCGTCGTCATCCGAATCATCAATGAAGATCGGGGCTTGGGTCGTGACGCGAGCTGTTGACTGGGACAGACGAGGTCGGCTGGGGCCAGGAATGGGTACGATGTCGTCTTCGCCATCGCTGATCAAGATGATATCGGACATACTGGACTGCAGGTTGTTGATGGATGTTGCGATGTATGAGATGTAAAGCAAGAGTCCAGTCAACTAAGTCGCGTCAATATCAAAGCTCACGCGCTTCCGTCGGAAGCAATAGAATGGCGCTAGAAATGATCCAGCACGACAAAGGAGCAAGACGTGCATGATAGAACAATCGACTGCCATAAAGAGCACTTATAGTACACAGCCTCACATGATAACACAGCAGGAGTTTTGCTAAAATGTCAGCTCAGGCCTGGACCCAGGAACCAGTTGGACTGACCTTCTTTGCAGTCTTGTAGAACATCTTGCTCTGCGCTGATAAGGCATTGGAACGCTCGACGAGGTTGTCAAGTTTCTCTCCACGTTCCAGTACCGATTCGATTGTCTTGTGCTTTGTGCGTTAGCATTATGACAAGTAGGAGAGACCACACCGTACTCACAAGCACAATCTTGGTTTCGTCTAGTTCCTTCTGCACCTTCATAATTGTATCCGCCTGCTTTGGGTCTTGGTACTTTGCCAAGTACTGTGTCAGAGTAGCCTCTAGTTTCCCCTTCTGAGCAGGTGGCAGACCACCAGCAGCAGCCTGAGAGGGGTTGACGGAGAATGCGCTAGAGGCTGAACCGAGTCCGCCCGCGGCTCCAGGCAAAGCATTGGCGAGTGGCGCGTGCTCATCGAGGATTTTTGTAAGGAGGGAGAAGGCAGGTCGGTATGGGTATTCAAGGTCGGTGATCATTACAGCTGATATTTGAGCACTACACGAGCTTCGCGCATGACGAACATACCGGCAAGTCCTGGGCCGCCATTCCGTCCGGATGTCCGGAACACATGCGCTTTGTAATTATTCTCTTCTACAGAAGATGGCTGATTGGCAGGTGTACGCTCGGCAACAGTCTGAAGTATGAGTTCTGGCACAGCAGCGATAATTGAGCGAGTCCGACGTACTTTGGTGAAGAAACCCATAAACTCGCCGACGCTGCCGCGTTGGTAGAACGAGAAGCTGGACAGATCCTGCGCGGTCCCCAACATGCTTGCCTGGGCTGGGCTGGCGCTGTTGACGGACAGCAGGGAGAGCGAGAAGACCTTCATTGTGAGTAAGTAAGCTTTGGTAGATAGATGTATATAGAGTATGGCTATGTAGCTGAGCGGCAGTGGCAGTGGCAAAGCAAGGTCAACAACGTGACGTCGGTATCGGGATAATTGAATTACCCAAAGTGGTCATTTCGGCATTTGTTGATGAGGCCAAGGCATACTATCCGCACGCAGCATCTATCCTTCATACATCTACCTACCTCTGTCAACTGACAGGGACTCAACACTCTCTGTCGCACAGTAGCTCATCACTGCTCATCGATCAATCCGAAAAAAAATCCAGACTGAGCCAGCCTGAACCGCCGGAAGAGCGATCATGTCCAACCTGCTCCCCGAGGATACTTGGGTCGACTCATTCTTGCCCTCAGCACCCCGACCTCTGCTCAGCGCCCTCCAAAGGCGTCTAGCAGGGTCGACATCGCACGTCAATGCGCTTGCGGACCTGTTCAAACAGCGTGCTGCTATAGAACAGCAGTATGCCGATGGGCTGGCAAAGCTCGCCCGGACAGCCGAGACTGGGGGATTGATTGCGAAGAATGGCGTAGAGTGGGAGCGAGGGGGCGGAGAGAGCAAGGTGTGGGAAGCGATGATTGCCGATCTTGCGGAGGTAGGCTTTGGGACTGCCTCAAAGGATCAGGGAACTGACTGGGATAGACATCTACATCGCACTCTACATTATCCGCACTGCTTAAGACGGACTTCGAGCAGCCTGTCCGCGAGCTACCCAGCAAGATCGTTGCCTGGCGTAGAATAGGAGAGCAAGACGCATCGCTCGACAAGAATCTGAAGGACTACGAGAAGGTCTCGGCGAAGCTGGAAAAGGAGTCGCGTAAATCCAAGTCCAGCAAAGCGGATGCCTACCAATCGGAACTCAATCAACTTACACAATCTTTGTCATCTCTCTCGCCAATGGTGTATACGACGTACCAGAGGCTTGACGAGCAGCGACTGAGCACGCTCAAGGAGATCATCATCCGATGGGGAACTATTAAGGGGGACATGGCAGCTAAGGATGGGGAAAGGGCGGAGCGATCTGTTGGCAATCTGTTGAGCTGGGAGACAGGGGATGAGATTGTAGCCGCGGGCATGAAGCTGGGTGGAGGGACCGGCGGGGGAAGTAGAGCTGGAAGTGCAGCACCATCATCTGCATCAATGCGTGAGTGCTTCTCTGGCCCTTTTCAGCTTTTCCACCCGGTCTGACCGTTCAGCTCAGATGGACCGGCGCGTATCCTCCGCTACGAATGCCTCTGACTTCACACCCCGGCCGACGTTCCGCCAGAACGGATCATCGAGCAATGTATCGAGTCCTGCTCAGCCGCCACCGTCGTCGTTCGGCGGCGGCCTGAAATCCATGCTGGGCCGGTCTAAGACTTTGGCTAGGGGTAGGAGTAGCTCCAACGCTACATCTGTCCAAATTCGGGATCAGGATACCGTCGAGTCAATCAACGAGGATCGACCCGCACCATCCGAGCGTGAAAGGGTAAGCTTGCAATCACTTGCTTAGCTGACATCCAGGCCGTCGACGAAGAGGGCTTCTCAGTACCCCCACCAGACAGACATCGCAGTCTTTGGGATGAGCCGGATGATGAGATCCCTGCCTCCGCCATCAAATCCGCCCCTCTCGTACCGTCGAAATCTACGGGCCTCGCCGCGCCTATCGAGCCAACACCGCTCAATGCACCAGCCACACCTACCACAGCAGGCTTCGCTCAGACTTTCGATGCGTCGCCTTCGGGATCGCAGGAGACTGCTGCGAGTGGGACTCCGTCCAATCGCCTCAACATGGCAATGACTACGGCCCCGATCCAGGAGAGTGAGGAGGAACGCCAAGCTGCACTTGCCAAGATGCAGCAGACCTTGCAATTGCCGCTCCAGCAGCCCTCGCGCCGCAATACCACACGCGGTCGGCGAGATGTCCGCAATACCATGTTCGGCTACAATGGTCCGCCCATCTCCACGACCGAAGAGCCGGAAACCATGGACAGCCCTACGAGCCTATCCGCGTCGAACGGTATCAACGGAGTGTCCCCTGTTACACCTCGTCAGACATCCATGACTTCAATCTCCAACAATCCCTTCGAATCTCCCGCTCTGGCCGCTCCTTCCATGCCAGTCGCTTCTGGTCAGGGCTTGCGCGCCAACATCACCGAAGCCATCAACGTCATTATGCGAGGCGGCGAAGTCCAGCGATTGCAAATCACTGGTGAAATCCACCTCGGTCTCCAAGGAGCCGCTTCGCACGGTCCTATCCATATCCGCCTTGACGCATTTGAGCGTCTGGAGAAGATCGCTCCGAATCCCCAATACTTGGCTCAAGTGCCCGATAAGCCTGGAGAATACCTCCTATACTCGGAAACACTCGCTGGGGCCAGCAAAGCCTCGGCATCGGCCAAGGGCACCCTGCTCTTCAAGTATCAGGTGCATGTCAGTCCCGGCTCAGAGAAAACTATCCTTCCCCTCCTCCTTGAACCTGCTTTCTTGTGCAAGGACGGCGAGACTCGAATGATACTGAACTACCGGACGAATCCCGATCGAGCAGCGGCACTAGGTGGACTATCTCTCGTTGCCACCTTCGAACCGGGGGCAGCAGTGTCAAATGTACAGGCCAAGCCAGCTGGAGGGGTCTGGTCGCCGTCCACCCGACGGATGACATGGGATATGGGCGCGCTGCAGGGTACAGAGGGCAAGATCATTGCCAAGTTTAATTCGGAGCCTGGGGAGGTTTTGAAGCCTCAGGGTGTCCAGGCGAGCTGGGCGGCGGAGGGCGTACTGGCTAGTGGGATAGGAATCGAGGTGGTAGGTGAGGACGGTTGGAGATTCGAGGAGGTCACAAAAGGTTTATCGACCGGGAAATATTTCGCAGAGGGGAGTATCAGTTGATCTTGTTGAATGTTGAATGTAATAGCAGTGGGTTCAAGCATGTCCTGGGATCCTGTATTCCGATGCCTTACATCATCACTCTTGCAAGGTGTCCTATATCGGCACAGATTTGATGGGCACAGATTTGAACGGGATCCCATCCCCTGACCAGAAAACTAGGACACTCCTCGACTAGCCGAATCAAATGCGCATCTATTCCATACCAGTACATGGTTACCGATCGAAGACAGCCGCGCAACGCCTGAGGGTCTGTCAGCCATGCGCATCACAGCCTGTGCCCATCCCCACTCAATCCGCATGCATCACTCGCCTTTCCAATCCACGACAGATGCCTTCAGCAGTTGGAATCTTGACCTGTGCGCTGAAGGATCCGTCGCCTGACCGAAATGACAGTGGTGTCGCCGCCGATCCGGCGCCGTTCGTGGAGTACAGCGTTCCCGTTCGGGGCGGATGAGTCTCCCGGGAGGTGATCACAGCGAAGTGAGGGTCCCGGCCTGTCCCACGATGACGTAGCCGGGACAAAGTTGTGAGCAAGTTTCCACGAACGCAGTTTGCCTGCCAATACTGTATTGCTCGAATCGCCAGTTGTTTTCCTCTTTGTCCCGGAATGTAATGGACATCGGTAGGAAGGCAATGCTGGCTCTGACGGACTTGTTGAGCTCCCTGAGCGCCGTGCTGACGTTGGCTGCGATCTGTTCCGAGGCACATGCCCGCCCGTTCGGACCACCCGAGCCTTTCTCGAATTGATCGGCAATGATCTTCAACACAGCATCGCGTGTCTCGTCATTGTCGCAGGTGAAGCAAACCAGAGCGCCGGGCTCATCGCCTTCCGATGTGTGCAGCGAAAGCATCATCGCGCTTTCTGGCAGAGATGCAACACCGGAGCGAGCCTGACCCTTGACCGTACCCCAAGAGTGTCTCGGGGAACCCGTACACACGCGACGGGTCTGTGAAGACCCGAGTATCGGCCGCACCCGCACTCAGGTGGAAAGTGGAGCCAGTGTCCGGAATGTATATTTCCTCCTTCGTCAGCCTAGCACAGAACGCCTCCATTGGGAGATGGTCAGGGGGCCAGAGGTGAGTGAAGCCTGACTTGTGGGACGATCGGAAGTCTTGGAGGGCGGGGATGCGTTGATGATGATGTCGGCTATCGATGATGATTGAACGTGGCGGCATAAGAGGGAGGCGAAAGTGAAAGGGCCGGGGTAGTGGGCGGTTGATGGGAACGTGATCAACAGAGCGGGGACCTTACAGCTGCCCTTGACTTGCGCAATACACCCGGAGGGAAGCTCACCAGGTATCATCGAAACACTCCCACAAAGGTACGTTGCGTGAGCGGACTCGTGGGCGATGCCAGTTACTGCTCAGTCAAATCTGCCACTGCATGCCGTGATGCTCCATTCAGAGTTTGCTCCAAGCTCCATGGCAAGACACAACCAGTCGCAAGGTCGCATACGCAAAGAGTTTCACATCACGCCACCGGAGTATCTGGATAAAGGATGCGGCAGACAAAATCCCGCGTGCTTGGCGCGCCGCAAGACAAGTGCGAGTTTGTCGTACGGTGAAAGCGTGAAGATCCGTGGTAGCCAGCGAGGCCCTCGCTAGTCGTCGTACAAGAGATCCTTGACCATATATGGTCCCTCCAACGTATACCCCATCCGTCGATAGTAGTCCCTCGTTCCCACTCCCGAAATGACGGCTATCCTCCCACTCCCATGCTCCTCCCTAGCAATCCGCTCCGCCTCCTCCATGAGCAACGTTCCTATTCCCTGATGCTGGAACTTCTTGGGGTCGCGGGAGTGCACTGGTGCCGCAGTCCCGTACACGTGCAACTCGCGGACGAGGCTGCATCCGCCCTCCATTCCGACCAACTCTTTCCGGAAGGTGCCCTCCTCCGAGCACTTTCGAAGACGGAGGAGACCGACGAGGATGTCTTGCTCTGGGTCTTCGTACGAGAGGAAAGTCTCCCATCCGCCGTTGGCGGCGTAGTCCCGCCGGAGAAGTTCGAGATCTTGAGGTCGGATGCGGTGGTGTATCTCGTGAAGCTATCACATCAGCTTCTTGCCCCACAACATCCAGCTGGGTGACTCACTCCGACCTCTCTATACCGCACATCTCGACACTCTGCACCGAAGTCTTTCATCCTAGCCAACGCCAGCTCCCTCAAGTTCCCGTTCTCCACGCCTGACGAAACCAGTGGCATCGGAATATCCCTCTGAACTCTGTACACCCTTGTCCAAGGTGGGACAAGCGCCATGATCCTCGCGACGATGTCGACAAGCGCGTTCGGTGGATAATTCTTGTACTTTCCGGTCCGCCAGAGCTCGTACAGCCCAGTACCTCGAATGACAAGTGTGGGATAGAGCTTCAATCCGTCTGATCGGAAAGCGGGATTCTCGAAGAATTCCTGGAATTGCCAGATATCCCGCTCGGCGCCGCAGTTGGGAAGATCGGGCATCATGTGAGCGACGATCTTGTATCCGGCGTCCTTGCTCATGTGGAATGATTCTGAAACAGATCGGACGGTGTGACCGCGGTTCGTGTCCCGCGCGACATCCTCGTAGACTGATTGCACGCCAATTTCGAGTCGAGTGCAGCCGTATCGGAGCATTTGACTGAGGTGAGGCCGCAGACAGTAGTCGGGCCGAGTCTCGATAGTGATTCCGACACATTTGACTTTGCTCTGCTCGGAGAAACTGGGGATCAGCGGGAATCACCTTGCGCCAACAAGGAAGACATACCGGACTGCCTCATCGACATCTTCACTGGTATGACCGCTGAGAGCATTGTGCAAACCAGCGATGAATTTGTGTCGGTAGTCTTCAGCCATGGACATAAACGTCCCGCCCATGATACTGCACCGTAAGCTGCCGTCAAATTTGAGAGGAGTGACAACTCACATCATTTCGACCTTGTCAACGCTGTGCCCCAGTCCTCGTAGCTGGTCCACCCGCCCTCGAGTTTGCTCATATGGATCATATCGTGCTCGAATGGCTCGCATGGATGTAGGCTGCAGTTGTCAGATGAGGCCCGGTATACGATACTTGTCCAGCTCACCTCATATCCGGTGTACGATTGCGTCGAGTACTCGAAATCAGAGTCTGGACCTCCTGGGCAGTACCTGAATTTTCAGTCTCTACATTCACTTCATGCCGAGGTGACTTACACGCAGATATTCCCCGTCATAGCCACATGCGGACACCGGTGCGGTTTACACATGACCGCCACGACAGCTACACCGCTGGCCGTTCTGACAGGCTTGGCTCGGAGCCATCCCCTCAGTCGCTCTTTCCAGTCCTCTGGTACCGCAGCGAGGACATCTGTGAGCCTAGGCACGGCGGCCAAGCTGTATTTCTTCGCATACTTCAGCCGAAGGGTGGTGAGGTTTGGCGGGTCTGTTGAGGTCTTGGAAGATGAGGAGGCGTTATGAGATGCGATCAGATCTCGCACGATGGCTGATACGCATAGTAGCTGGAGTTCTGCCTGTGATTGGACCATGTCAGTGGGAGTAGAGAGTAGGTGGTCGATTTGTGGTTGATGGCAAAAGATGCTCTTCTGCAAGTAATATTATCAAAAACTGGGTTGTGCCTGGACGCCACGTCATCCATTTCCACCCCGCCAACCCTATAAGAACTTCTCCCTCGTCTCTCTTCTCTTCATATTTTCAAATACAGAGGCTCTGCGCGACCCTCGTTCACAAACACACGCGTAGGACGAGTCGACAGTCGCGCATCTACTTTTGAGAGCGGCTATCTCAGACTGAACTTTGCCAAGGACGCTTCTTTGGCCCGCCGGGAGGGGAGGATATCTTTATCGGTTTCTCGTCTATGAGTTGGGGGGTCACATAGCTTCCTACATATCATATACTATGCTGTCCAATACCCCTTTGGATTGTTGTCATAGTGGACGTCCATATACTAGCAATCCGGCAGCATGACTCACTTGGTCGTTCATGGCAGGGCAAGATCCTGGATGTGCGCCGAGCACTTTGTGCTTCCCACCCTAGGCCTGGCCGCTGTCGGGGTCCAGCGCCTCGGTACTGCACTGCGCTCGATGCCCAGCAGTCGACTGTGACGCTGGATGACGACGGAATTCTTCGTAGGAGCTTATACGCGCATAAGATTGCCGATATTTGTGCCTGAACGCGCAGCTGTGACGTAGCAAGATGATGACTTGTACATGTCTCACATCCTTTCCTCGCCGTTGCCTCCTCGTTCCAGTACACCCCACACGCAATGCTCTTGATCCCTTCATAATCAATCGAACAAACCCCCCATGTCCAAGATTCTCGCTCGTTTCAAGCGCGCCGCCTCTACGTCGTCAGACGACCAACCACCCTCCAGCTCACCTCGACGCTCGGACTCCGACCTTATCGACGAGGACGAGAGCGTCACCGTGCTTTCATCCAGCTCTGTTGGTTCTTCTGGACGCACTACATTGGCTGGTAGTCACTTCATCGAAGAGTTCGGAGACGGCAAGCAACCCCCTCTTTCCCCTATCACCCATCGGAACGGTGCTTATCCCGGCGGCACGCTCACACCCAGCCCGAGCAAACGGACGCTTGATCCTCCCGAGTCTGCCAGTAAACCACTAGGCACACCCAAGCTCGTCCTCACGAATCCCGAAGCGCACAGCCCAAGCAGTCTTCTCTCTTCGCCCGGCAGAGATAGCCCAGCACGGCCAGGAAACGAAGGTCTCGGTCTGGGGATCTCGACCCAATCTGAAGGAGGCTCATTGACCAAATCTGTGAGATCCTCCATATTTCTCGCAGCTCCTTTCATCAGTAGGCTTACAACAGAGGAGCCCGCAGCGCACGACGCGAACAGCGTCCAGAGCACTCCATCATTCCCTCTGCAGCCCCGCCGAAACTCCAAGTCGAACCTATCCATCGTCTCAGCCCCGGTAGCGTCTACTGCTCGCGATCAATCTGAGCTCAGCGTCGACCCCGAAACTCGTAAACACAGGAGCGGCTCCATCATCTCCCGACTGAAAGGTGGAGGTACTTCCCCTAGGCTATCACCAACACACCTCGACGTCAGCAACAAGCACACCATGAGCAGCAAAGAGAAGCGCCATCGACGCCTGTCGGCGAGCTCTGGCAAGGCCAAGACAATCGCTGCTGCCATTGTTGGGAAAGCAGGGCACAACATTACGGGTATGATGCACTCCTCGTCGGCAGATGATGCGCAAAGCAGGCGCCATTCGTTACGCAGTCCTCACACCGGCGGGATGGATGATAATTCGGTGTACGCGGATGATGACGATGACGACGATACGAGTAGTGAACTGGACGACGACCTGCCAGTTAGCGGATTCGCGGTGGCTAGTAATCGGCGCAACGCGGATTTCCACTCCATGTTCCGGACTGTTGATGAGGGGGATTATCTGATTGAGGGTGAGTCAACATGATGTCGAGTGCTGATTGAAGACTATGGCTGCGCACTATCCAAAGACATTCTAGTGCAAGGTCGGCTGTACGTCTCGGAGAATCACATCTGCTTCCACGCAAACATCTTTGGCTGGGTAACCGATGTAAGACGTCCCGCTTGTCATAGTGTCCACAGCTGACTCGCAAGCTTGTCATTCCGTTCTCTGAAATCCGCCTGGTCGAGAAGAAGATGACCGCCTTGGTCATCCCGAATGCCATAGGGATCTCCACTGCGAAAGAAAAGGTTAGCCTCGACTTTGCCCATTTCTGAGTCTGACTGATCATCCAGTACACCTTCGCCTCATTCATATCCCGCGATACGACATTCGACGTAATGATGAATATTTGGCGTTTGTGCAACCCTCACGCCGTCATGTCATCGCTCTCCCTCGGCGGCAATGCCTCCCGCCCCGCCTCGATAGCAGGCACCGATTCAGGCGACGGACCAGGGGTTGACGGCTCCAAATCTCCCAGTGGAGGCGATGGGAAGGGCCACGCTCGGACACAATGCGCTTGCGGCAAGGACGGCAAGCATTACTCTGAAACGGCGCTCGAGACGACTTTAGCGAGTACACCTGAGAAGATTCACAATCTCATGTTTGCGAGCGAATGGCTCAAGACTTTTCTCACTGAGAATCAAAAACTACGAGGTGAGCTATCTGCCCGCTTATCAATCGTAAAAGCAGGCTGACTTCTCAGAACTCGAGATGTCAGATTGGAAGCCCATTGCGGAGGGCCAGAATCTCCTCACGCGGTCTATGAGCTACATCAAACCGCTCAATGGGTCGATTGGGCCCAAACAGACCAAATGCCACATTGTGGATGAGCAGGAACACTACGATCCCGATAACTACATTAGTGTCCTCACTACGACTCGCACTCCCGATGTTCCCAGCGGAGGTGTCTTTAGCGTGAAGACAAAAACATGTCTCATGTGGGCTGGAAGCAACTCTACGAAGGTCGTTGTATCTACGGCGGTAGAGTGGACTGGGAAGTCCTGGGTCAAGGGTGAGCTCATTCCGCTGCTGATACACGAGTCTGCCCAAGCTGACGAACTGCAGGAATCATTGAAAAGTCTTGTATCGACGGCCAGAAATCATACCAGAACGATATCGCCCAAGCTATCAAATCATATGTGAAGGAGAACCCGGGAGAGTTTGGCGCGCCAGAAGGCTCCGACGACGCGGACGATGCGACGGCCAAAGGCATCGCAGCTGGCGAGACCGACAATCGGACTGAAGCAGAAGCATACGCCGCCGAGAATCGTAAAAGACGACATGATGAAGAATTGGGGTATCTCCAAGGCGGGCTGGACAAGGTCATGTCGGGCTTCGGCGCGATTGGGTCGGGGTTCGCAGCTGTTTTCGAGAGTGTCGGAGACCTCATCTCGGATTTACCCGTTGGGAAGGAGGTCATCCTGGGTACATTTATCCTACTCCTCCTGGCGTCGAATGTGTACACCTATTTCGCATTCAAGAGCAGGGCACCGGAACGACTGGCGAGGAGACAGGGAAGGGAGAACGACCTGTCGGAGGTCGTCAGGCTATTATTGGAGAAGTCGGGGCAGGGCGATCATGGGCGCAGAGGCCAAGTGGAGGATCCAAGGAGGGAGATGGGAGACTTGTTGAGGCTGTTGGATACTGTAGAGGCTCGGACGGAGAAATTGAGAAGTGCGATATCGCGAGGTGGAGGGGAGATGAGGCATGGGTATGACCAACAGGATTGAGGTTGGAGCTTGACGGCGAGGGGTGGGTGGCGCAAGGTGTGTTGTATCACTACTATATTCAGGAGTACACGAGTCTTGCCGCTTAGTACAGTTCTTTTTAAACGTATATTCACGACGTTATCGATGCATTTGGCACTACCAACATCGGTCTGGCTTCCTACCATAGAATTTCACGTTGCGATACAGAAGTCCGCCTGATACAAGAAGCTGCCAACTGCCAGCAGTCGGCTATCTCATCCGCAATCCCCAGACTGGGAGTCTACTTCTTCCCCTTTAGCTCGTCCTTGATGTCCTCCAACCTCTTCTCCCACTCCCCAACTTCACTCTGCAACACCCTCTCCAAGCGCTCAATCTCAGCCTCAAGCTCCATCTTCTCCTCCGCCGTCCCTGCGTCCAATACCGTCAATTGCCATCCCTGCGCCTGCGGTAGTGGACCAGGCGTCACAGGAGGGAAGGATGACATGCCCAGACCCATAGCCATAGCTTTGAGATTGAGGGATGAGGTTGATGCGAGTGGAGAGCCAGGGGCGGCAGTTTGCGATTCTCCCAAGCGGAGATGGCGATTATGATATTTGAGCAAAGAGGGGCGGTGTCTGACATTTTGTCAGCTCTGGGTGATTCTAGCCAAGGGCGACGAAGCAAGAAGTAGCTCACGAGATTGTCACTAGGGTGATTCCCATACTCTTCGCATGCTCATACATTAACCCCTCAACATCGGATGATACAGCCGAAGTGCACTCGTCAAGGATAGCGTAATTAGGTCGGTGATAGCTGGCGGGATCAGCTTCAACCTCGTTCAAGGCAGAGATCAGCTGACAATAATCTGGCCATGCCCATTCGCTGCTTCTCGCCTCCCGACAAAACATCCTTCCACTCTTTCCGAGTCTCCCATCCACCCTCTCTTGTAGGCAAGTATGCGAGATGGACATGCTCAAGGATATCAACGAGCTCTGCATCGGTCCGTCCGCGGGACTTCATCTCGGCGTAGGTATGGGGGCTGATCAATCAGCATTTGTTCACTCGAAGCTGACGAGAGACAATAGGAAAGCTTGACTCACTAAATCACCCTGTTCAGTCAGCTTCATTCTTGCAGTAATGACGGTAAGAATCAGCTGTACTCACTGGTCACGCAGACTCCCTATGCTCAGATACGGCCTTTGAGGCAAGAAGAAGATACCTCCCTCCCCATGTATAGGCCGCTCCATCAATCCTGACCAAGTGGGCCACAATTGAGCAACAATCCGCGCAATGGATGTCTTGCCAACGCCACTGCGATCCTAGTCAGCCCGTGTCAAACCTCTCTCAACCGAAGCCTCAAGATACCCACTTTGGACCGGTGATGAGAGTATGTTGCCCCTTCCCAACTCTCAAATCCAGGCTCCTGATCAGTTCCTCGCCGCCTCGTTCGGCACCAGCGGTTCCGCCCGCAGGAGCGACGATAGGTACCCCCTTCAAGACGAGATGATCACGCCCAAGGATAACACGACCCCGCACGCCGGCCATATCGTAGAATTCCTATCGGATCAGCAAACCTATGAATTGCTGGACAACCTCACCTGCTGAGGAGGTAAAGTCTCCGGTCGAGGATTCTCCTGGTAGATCCCATTATCCAGCGAGTGCAGGGAAGCGAGTAATGAATAGACCCGACTGGTATAACCTGATAACTCGGCGAGATCTTTCCCCGAGTACATGAGTCGCCCGCCCGCATCAGCCAGCGAGAGCAGTAATCGTCGATTCGAAACATAGCCTATTTTCTTTAGCGCCGCCTCACCCCTGCGCTCGAAGTGAGGGCTTACTCTCTGTGCGATGCGCGACCTCATCTTTCAGACCGCCCGCCTTGACCTCCCTGGGCGCCGGGAACAGAATTGGGATAGACATCAAACCGTACCCCACCGCCGACCATAGGTATTTAATGACAAAGTCTTCAGTCATACCGTACGGTATGCGGACTTTAAACACTGCGTGAACGTGCCGCTTGAGCTTCTGATACGCCTCGGTCAAGATGGCCTTTTCTCTTTCGCCACCGTTATAGAAGCTGAGTGGCGATCAGTAAAGTCTCGACCTTGAAATCCGAATAACGAGACATACGCGACTTCTTCTCCATCCCGTCCTATGCGGCCCAGTCCGGCACGATACTCTCCCTCCAGCCTCGCCTCGACAGCTGCCATTTTGCCAAATGCCGGTGTGGCCTTCTTGAGAATCCACGCTGTGAAGCCGTAGTTTGCGAATAGGCCAATTGTACCTAGTGGTCCTAGACCTGCGGCGAGTTGCGAAGTGAAGATCACCATGTCGAGGAAGGGCTTGCCCATATTGCCGCTGAGGAGTCAGCAGTGTCTTGGATTCCAAGCCGGAATGACGTACTACAGCGCAGCAAGGGCGTCGCAGAACCTAGCGAGGTCGGTCGTGATGAGTCTAGAAATCAGTCGGGTTCTTGCTCAACTCTCAATAGCACGCACTGATCAGCTCCGCCTGCAGCAGCATCTGATGCCTCTTCCCCACCCTTCTTTCCGTTTCCACTTATTGGCGCGGCTACAGCACCTAGACCCAGGCCAAACTTGTAATAGTTGAGCTTGTCGTTACTGTATTGTCAGCTTCATTCCCGCGAGGGATAGCAGTTATCTTACAGATAGAGATCATGGATGTAACGAGTGAGGTTGGTTCTGAATGCGAGAGCCAGCTTTCTCTCAAGAAAACGAATCTGTAATCTGTCAGTGAGGCAGTTTGGGTGACGGGACAGGGAGCATCACCCACCATAGCGTTTGTATATGTGCTTGGCAGGGCCAAAGCAAACCACCATCCCAAGCCTCTGATGAAGCCCTTCCCATTCGCAGATACCTAATGGTCGGCTCAGCTGCTATTCTCCCTGTACAGCACAAGCACAGATCTTCCGGACTCACCAGATCCCGAACGATCCTCCCGTCCAACCTGGCAACCATGACGCTCAACACAGTCCTCACGACGAGGAAGAATGTATGGAGTCCGAGCAAGAAGGCTTCTTTGCCGGTCTTACTACACGCCATCAGCCCCTGCCCTCTATATCTCGGTGTGTGAACGAGCGTACCTTGGAAAGGCAACTCGAAGAACCGCAGCAAGCATGGACCAGAACCGCTTATTCACACCCAACTTTTCGCCCGGTCGGAGTGGAGGAAAGAGCTTCAGATGCTCTGCGTATAAAGCTTGGGGTGTGGGAGTGATTCGTACTCGAGAGATGCGGCCGCGGTGGGGTACAAGGAGAGTTCGTGAGGGTCCTGAGGGGTCTGGAATGTACTGCGCGTTCAGCTGGTTGTTTCTCGACCAGAGGCTGCACAAGACAACCTACTAGGTCTACCATCTTTCTCTCCAGAGCAGGCGTGTTTCTAATGTATCAGCACATCTCCCTCTCACGGTCAGGCAGGCGCAGGGACACACAGAGGGGTCTCGAGTAGTCGTCTACGCTTCTCTTCTCGCTCTCTCGCCTTTGCTTCCCTCCAGTTCCGCATAGAGACGACATCGAGGATCGCTTTCGTTACATCAGGTGTAGCTGATCTACTAAGTGCCAGGGTGAGGATAGCGAGTATGAGGGCTTGTCGGCGGTGGGTGAAGCCGAGTGCGGTTGGCGGTGAAAGTGTTGTGGAGGACATCACGGCAAGAAACTTCTCGTCTGCTTGCCTGCGACGGTGGCCAGGGCTCCTCTAGGGCTCCTGGAAGTGCTGAAGGTGATGGAGACCCGTAGGTAGATGGCTATTGCAATGGCATGAATGCTGAATGCGCGTGCCGGCTAGTGAGCAGCCGGGCGGGGCAACCAGGTCAAGCGTGGGAAAGTACAGGCGCGTATCTACTATTACCCCTTCAGCTTCACCAACCATCTCACCTTGCATAGCTTGATCCGAGCACAGTACACACAGCCATGCCAATGTCAGATAAGGACACCACACCCACGCCCGGAAGCTCAACTATAAGTCTACCGCCAGGAGCCAAGTACAGGGGAGCAGTGGTGGATGTACGTCCGAGCATCTCCGCTGCCAACCATCCGTCCGTGCGGTATCGACTCTGACAACGACAGGACTTGCAACTCCCGCCAGCCTTCTGCCTGCCATATGATGCTCCGCTTGCCAAGGCTTTAGAGGCAGCGTATGAGAGGGAGTTTGATCAATTACCGTTCGTATCCATATCCTCTTCCACTAGCGCTCGGCAGCAGCTTCCGACATCGTCTGGCACCGGGCTTATATGCTAGCGTATTGAGTGACAAGCGGAAACCTATCGGCTACCTCAATATCCCTTCGCTAAAGGACAAGCACCGCCGCGGCGAGGCGAAGGACGATGACCAGCTATGTAAGTCCTGCCCGCTGTCCTAACGTCATGCCAACCCCCTGTGTACCACTCCGCTTCATGTCTCTTCATGCATGGACCCACTTCTCCGCGTTCTCACGCCCCCGATCGAGATGATGCCGAAAAGCTCAGATGGTCAGAAGAATGGCTGAATGGTTACAGACCGTCATACGACGCACTTCCCACTCGCTTCCAAATCGCATCCGTACACGGTCATCACTCCGGACACGCCTCTGGAGGAGCTGGAGGATTTCTTTAGATCAAAAGGAACCGACTTTGCACTAGGTAAGCTTCCAGATGACGACTTGCCACCTTGCACTGTATCAACCGCTGTAGATCATTATCTTGAGCCGTTCATAAGCGCTTCCGTCATCCTGTGACGAAGGGGGCGTGTCCTCCCGCGAGCCAATTCGGCTGACTGCTCAGTTACGGATTATCAACGCAAGTGGGTCTTGGCTGTGGCGACATTAGGAGATCTAGAGGTAGGTGCATGTCAGCATGATCAATCCATATGAGCTGACGACGGAAAGACCTTTGTTAGGAGAAGAGGCTAATCGGCTTGTCATCGCGGGGGCGGCGCATCATGACACTGACGACGAGTGGGTGTCAGCGAGTTAGGCCAGAACATCGCGGCTGCTGGCAATGGGCGGGTCATGACGCACTACATTTCTCGTCGCAAGTCGCAGAGATCATCGATCAGCTACAGGACCTTGTTCAGTCTTGTACCTTTTCTTCAGATGCTTAGTCATGAAACAGCTCGGCAGCGTGTCCCATACGTGTGTTTCAGAAATACTGCCGGAGCAGGCGGCGGTGCGAAACAGATGCTGGCAGATGATGCATGCCCAATCGAAGTAAAGGCCGAAAAGTCCAGATCTCCCCATGCATCTCGGACTCGCTTCGAGGTCTGCACTCGGCGACGCGGAGCTTTTAAAACTGCGATGAGCTGTCGGATGCGGCAGCGGGACGTGTCTCTTCAGTGTCTCGCGCGGGCCAAGCGGCAAAGCCGAAGCCTGCGTCTGTGCGTGCGCAGAGTGCTTTGGTGGGCGGTCGTGCGACCTGCCTTGACAGCAGACGGAGTTCGACGGCCGTACCAGGTCCAGTGCGTAGCAAAGGATGGTAACAGTCTCGGACAACCACAGGAGAGTCGAGGATGTGTCGGACAAGGCGGCTTTTACCCCCGGACCTAGTGTGGGGTACTTGCAAGCGAGGCCGCAGTCATGCAGCCGCAGTGGACTAGTGGGAGCCAGTAGGAGCACGATTGAATGGCATGGAGTAGCGCTGCTTTGACAAGTTTCCCTGGATCCCACTACGGTAGCCGTGAGATTGCTGTAATCAGACTGCCGCTTAACGAGATGTTACGCTATGGTGCTGTGGTAAAAAGTTGGTCCAAGCGTGTCCCAAGCCGAAAGCGCTTCGGACGAGTTCGGACAGAAGAGTGTAGCGCGTGTTTCATCCGTATTCAGGGTCCTCGGATGCATACCGGGGGATTAAATGGGGAATAGAGTTATGCCGAGATGACCGGGTCTAAGGGGGAAGATGGAAGGGAAGTCTGTGATCGGAGTTGGAAAGGGACCGGCGGCTGTAGAGAGTGTGAAACGGTTCAGGGACCGGCGCAGGGACCCATCTCCCCGGTTGCACAGTTGGTGCTGAGCGCCGTTAGAGATCTTGGTCAAACCCATCTGCTCGCCCGACCTATATCGGACATGGTATTGGGCGGGCGGGGTGGAGCCATCCATAGATCATCCGTCCATCCATCTATCTCTATATAGCGGCAAGCCCACGCCCACATCGCTCCATCTCTTGTATTCATCACTTATTGTACTCAAACCCACACTTCTGAAACGTCAACATCTACGCCCTGCCCTTTCTCATCTGAGCTCATCTCGTCCTGCTTAAAGCGCAGCCCTCTTTCCCCAATCAACGACAGCTTTCACCCACCATGTCGCACACCTCTTCCGACTCTTCTCTGCTACAGCAGCACAGGCCATCCAGCCTCCCCCCACAGCCCCACTCCCCGACCAATGATCTCACTGTTGCCCAGCGTCAACATCTCGAGACCCACGAGTCTAGGCACCTGACAGAGACATTTATTATCACTGGCAAGAGAAGCCGAGCGAACTGTGAGTCTCAGATCTGAAGTCGGATCGCTGGAATTGCAACTGATACCCCCAGCCACCTCACATACCGATCTCCCTTCGCTCAACTCGTCTGCCTCGTCACTCTACCCCTCCTCCTCGTGCCAGGCCGTCGCTTCCACCTCGTCAGGCATGGGGTACCTCAACCAGGACCCCACATCGTCCTTGTCGAGCGATGTCGCCCAGTCCGAAATCTCCTGCACAGCCGACGAGGCCTGCACCGCCAAACTCACAGCGGTCAGAGACGGTTCCCTCGGCCACGCCATCCCCAAGGAGCGGTGGCAACCCGACTGCTCGTCTGCCCTCTGCACACACCCCTTCTGCAGTACCATTTTCGCACCCTCAGTCTCCTATTTTGCCATCGGTCCCCGCAGGCACCACTGTCGCAAATGCGGCCTCCTGTTCTGCTCTACCCATTCCAACAACCGTGCGCTACTATACGACGCAGATCACAATCTTGTCAAGGAGCGAGTTTGTGATTTGTGCGTGCACAAAGACTCAGACGAGGTCCCCACTCCCGTTCGCTCCCGCCGCCAGTCCATCACATCATCCAACGGCCGGACCCACTCTTCCGCTTCGCAAGAGTACCTCATCACACCTTCCGAACTATCCCTCTCTCGAACATCTTCCAACAACCTCCTCTCTTCCCAATCGTCCGTCGCAGTACACACACCCGACGGATCTCTCGCTCCAGTCCAATGCTGGATGGACAAAGACGGTGTCCTTTCCCTCTACCCTCTCGCCTTACCCTCGGTCCATCGCAAACTGGCAGTTCCCGCCGCCCGACCTCTATTCTGTCCATCCCAGGCCGCAATCAGGATCGCCAAGGAGAAGCAGGAGCAGGCGGTGTTTACTCTGCGGCACAAGCGATCGGGGAGGTCCAGGGAAGCAAGCAGCGAGGCTCAGCAATCACGCAGGGGGAGCATGGACAGTGTTGAGGAGGAGTTCGCGGAGGAGGTTTTGGCTAGGAGATCGGTGTCGCAGGAGAGAATGGCTCAATCTACGTTTTAACGAGCCCTTAGAGTATCTGCATCCTATCTAGTCTAGAGTAACGCATCTTTTACGAGCCTGTTGTTTGTTTCCATAGATGTATATATCGCTTGATGCTATGGCTTGCCCTGCTGTATTATCCAGTCATCTCTCGTCACTCCTCGGGTCCTCCACCTTTCGTGTCCACTCCGTCACTCATCATCGTCAATATCGCTTCCGCAATATGACCATGACTTGGACATCATGGCAGGAATATACAGTGAGTCCCGTAACAAAAAACTGTGCGGGAAGACACTGATTTTGAAGACGGATACATCCTCGAATTCCCTCAGATCCGCGTAGACTGCTTCACCTCCCCACCTCGAGGTTCTCCCCATTTCATCATCCCTCATCCATACGACCCCGCATCTCCCGGTCCATCGAACGTAACCTCATACCCCGCTCCTTCAGCTCAGCTCTTCCTACTGACTCATGTTCACTCTGATCACCTTCTCGGTCTCTCAAATGACTTCACCGGCAAAATCGTCTGTTCGCCAGATACGAAGCGCATGCTCCTTCGTCTCGAGGCGGAGAAGAGCCGGAGTCAGTTCGCGAATGGCACCAAAGAGGTCATCAGTCGGAAATACTCTGGTCTCGCCGCAAAGAAATTTGACCTTGGCAAGAAGACGGAGAGGACAGTAGATCGTATCGTGAGTCGTCTCATGGCTTCGGGACGTCACCCATGACCTCGAGCTGATGCAGGTCAGGAGGCATTGCCTGTCGGTTACCCGAAAGAGTATATTCTTGGGTCCAAGAAGGATGGCTCGCCAATGCGAGTAACGATCACTTTGCTGGATGCAAATCATTGTCCAGGATCTACAATGTGAGTGAGGTCGTCTATCAGTACGCGGCTGCGTCTTCCTCGCCCTTGATCTTGATTGCAGCTGACAAATCAGGTTCCTCATCACATCATCGGAGAAAGCAGTACTCCATACAGGCGACATCCGATGTGACAAGCTGTTCTTGCAGACGCTGAGACGGAATCCTATCATGCAGGAATTTATCGTCCCCACTTCGATGTACGCTCCTCCGGCAAGCAGCATCATATGTGGGCTAGGCGAGTCTGCTGCTCCTCAGGGGAACAAGGGAATGTCTGAGGAGTTAGTGAGGACTGGGGGACGGGCTGGGAGTGGACGACGAGTCTTGGATAGGATATACTTGGACACAAGTGCTTTGTAAGTCCTCTGAGACGCTCGGGAGGATGTCCGGATGTGGGGCTGATCTCGCAGCTTGGGCACAGGCGATATGCCTGATAAGGTGAGCTTACAATCTCTGAACACTCTGAATGTCGGAAACCTAGCTGACGCCGATGCAGGAAGACGCACTGCAAGAACTCCTGAACCAGATGAACCAATATCCATCCGATACCATCTTTTTCCTCAATGTCTGGTGCTTCGGGTGAGTTTGTCAATATCCTTTAGGTAGACAGAAGCTGATGGCCCAGATGGGAAGATGTCATCAAGGAAGTCGCCCGGTACTTTGACGCTCCGGTCCATATCGACAGATACAAGCACAGCGTCTTCTCTGCCATCCACTCCGACCCGTTTCTTTCAGCCTGCACCACCATGGACCCCCACGTCACTCGTTTTCACGCTTGCGAGCGCTTCGCGAAATGCGAGGTGTGCCAGACCATCACGCGCGAGGGCGTCAGGCTGTGCAATGTCGACAAACGGATCGTCCATGTCACCATGGTCGAGATCAAATCTGCTACCTGGGTATTGGAGCGAGATGAATTCAACAAAAAATTGCATTCGGCTCGGGATAGCGGGGAGGAGTCTTGGCCTCTCAATATCGTATGTTCTCCCTCACTGACTAACTCCTTCTCTCGGGCTGATCCCACAGCAATGCCCTATTGCCCGACATTCCCCGATACCGGAGCTCCAGAACCTCGTTCGAATGTTCCGTCCCCATGCCATCTCCCCAAATGCCCTCACACCGATATACGCGGGCCTCGACTATTTCCTGCTCCCTGATCTCCTCTCCTACCTACTCCAACCTGGGGCGTATGACCGCATGATCATCGAGCGCGACGCCTACTTTGCGAGCCGATTCGACCGATCCCGGATCGACGAACTCAAAGCAATTCAAGCAGATGCCGCTCACTTGAAGGCGGTATTGGAGGCGAGCGCCGGGCGCGGGTCGGACAGGGACGAGTTCTTGCCTGAGCCGACCTCTGGGGCGCGCTCGAGCGGTATGGGCTCGTCTAGAATGGCCAGTGCTGCGGATCAGGTTCAGCGTGTAGCTGGGTTTTCTCTGTCCATGAAGGAAGTCCAGGGAATGCTGGGTGGGAAAGGAGATGCGAGCGGGACGGGCTTCGGGGGTCGTCCGGGTATAGGCGGTGGGGTATATACGGACGGGTATGACACAGATGAGGAGGAGAGGAGAGAGAGTAAGCGACGGAGAAGGCGGAGAGAGAGTACCCCAGGGAGCGTGGATGACGATGTGTGCTCTGTTCCTTCACCAGAGGAGATGGAGGAGGCAGGGGCGAGAATCACTGTGGGGGACGAATCGGACAAAAGGAGCGAGCTACTCGAGGTAAACTCCAAGCCGATGCTCGAACCCCGCATGACGACCTCGGCGACAGTGTCTCCCAAAGTGACTGCTTCGGAGGTATCATCGGTATCATCGGTCTTTGAGCGGCCTGCCAATACTCGTGACCAGACTCCGCCCCACTCGATGCTCCCTCCGCCTATCAAGCGCGAGCCCAGCGCAGTCGCTGGACCGTCCAAGCCGCGATTATCGATGCACATCCCAGCTATACCTCCTTATCGTCCTCAATCCGAAAGACAGGGCTCCTCTTCGCGCAACCAGTCTTCTGCGTCGGTAAAGGTGGAAAAGGACACTAGTACGACCACAAGGCCTACCAGTACTACGACGACTGCCTTGTCAGCCGCTCGACACGCTCGTCCCTCGATACCGGGTCTCGCCCCCAGAACGGAGAACAGCACAAGCGGGAAGGGGGTGTCCACGCCGATGATTAAGGTGGAACATCAGAGTCTTGGTGCTTCGTCGCGCAAGCAAGCACCATCAGCTACATCTGGTAGGATCTTTACGGACCTGAAGCGCATGCGTGCATTGTATCAAAGCCAGGAATAGGCCAGCTTGAGACGCGGGCCATCATACCTGTAAGAATAGAGTTGTACAGTCTTTCAATACTGAGATATGCATCTGGCGGACCAACACGACAGTAGTCACTACCAATATTATCGAACTGAAGCATTACAACGAGTCAGATATGAGAAGGAATCCTATCCCGCTAAAATCCCTGTCCTGCGAAGGCCTCCGTATCCAGGTGATGATCTCACCATGGCGCATCGAACCTCCCATCATCCGTCGCTCCGCCTCTATCTCTTCCACCTAACTCCCCACCCATTCCTCTCTTCCCTCTCGCCTTTCTCCCACCTAACGCCCTGTACCCTTCCCTCGCGGCGACTTTGCGCTCAGTGGCAGTCATCCCGACCTCGCCTTCCGCTGGCGCCCACTTACTCGCCCCTCCAGATCCCGCACCAGCATGTGCGTGCCCTCCCTGGCCGGTCGGCGTGCTGAAGCCCGACGTATGCAGGGAAGCAATATCCACGCGGAGGGGATCGATCTCTTCCTCCGCATTGGGGTCAGACCGCTTCAGTGTGGCTCGGAAAGTAGACTTCCACGCCCGTTTCGACTCAGCCTTGCTCCATTGCGGTACGGCAGATGTGGGCATTGGCGGACGCGGCAAGGCAGATAGACGAGGTGTCTTGTCGTACGGGTCGAAAAAATCGGGTGTATCGTTACCGGTTTTGCGCGTCTTGCCGCTGGTTCCTATACCACCGACGGCGGAGAGAGGTAGAGTCAGAGCACGGTTTTGGAGGAACCAAACTATATCATCAGCACGGTTTGGTCTGAATTGGTAGTGTGGACATACCGTAGTTTAACGTAGAAGACTTGTGCCATCGTTTACACACTCTATCGCAACGCGCCAGACTTCTGATATCGAGTTGGAGGTATACGCGGACGGCAAGATGTGTAGGTAATGTTCGCAACTACCCTCATCAGCGCTATTCTGAGAGATGTGAGAACGTCAAAGGGACATACAGGATCTTTCACCTTGCCAATTCGTTGCCCTAGTACCATTCCTCGTCCAGCGACCGGCGTCCCCGGCCTCGTTCCTTTCCCTACACTAATCATCTTCTCCCCCTCTGCCGCTCCATCTTCTTCATCCGCCGAATCATCGCTGGAATCAGGGGGTGAGCTGCCGCCGGAAGATGGGGCGCGCGGGTGGCGGCGAGGCGTAGAGGGTATCGAGAGCGATTGAGGGGTAAATGATGGGTTAAGCGCTTGTTGCGAGACATGCAGGTTCTGCAGGGCCGTCTGAAGGAGTGATGTAGTCGACATTGTGCGGGTATTTGTGAGGTAAATGTAAGGATGCAAAGCTAGGACAGACACCAATAGGCGGCGAGATATTGTTCGGCTCGCAACAGCCGGTGGAGGTAAAGGATGACATCATCATGTGATTTCTGGGGGAAAATTTGTTGGCTGCATTTGTGCTACTCTCAGCTCGGTCGATATACGTTCTTGTGGCACTTTGAAGCCATGCTCTGCTAATAACCCTCCCTCGAGTACCTCAAACACACAGGATCACAGTCACTATGGGTCATGCACAAGCTGCATACAGTCCAGCCTGCGTCAAGTTTCTACGCCCAACCTGACTTGAACACCTGAATAGTTTCCACTTAAGCGTTGTAGGTAGATGACGAAACCTATCGCAAGTCAGCTTGCTCTAGATCGGGCAACACTCGAACAACTCACGTTACCCGAGGTGGCAGTCCACTTGATGTGGATGTCCTGGCCAGACTGCAGCCTCTCGTTCTCCTGTCCGGGGCGGACACGGAAGGTGTGGGCACCGAAGTAATCACGCTGGGCCTGGATGAGGTTGGCGGGGAGGGTCTCGGTCCTGTAGCCGTCGAAGAAGGACAGCTGCTGAGTCAGTTCTGAAGTTTGGACTCCCAGTCTCCTCGTAATAGTAAAACTCACAGCAGTGGTGTGGGCCGGGATGGGGATACCCCAGAGGGTGGACTGAGCAATGACACGCCTCCAACCAGCCTGGGCGTTGGCAATGGCCTTCAAGAAGAAGGGGCTGATGAGCAAGTTCTCAAGCTCGGGGTTCTCTCGGTAAGCCGAGGTGATGTCGGACAAGAAGACCGACTGTTCATATCAGCTTGCGATGCGCTTTTCCGTCGATAGAAACTCACCTTGATGATGCATCCACCTCGCCACATGGCGGCGATACCGGCGTTGTTCAACTTCCAGTCGTTGACCTTGGCAGCCTCACGCATGAGCATGAAGCCCTGGGCGTATGAGATGATCTTGGAAGCGTATAGGGCCTGCTCAAGGTCGCTGCGAGCATCAGCGTTGTCCGAGTAGTTGAAACTGCCTCTGCCACACTCACTCGATGAACTGCTGCTTGTCGCCCTTGAAGGCCTCACGAGCGGGGGCCTGGATGAGCTTGCTAGCGCGGACACGCTCGTCCTTGAGGGATGACAAGCATCGGGCAAAGACAGCCTCGCCGATAAGGGTGACGGGCATTCCGTAGTCGAGGGCGTCAATGGCGGTCCACTTTCCGGTACCCTTCTGGCCGGCAGAGTCTAGGATCTTGGTGACAATGGGCTTTCCGTCGTCATCGTTGAATCGGAGGATATCGCGGGTGATTTGGATGAGGAAAGAGTCGAGAACACCCTCGTTCCACTACGGTGGTCAGTTCTCGGCCGCGATACTTCTGCGCAACGAGTAACTGACCTTGGAGAAGATGTCACCAATCTCCTTCTCGTCGCAGCCGAGACCCCTCTTGAGGATGTCGTAAGCCTCAGCGATGAGCTGCATGTCTCCGTACTCGATACCGTTGTGCACCATCTTGACGTAGTGGCCGGAACCTAAAGATGAGCGTGACTCGACACTACAGCCTCAATCAGCTTACCAGTCTGGCCGACCCAGTCGCAACAAGGCTCGCCCTCAGCCTGAGCAGCGGTCTTCTCTGCTCCTGTCAGTTCGGCCTCGATTGCCTTCAACAGATAGACATACGGAAGATCTCCTTGATGTGGGGCCAAGCAGCATCCGAACCTCCGGGCATCATACTGGGTCCGTTCCTGGCACCCTCCTCACCGCCCGAGACACCGGAACCGACAAAGAGCAGACCCTTGGCCTCGAGCTCCTTGGTTCGGCGGATGGAGTCGGGGTAGTGAGAGTTACCACCGTCAATGATGATGTCACCCTTCTCGAGGTGGGGCTCGAGCTGGGCAATGAAGTCGTCAACGGCCTTACCGGCCTTGACGAGGAGAACGATTCGTCGGGGAGTCTTGAGCTTGGCGCAGAGCTCCTCGACGGAGTGGGCGCCGACGATGTTGGTGCCTGATGATGAGCTCAAGCATCTCCAGCAGAGAACGGAACTTGTAACTCACCCTTAGCCTCGTTGGCAAGGAAAGCGTCAACCTTTGAGGTGGTTCTGATTAATCAGCTAAAGACACTTCCAATTGCAAACAAGACTGACCGGTTGTAGGCGCAGACCTTGAAGCCCTTGTCGTTCATGTTGAGAATCAAGTTCTGGCCCTGTTTGGCAAAAGCAACGATGCAGAAGAAGTAAGAGTGTAGTCAGGGTGGGCAGAACAGAGAAGAGAAACGTGTCAGCACAACTGGTCCTCCTCGGGCGATATCGAGAAGTAGCATACCATGACGGCTAGACCGATGAGACCGATGTCAGCACTGCGAGATCAGCAATAGCCCTGCGAGCGTGCAGTATGTGGCGCGTAACTGAGTCATCGAGCTAGTGGAAATAGTCTGGGAACATCCACCGGCTCGACTTCCGGTCCACCCGTCTCACTAAGCAAGAGCAAAACTCACAGTTCCGAAGTGGACATTGTGATGATTGTAGTAGTATGTGTAGGATGGGTATAGGGGCGCTGTGTAGCTTTTGTATATAGGGGAAGGAAGTAAAGAAAGAGGAAGAGAGATTGGGGTGAGTGGTCGGAGGGGGATACGAAGCGGACCGAAAGGTATGACCCAATCAGACCCTGAATTCTCACTTTGATCCCGCCACGTCTAGCTCTGTCAGTTCTGCAGCCTTCTCGAAGCTCTCTTCGGGAGAGTGGAGACGTGCATCGGGTTGTGCTCTACAGCCCTACTCTAGGCGTATAGCAGGCACTGAACGTCCAACAAATAGCTTCGAACGTTCCAGTCGCTGCCCCCACTGCTCGAAAAAAGTTGGACGGACCGCCGCGAAGCCGGCAAGTACCGGTCCGACGGCCCGGTGGATACTTGAACTCTGTTTGGCATAGCCGCTCGATAGCAATCTTCGCTCCCCAAACCGCTGGATAGCACTGACAACATGACCAAAAATGCGTACAGAGAGATTGACCGATGATACAACGCCTTGGCTGAAATACTGATTGGGATACGTCCGCGAAATGTCCCCGGCGGTCACTTCCTCACCCTCACATGCGGTCCTCGCTATGTTGCTGATGCTGTCTAGTCAGCCTCTGATATTTTAGCTCCTCGTAGATGATACTCACCCAGTCGTCCATGACCTGCTCGATGTATGGCTGAATGTCATACACATCCTTCTCCACTCCGTTCTCCTCAGCATGCCCCTCCATCCCCTGCGCTCCGCCCATCGCCACATCTCTCACCGCCTGCGCCAGGACCTGGGTATGCGATGCCGCTTCTTCCTCTTGGGTCCTCTTCAGCTCTGCCTCCCGCGCCTCATCTACCTCTGGCGGAACTTGAACCTGCACTCCTTCGCCTTGTTGACCAGCCAGCGCCCCTCCGCGCTTCTTTACCTCCGCCTCGATCGCCCGCCTTCGTGCCCCAAGCTCAATCGTCTCGTTGCTCAACAGCTTCAAGACAGCGCTCATTGCCGAGTCTTCCGCTCGCAGTGCACTGATAGTTGCGTATTTGTTGACGAGCTCTTGTCTGAGCGTTTGTACAGCTTCAGACCCTTCCTTCCCGCGCAGTTGCGCCAGCTCGATGTTCTTGTCCAATAAGGCAGACTTGGCATTGACCAATTCCACTGCGAGTTTGTGGACGTATGCACGGTCGATACCTGTGTCTTTGGGATCGAGAGTGGATGGGGAGGCTGAGCGTGAAGCCGAGCGAGTGCGGCGAGAGGAAGGGCCGGGTTGTGTCATTTCGTTCTGCCCGGGGTAGGGCTCGGAGGGTGAGGCAGGGTGTGCTTGGTTCCGAAGACTTGCCAGACGGGCTCGGAGTCGCTCGTTTTCTCGCCGAAGTTGGGTGACTTGACCTTCGGTGCTATCCCTGATGTCGTCAATGTCGAGTCCTGATTTCTACCTGCGGGGATGGAACTCACAAGTCCTTCCTTCGTTTTGCCCGACTCCGCTCAGCAGCTCTCTTATTTGCCTCTCTCTGCTTTTGTTTCTTTTCATCCTCCGTCAATCCAGCATTCCCCCTCGCTCGCCCATTCCCACGCCTAGACGGTCCGGGCTCATCCGTCTCATCCCCCTCTAAATTTTCATCCCCCGCTTGCTCCTCGATGTTATAATGCGGCTCGGGCAGGAAGTCTCCATCATCATACCCATGGTCCAACTCGTTGAGCTCATGGTCGATATCGTCAGGTGCGTCATGGTTGTCCCCCTGCTCCTGCTGGAGATTATGGTCGGGGACTTGCGGGACATCGGAGGGCGGGGGCGGGGGAGGGGCAGCATAGCCCGAACCGATAGCCTCAATGTCTGCGGCAGTAAGGGTGAGCTCGTGGTGGTCTGAAGGATAGTCGAGGATGTAGTCGCCGTCCATAGTGGGATATAGCGGTGGCATGGCAGGCAGGGTGGGATGAATGGATGGATCAGTCAAGTGGAGGTTGTAGTGACGTGTAGTATGGTTGATAAGGTTGTTGTGGGTGGGTGAGTGAAGAAGGTTTGCCTCTGATCAAATCTTATCTGATTCCCCCACTTTGCGATGCCGTCACCGGTCCGGCCGTCCACACCTTCATGCAGCAGAGCCATATTCGGGCGATACTTCCCCTTTGCACTCTTCTATACATACATACTTCAAACAGATACACTCAACATGCCCGTTGAACAGAACGAAAAGACTCTCATCCTGACCACCGAGTCTGTGAGTCATCAAGTACACGATGACAAGATCTGCAAGCTAATGTAGCAGGGTGCCTCGGTCGAGATCTAGCACGTCACCCTTTGTCCACTACCTGACCTCTACTGACCCTCCTAGCTGGTTTGGCGCGACTGTTACATCATGGAAGGTTGACGGCAAAGAGCGCTTCTTCCTCAGCTCCAAGTCCTCTCTCGACGCCAGCAAGCCTGTAAGTGGCATGGACGTTGCGGAAGTAGGATCTTCCCTTTGTCCTTGAGACCAGACACTGATGGCTCCAGATTCGAGGAGGTATTCCTGTGGTCTTCGTAAGTCGCCCGCCTAGTCATCAGTACCGTGCTGACCATCAGCCCATTTTCGGCGCCCCTCCCTCCTCTCCACCAGAGTACGCCGCATTGAAGCAGCACGGCTTCGCGCGAACAAGCAATTGGACACTCGACCACATTGTCATGGACCGCCCAGAGGGCGTCTCTGTTCGTCTGCTCGCTCCCCCTCCACCTCCAGAGTTCAAGCACGAGTATCGCCTCTCGTACGTCGTCACACTGGCGAAACACCAGCTGTCGACAGATCTGCACGTGGTCAACACTTCGACTTCCGAGGACTTCAAGTTCCAGGCGCTGTTGCACAACTACCTCGCAGTGCCAGACGCGAGCAAAGTCAAGATCACCGGGCTGGACAAGGGCGTGGAGTACTCTGACAAGCTGTTGAACTTCAAGCGGGACAAATGGGACGGAGGTGTGTTGACTATTGGCGAGGGTGTGGACAGGTGAGAAAAGCACACGGCTTTGATAAGCTTAGTGAGAACCCAGCTGACATGTGCAGGGTGTTTGAGAAGGTGCCGTCAAAGGAGATCAAGGTTGATGACGGAGAGGGGTCAGGATTCACCGTCCGGTTCCGCGAGTTCGAGGAGTGAGTTCTGATGTGTCCCTAATCGTGGTGTACTTATCGCCTGCACGAGATCCTGAGCTGACGATCCAGCTGCACTATCTGGAACCCGCAGCAAGGCGGCAAGGGCATGGCAGACATGGAGGACAACGGATGGGTAAGTCTGGACCGGACTTGCTGCCTGGTCGCTGTCACGCAAGGGCAAGCTGATGTGACAGGACAAGTATGTCTGTGTTGAGCCTGGATATGTGCGCGACTTCAAGACGCTCAAGCCTGGAGAGGAGTTCCTGGCCCAGCAGGTGATTTCGATCATTTGACTCGGGGCTAGATTATGACATATCCGCCGATGCATAAACAGAACATCGCATACGATTTCTTATCGCTGGCTGAGCAGGGGCCTGATCCGATGACCAAAGACTCCCCACTTGCAGAAGCGAATGTACTGCTTAGCATTCGAATTTACAGTACACCTCCCAAGCCACAGAACCTTCCAGCAACACGTCATGGAAACACGTGACATCATTCCTCGATTTTCCGGATGGCACCCAGCCCAAGCAGCCAGCCTGAGCGAATTTCAAGCTCACCCTTCACAACCAAAAGCTGCATATACTCAGCATAACAATCACGCCTTACCAATCATGTCTGAAATCAAGCCCGTTCACCCCGAAGTAGCTTACGCCGAGCGGTGTAACCCTACCGAGCCTGAGAAGGTGAGATTTCGTTTCGAGCGAAGCGTCATCAACCTTCGCGATTCCTTTCGATTCGCTTGCTTCACCTTAGCTCTCGAAGAGGGTATTTATCAACAGACGCTGATGCTTGATAGAACATCATCTACTTCACCATCCACGCTCCGGATATTCAGGGCGAGCCCACGCTTGAGATCACTGCTACTGAGATTAAATTCAGGGCAAAGGCTGGCAAGTGAGTCTAAGTTTCTTTCACACACGACATCGTCCGTCTCGAGGAAGCCTGGCACTCCGACTGGCTGTCTGGGAGATGTGCTGATAAGATAGCCCAGAGAAGGGTCTGCCCGCGAAGGAGTACTCCTTCGACCTAGACCTGTATGCTGAAATTATCCCTGAGGTATGTTCAATTGCCTGCTTGTCCCCTGCCCTTCTCATCGCACACTTGCTGATACCTCTCAGGAGACCAAGAAGGTCACCACTTCGCGCGCCATCACCCTTATCCTGCGCAAAAAGGAGATGAGCTCAGAGTACTGGCTCCGATTGACGAGGGAGAAGCCTAACCGGAACTGGGTTAAGACTGACTTTGCCAAGGTCAGTCAAGTGATTGCATCAAACGTCTAGAAAGAGAAGCAGCTGACACTTGTTAGTGGGTGGACGAGGACGAGCAAGACGGAGAGGCACCCGAGTGAGTCCTTGACCTATCCTGGAGTCGCTTGCGGAAATCAAGCTAACTCCTCAGTCTCGGAGGCCAGGAAGACCCTATGGCCGGAATGGGCGGTATGATGGGTGGCGGCGGTATGCCCGGTATGCCTGGAATGGGCGGAATGGGTGGAATGGGGGGTATGCCCGGAGGCATGGACTTCAGCAAGCTCATGGAGCAAATGGGTGGTGCAGGCGGAATGGGTGGTATGCCCGGTATGAGCGGTATGGACGATGATGAGGACAGCGGAGATGAGGATGAGGAGGAGGCGGATGTTAAGGGCAAGGGCAAGGCGAAGGAGACGAGCGTGAGTCCTTTCTGTCTATTGAGAGTTGGCCGAAGCTGAGGTGTTCCAGCTCGAGGATGTTGAGTGATGGCACCGGAGATCATTCTGAAGCTCGAGGAAACCGAGAGCTGAAGGACGGTATGACGATTATGCATATCACATAAAGCTGTCGAGCTTTTCGCCGAGGAACGCCCCGCGGCCGAGCCGAGCAACTCGTCCTTGCCCTATTGAAGAGGTCTACGGTGGAAGGGCGGCGTATCTTATAGTCTGTCAATGTGGCTGACGATATCTAACCCAATCGTTGCGTCCCGCGGGATACCAGTACTACCAAGCCGCGAGAACGCCGTCATTAACCGGTATTGCGTTACATACTGATACCGATGTTCGCCTTGCTCATAACAACATGCCACAGCAGCAGGAAAATGCAGGGACTCTAGCGACCAGGCTGCCTGCAAGGTCATTGGGCACGAGTGCGAAGTAAGGTAAGCAGACGGAGCGCGAGAAGTGCGAAGTTCGGAGGCACCAGGACATTCAGGAGACAGACGGCTGGGAGGTATGATCGCATGATCAGTGTATATGTCTGTAGCCGATCCATGTTGGGGCTCCTGCCTTACTGCCCTTCAGCCAGAAGTGAGACTGTTCATAGTACTGTATGACATGTAGATGGCACAAGCAAATCTGAAACTCAGCCGTGTTTCAAATCCTCTTCACTTGACCACCATTCACCCTCCCGCTTAGATCCCTTATCTATGACGAAAGAATACAGCACGCCTCACAAAGCTTCTCAGAGATGGCGCACGCCAACGCGACCTCTGCAAGAGGATGTGTTCTCTTTAACTTCTCCTGTAACCCCGACCCGCACTGCCAGAGCCGCTTCCCAATCTCCCTGTTCCAGCTCCTTTCCGGTACTCGAAGAAAACCTCTCAACATCACCAGTCTTTGAGCGAGCTCATCACTACTCCAAATCTTCGGCTGTAAATCGGACGGTCGGACAGACTCCGCGATCTCGCAGCGCGCCGGTTTCGGTCACCCGCCCACCCCGAAGCTCGCTCAGAGAAAGACTCAGCAGCGCATCCTCTACCTCTCCATCGAAGCGACGTCGCCTGGACGAGAGCCTAAGGCAGTTCATAGACACTGGGCCCATTAAATCCCTTCCCAATGATCAGCCGGTAGTGCTGAGAAGTGTTGAAGGTGTGAAGGAGTACGTTCAGCGAGAGCTGTTCGTGCAAGTTTGGTATGTCCTGTAATCACTGAATCAGGTAGATCGCTGGCTGATCTGTGCCAGTTCACACTATGCCGATCGTTCTCCCACAGTCCAGCTCAAACTCCGCTTGCTTGAAGCAGTCGGACGCTGCGATCAGGCTTTTCATTGCCATCCTGCTTACACCCCGCCCACGTTGGACAACTGTCCTCAGCAGCTCACCCCTTGACGAGCTCATGGAGCTGTCTCACTTGGTATGCGACTTACAAGCCGATTGTCTCAATCGCCATGTCCAACAGGCTATTGCGAATCATGCTGCTGAGTGGCCGTGGGAAGTCTTGGGCTTCGCTTCCGAGGCGGGTGATGTGGAGCTGGGGAGGTGTGCAATTCAGGGATTGGCGGGGCGCGAGGGGGATAGGTTGCTACAAGGGGAATGGAGAGCGCATGACTTCCAAGTAAGTTCACTGTGAGAGTGCACCCTGATGTCTGCTGACCTGGTAGAGCATCAACGCGTCCTGGATGATGGAACTACTTCGTCTCAAAGATCGACATCGCACCATTTCAATCACCCCATCTCGATCCCCTTCACTATCCCGCTATCCCGCCCGTTCTCCTCTTTCACCAAATAAGACTCAGCCGATGTCTCCCCTCCGGTCAGTGCACGTTGCATGGAAACCCAGCCACACTCCGCTGTTCCCTTCACCCTCAAACACAGTTAGTCCTTTGAGGATGAGTCGTCCGGTGATTGCCTCGCCATCTCGAGCGGGATTGCGGCGGGAAGTAGTTGACTGGGAGGCTATGGCGAGGGACTTTGACCCCGCCTAGTCTGTGATGGTGAGTGTTACGAAGACGGAATGTCAATACAGGGGGTAGGAAAGCAGTTGTGCAGTGGCCTCCTGAGAATATGCAATAGATGCCAAGAAATAGGCCTGGCAGGCTCCACATCCCACTAGATCACCCCACGCTTCCCCTCTGATCTAATCCTTCCTCTTCTTCTTCGCTCCGCCCTCGCCATCTTCCCCTTTCCTCTTCTTGGCTCCTTCACCTACACCACCACCGTTTGTCGTTCCGGCCAAATCGACCGAAGCAGCTCCACCTAATGTCTGTTCCACAATCATAGCCTGTCCCGCCTTCTTCTCCTTCTTTGCATCCCGCTTACGCCTTGCGTCCTCCTTGCGCTTCTGCTTGAGCTCCCTTTCGGTAAGGAATGACTCGTCGACCTCTTCTTTCGGCTCGTCCTCCATTGCAGCTGCAGCAGCAGCGACAGGCACGGGTTGGCGAGGCTTTTTGGTATTTGTGCGCGCTTGCTTTGCTGGTCTGCGTTCGGTCTCGGGCTCAGGAGTGGGCGATTCGTACATCGCAGGTAGAGCGGTTGCGGGGGGTGGAGGTGGGGAAGGGGGGTTTGTCGGATCAGATAGGAGAGATCCGGTGAGTGATAGCATTTGGTTGGTGACTTGCATCCTGGCACACGTCAGCGCGCTTCATGCGTAGGATAGAGGCGACATGACGACCTACCCGATGATTGTGAATTCGACCCCTTTTCCGCCTGATCCAACGAGATTGCCTGTACTGCGCAACTTCCACCTTCCGACCTCCTCTACCTGCCCATGCCCGTTCAGTCCACTCAGACCGACATATCCACCCTCTGAATCACTATTTTCCTCCTCTTCGTCAACCTCATCGGGGTCTGTAGCTTGAAATTCGTATTCGTCCTGGGGTATGTGCTGGAGTGGGATTGAGACGTTAAATGTGCTGGAGAATAGAAGGGATAGGTGAGATGGTGAGGAGAGGGAGTGTGTGCCGACTATCGCCATGTCAGCTGGGATCATGATACAGATGAGCAGGAAAGAATGTGGAGCACTCACGCAGCTTCTGGCCGACTTTTGGCGCCCATATCAAAGTCTCAAATTCTACGTCCGCCACACCGAAGGGACATTCATTGATGACATTGACAGTCTGGTCAAGGAAGGTATGATCCCAATGGGCAAGAAGCACACCCTTGACTTGTTCGACATATCTTCCAGCATGAGCTTACCCCAAATAATCCCTGGAGATTGAACTCACCGCATCACCATCCCATCTAGCTGTTCTCTGACGCCAACCATATAGTCACCGGAAAATTTAGGCGGCACACTCAACCTCATACGCATCTTACGATGCTCATATGGCCCCTTTCCTGATGCCTTGGCCTTCTTACTCGAACGCTCCTTGCCTTTTTCCCTCACCCCATTGACCCCCTTGTCCCGTTTGTTATGGCTCGCGGTGCCATTGGCTTTGTGGGCCTTTTCCAACTTGGATTTTGATTTTTGCTTTGGTAGCTTGGAAGAGCTTGCTATGGCGTTGGTAGGGGCCGACATGATGGCGCGGGCAAGATGAGATGTAGATGTAGATGTACACAGATGGATGTGTTAGGTGGACGGACGAGCAGAAGTTTTGAAAATCGCGAAACTGCCAGGCACGGACGCACGGACCAGAATTTTGCTCTGCCTGCAGAGTTGAGAGGCCAAGGGTGAAGTCGCGAACGCAGCTAGGAGCGGGTGAGTTGGCATATGTGCAGGAAAACTTCAAGACAGTCGAGAGATATGAGAATCTCGCGGAAGAAGAGATTGAAAAGGCTGGCTTTTGTCAAAGGGATTGCCGAGGAGACGCCCCTGCCCGTACAACCCTACGAGTGATAGTATCCCCACGGGTTCCCTGCGGTGGACACCACAACGGTGCATGTGCCTGCCCCTACTCGTCCGCTATGTTGCTGCTGCCCTAGTCGAGCTGGGCTTGCGCCCTGATACCCTGCTTATCCCGCCTGAAGAAGCTACCGTCCGTGATTGAGAGGGTTGTTGTGAATTGGTGGATGATGAAGTTGTGGAAGTAGAAGATGATCGTGCGATGGCTTCTGCGAGCCCTGGGCTCCACTGATGTTGCCACTTATGGGGTACAGTCAACACTCCGCCCTGCTTCATCAGCATACAATCTTCGCAGAACGCCGCCACACGTCAACTTACTCGCTCTAAGAGCTTTACCACGCTCCGCGTTGGCTGCGCCCCCGTTTCCAGCCAGTATCTTATCCTCTCTACATTCCAAGTCACCTTCTTCTCCTTTGGTATCGCCTCAACCTCCGTCCCGAACACCTTCGACGAAATGGGTAGATCGGCCGTAGATGGCAGCCGGGGTATGGGATCGTATGTCCCGAGTTTCTCTATCGGACGGGCGTCACGCGCTTTGGCAGATGGCATGGCGACTAAGTGGTAGAAAGGATTATGGCGCTGACCGTGGCGAGCGAGGCGGATGCGGACGGGCATGATGAACGGAGATGGAAGGGAATGATCAGGTGTGAGAGTTTCGAGCCGTTTCTCGTGCTAGGGTGTTCGGATTTTATATTTCGTTTTGAGCTGGTGATGGTATAGCAACGGTCAAGCGTTGTTGTGCGGATCACAAGACGACTGTGACGGCTTTATTGGCCGCAGATATATGGGATTGCGATGAAACATCGCTGGAAAAAGGTTGCATTGACGACGAGCTTTAGCTGAATTACGGCATTGTATCACGTGATATCTCTCGCGTCCATTGCATGTCGCGTGGACACGAAAAGGTCCACTCAACTCATACATTCCTTCATCATCCTCCCTCATATATATATCTACACAGGGGCATCCTATACCAGCCACCATGTCGTCCGCAGCGAGACCCGCTACCTTGAGCTTGCAGATGGCGCCGCTGCTGGAGAAGGTGAGCCGCCAGACCTGCTCCTCCACTCTCCCGACGCTCAGTCACTGATCACTGCAGATGCGATCAACCGATTCGGATCTGCGGTACGCTCTATATTTTCCGACCGTATTGACCACACTGACTTCCTAGGACAATGGCCCTGATGGATCTCCACAAAGATCTGCTGCGGGTGACGGCCACAACTGCGACTCCCTCCGTTTCAACCAGTCAATCAGCTTCATCCCGCAAAGAGGCGGCCTATACAGAGGAGCACGTCGAGAAGGAGCTCACCAACGCCGTGCTGAAGACATTGGCTGACCCTATCTCTGAAGTGAAGAACATGTCTGTCTCGTGGTAGGTCGATTCTATCAACCTCTGATTCCTTCGCTCAACAGTCCAGTATCGGCGCCATGGTCCGACGAGCGCGACCCACTTTCCTGAATCAGATTGTCAACGAGCTGCTTGTCGGCATTGCGCACTCCGACAAGGAGAATGAGGCGAATGAGGGTGTCAGAGATATCTCGTGTCTCGGTATGTCACTGCGGTCGCCAGCGCCGACAACCATTGCTGAATTCTGCAGCTCTGAAATCCGCGGTCCAGGAAATGCCGGGCGAAGGAACGCTTGCGGCTCAGATCGTCGAGAACATCATCGCCAAGGTGTATCCCGTTCTCACAAAGGTAAGTATTCATTGCGTCAAATCGAAAAGTCGCTCATCATTAGCCCAACCCCAACGCTCAGCTCGCCTCCGAACTCCTGCAAATCTTAGCCGACGTCTACATCCGTTTCTCGCACATCATTGCTTCATCCGACACTCTGCAGGGCTCATCCGTCAATTCTCTCATCAAAATTATCTCCTCGGGCCGATTATCCACTCGCAAAAGAGCAATCCCCGCTCTGGGAGCCTTGGTGTCTTCCAATCCAAGATTGTTCGATGGGATCAAAACCAAGATTTCGGCAGGTCTTACGGCTGGCGGAGACACAGGCAAAGTGTGGACTGCAGTCGTTGCCAGTCTGGCGAGGGGCCAAAGTGCAGCCAGAATCGGCGTGCTCATCGCTCAAAACAATATTGTGGATCTCATCCTTGATCAGGCGGAGGATCCGGAGGATGTCGACACTACAGAAGGCGCCTTGATGGTAATTGGCTCTCCAGGTTGTGTGAAACCTCAAGCTGATGATACCAGGCCCTAGAAGTCCTAGTCCTTCGCTGCCCAACCGAGATCGGCCCCTTGGTGGGCAAGATTACGCAGAAGGCTTTGGAGCTGGTTAAATACGACCCAGTGAGTGTGCAGGCGACACCAATGAGTGCCAAGCTGATTGCTCGCCAGAATTTCGTTCAGCTGGATGATGATGAGGATGTGGATATGGATGCTGATGATGACGAGGATGATGATTTTGATGAGGATGGGTGAGTTGTCGCTGTACTTCATCCTGATCTCTTAGCTATTCCGATGACGAGGACGTTTCATGGAAGGTCCGCCGATCAGCCGCCAAGCTCATTCATGCTCTTGTCGGTACCCGGAATGAGCTGCTTGCTGAGTTCTACCGCAATGCTTCACCTGTCTTGGTATCCCGCATGGACGAGCGGGAAGAGAGTGTCCGCTTGGAGATACTGGCGGCTTTCGGAGTACTCCTAAAGCAGACTGCTACTGCCAAGCAGGCGGAATTGGCGAGTGGTCCAAGGAACAAACGAAAGAGGAGTGAGGAGATTGAGGACGATAGCGGACCAGAAGACAGGTAAGCTCAGCTGTGTGTCTCTGCTGACCATCAGCGTCACCACCGCTCTGCAGGTATCCCTTCCCCAAACGCTCAAAGCTGTACTCAAGCAGCTCAACAGCAAATCTATCCCTACTAAACAAGAGGCATTCAGCATCTTGCGCCAGCTAGCCGAAGTCATTGGTGGCGGTCTCGAAGCGGACTCCCCTTCCATTTGCACTGCAGCCATCGCCGCCTTGCGGTCTGTCGACACTGCTACCACCTCCTCCCTCGCCATTGCTGCCCTATTCTTCCTCGCCGCCTTCTTCCGAAACCATCACTCTCGCACGTACGTTAAATACCTCGGCGACCTCGTTCCCGCTATCATCCGGTGCATGAAGGACAAGCTCTCGCGGATCAGCTTCGAAGGCTTCAATGCTGCCTCAGCCCTGGCGCAGTCCATCCGGCAAATAGGCTCCGCTTCGCCAATCAAAGCGGATGTCACGGGTCCAGTCAAGAAGCTCTTCACTGCCACCGCCGACGTGTTGGCGGATTCTACGGTGGATGCGGATGTTCGAGAGAAGGCTTTGGAGACACTAGGAGATATCCTCGTGCACGAGGGAGATGTCTTGACGGCGTCCTACAAGGAGGTCCTGCCTCTTATCACCGCTCGCCTAACTACCGAGACCACGGCCAACACCGCCGTCATTGTGATTGGCAAGATTGCCGAATCACCTTCGTGCAAGGGAAGCACAATCGACAACTGGCTGCTCGATATCCTGCCGGAAGTCATCACCGCCCTCCGCCGATCTCGTCGTACTACCGGCAAGAATGCTGAATTCCATTGTCTCTCGGCGATCCTTGGTCGAGTTGGCTCGCAACTCCCTCCCAAAATGGCCGAATCGATGATCAATGAATTAGCGCCATTCCTCGCTCAGCCGACAACTATTCAGACCATCGCGCTGATCCTGAGCAAGCAGCCAAAGGCTAGGGCGTCAGCCACAGCTCTTCTTCCCAAGGTGCTGGAGGTCATCAGGTCCCCTACATCCGCCAACTTGAACCAGGTCGGAGGGCTCCAGGCCTTCTTTACGGCCTACGTCGCGGGCGACCCTGACTCGGCGACCAGACTGGTTCCTCAGCTTGTCGACAACCTCGGTAACGCACCGAAGATCCCTGATGCTTCCAGCGGCGGCACAGCTGTGTATACCACGACCGCCAGGATCATCGGAGCGGTTGTTTCAGCTAGTTTGAGGAATGCTGCAGGTGTGCTTGCTCTGTTCCAGAAGACTATCAAGGTGAGCTTGAGCCTTGTCACCAGAATTGCAACTGGCTAATGAACCAGAACGCCAAGGCAAATGAAGCGGAAACTTACCTTGCCCTTCTCTGCATCGGTGAAATCGGTCGCGTTACGTGAGTGTCGAAAGTGCTAGCTGGACAAAAGAAGGAATGCTGATTTACAGGGATCTATCTACTGACACCAAGCTATTCGAAAAAGTTCTCACCTTCTTCAAGAACCAAAGCGAGGAGGTCCGAAGCGCTGCTGCATTTGCTGCGGGTATGTTTATCCTCTAGTCGACGAGGTATTTCGGACGAACTGACTCTCAGGTAATCTAGCCGTTGGATCACATACCGTCTTCCTTCCAGCTCTGGTCCGCCAGATCGGGTCAGAGAAGGACGCTGCATCGAGACTGCTACTACTGCACGCATTGAAAGAGGTCAGCTGTCTCCGGCGCCTTCCGCACTCAGAGCCAGAAAAGCTGATCAATCCAGGTCATTCTCCACCTCCCATCTGCGCGTCTCGAGCTCTTAGCGGATTCTCTTTGGGAACCTCTTCTGGCGGATGAGGATGCACCCGCGAGCGATACGGACTTGGGCGATGATGGAGTCAGAAATGTCAAGGCGGCCTGCATTGGAAAATTGATTACCACTGCTCCTGCCAAATTCTTGCCTCAACTACAGGTCAGCTATCGTGTGACAGAAGATCCGCGGAAGTCCTGACTCTGTCTCAGCGCCTACTACAGTCTGGTGCTCGCAATCGCGCTATCGTCGCAGCAGCTGTCCGATACACCTTCATCGACACCAGTTCATCATACGACGAACTGATCTCGCCCCTTATCGTCGAGTTTTTATCCCTGATGCACGACGAAAATCTCGTGAGCTGCCCTCGGCAACAATAACACAGAGCAATAGCTGACAATCAGGTTGTTCGACGTCTATCCCTCGCTTCGCTCAATGCCGCCATTCAGAACAAACCACATCTCGTTATTGACCGTCTGAACACCCTGCAACCACTGTTGTTCCAGGAGACCGTGGTCAAGCCCGAGCTGCAACGGTCTGTGCAGATGGGTCCTTTCAAAAGTGCGTAATGCGTCCTTCATACGTACTCGAGGTGAGAATGTACTGACGAAGCAGTCACTGAGGATGATGGACTTGAGAACCGGAAGACTGCCTACGAAACTATGTGAGTTCTCGCACTCTTCCTTGAGTCGAAACATGAGATCAAGCTGATGAATCAGGTACACCTTGGTAAGCTTCTCGCTGGTTAGTGCGGTGCGCGTGTGAAGTCCAGCTAACACGCTCAGCTCGCAACATGCTTCAACAAGATTGATCTGCCCACATTCACCGACCGCGTCATGGCTGCGCTATCAGACGTGAACGAGATCAAAGTCCTCGGACTCATGCTGCTTCTCCGCCTGGGCCAGCTTGCACCCGGCAGCATCATCCCCCGACTGGACGAGGTCTCGGACGCCGTGCAGAGCATCATGAAGGATGTCGAAGTCAAGGACGATACCGTCAAGCAGGATCTTGAGCGGAAAGGTTAGTGTTTCAGAAATTCTTGCCTGTTCAGTCGGGCTGACAACTTGCAGAGGAGATGCAGAGGTCGAGCTTGAGGACAGTCGTTCCCTTGTACAGGATGTCGACGGCATCACAGGCCCCCAAATTCCACGCCTTTGTTGGACAGCTGCTGAGCCAAACACAATGGAGGGAGTTTAGGGAGTACCAGGCTTAGAGTTCCGGGCGAATCGAGATATAGATGGGATCGGGCTCACAAAACGGTCATGGTTGGACACATCATGCAGCATTTCCACGTTCAGATCTAAATATTCGGAGCGAAAACACCAGTATAAGATACATCGCTTTGCAATTAGAGATACAACAACACTACCTAGATTTCCAGAGTACAGTACGGCATTGGAAACGCTGACTGTCACTACCATCGGTCAAGCGTCATCGTGACATAGTCCTTGATCATGGCTAGATCGTGATATTCAGCAACTAGGGATGTCAGCATAGACGCCGCCAAGCTTGACACCGCCCGATGGGATACTCACCACTCTTGATCATCTTCAACCGCGTCTTGCCCTCTCCTCTATTTAGGCTGGTTTTATACGCGCCACCGCATCCGCACGTTGCAGCAAGATTATCGTCCTTGGATTGTCCGCATTTGACGCAAACGACCTGTTGGATGTCAGCATGCAGATCTGTATGGTGCATTGTGCAAATTGCGGGAAACTTACATCTTGGGTCTGGAAGGAAGCCACCAATCTCGATACCATCTCAATCAGTGGGCGCTCAATCACGAATCTATCGTATTCGGCCTCGCATTTCTGACCAGTCAGTGTATATCCCGTTCAGAAACGTGTTGAAGGAGCTGAACTCACGGTACAACACCATGTCTTTCTCAACGGCGGCAACACTTCTCTTGTATGAGGGTCCACTCCTGGCAACCGATCTGGATCCCTGCACAGATCCACATCCCTGATCGCATTACACCGTTGACAGATCACCATGGGAATAATGATACTGTCACAGGGGTTCTTCCACGCCGCTTCTTGTGAAAACTCTCGAACAGCCACCAGATCCAGCAGATTGCGCTTAAGAATGCCCACCTCCACCGAATGTTCCTTGGCGAGAGAAAAGACCTCAGTGATGGATTTGACGAGCTCAAGAGTGGGATTCGCCCGGTCCGATCTGGCGCCGGGGAGCTTGGGGAATTGTAGTGAGTCGGCGAGGTCGGCATCGAGAAGAGCGGCGGACTGTTCCTTCTTGACAGCTGCTATGTCACCGAGCACTTTCCGGGTAAGGTTCTGGGTGATGCTCTTCACCGCTGCCGCCCTCTCCTTGTCCTTCGCTGGGTTCGACACTGACGACGCTACGTCGCCAGGAGCATCAATGTTGAGGTTGTATATGGGCCGAAGGGGAGTTCGGCCATCGGTCGACCCAACTTTGGCTCGGTAGAGAGCGAAGATGAAATTGGCTACGTTGCGCTCAAAGACCGGTTGGAGGGGAGCCGGCAGGAACGCCATGATGTTCCACTCCATCGATACCTCGAATTTACTCGATGGGGGGTTTCGGCTCTTAGCTTTATCGGGTGCAATTTTGACACCAGCAGAGTTGGCAATATCCATCCAAGCGAGGAAGTTCCAGAAATACACGACTTCGATGTGAATGTGTTTGAAAAGCTCTTGGCTGGTCACCGCGGCAATGATGTACTCGGAGAAAGCGAAGGCGGCGCCCGCGTCGGGTTTCGATGTAAGGAGGTAGACTCGTTGATAGTCGGCGTAGACGATGGTCGTGCCGAGCCTTTTGAACTCGGCGAGGAGTTGGAGGAAAGTCTTGCGCATGAGACCGTGTAGAAAGCGATGAAGGGCGGGCTCGAAAAGGTTGGAGGCGCTCGAGCTGATCCATCGCCAGAATTGATCAACCACCAAATCGGCAGGTCTCGCGATGGTATCGCCGCCCTCTCGAGCGCGAGCCTTCTCGAAACGCAGGGTGCGAACCATCGACTTGAGCACGCCGAAAGTCTGGGTGGACAGCACAGCGTCACCGAGCATAACACTGGTGTTGGCTGTCCCCTTAGCGTACTCGTCGAGGTTATGTGACGCCGTGTCGAATGCCATCGATCCTGCACCAGACCCCTCCATCTCGTTCACCATGGCTGATTGTAGGATCGAATTGATGGCGAGATCCGCGATCTCCATTTGCAGAACGACCGAGGAGTAGCATCCTCTACTCGAAATCTGCGGTGCCACCAGCTCTTCGGGAGTGTTGGCGTCATCCTCTGATCCACCAAGGTCCGGCTTAGGAGCGGCGGACCACCAGAGGATCATGTCCTGAGCCTTGAGTCTCCGCGCGAAGTCGATATCGGCGAGGAAGATCGCTGGATCATTCCCAAGATTCTGATTATCAGCCTGACAGAAAACAATGAACTGGTTGACTCACTCCAAGCGGTACATCATAATGAGTTGCAATCTCAATCTGCTCCTTGATCCATCCCGACAATCGCAGCCACTGCATGACCATCCTCCTGCTCGTCTGCAGCAACCACATCAGACTGGCTTCCTCGTCCTTTGGCGTGCGGAAAGTGATGAAGGGGAAGTCTGAGAAGATTGGCGCTTTGACCTGATAGTAGGCGTGCTCGAAAGGGGATGAGAGAGCAACGACATTGAGACCGTGTTTGATTGACGACAGATCTTTCGCAAGCTGTCGCATAGCGCCACCTTCCGAAGGATAGTAGTTGACGATAGCATCGAGCTCCTCGGCATAAGTAAAGACGCCAGGTCGGGCGGTCTCAACGCGTTCAGCGTACCACCGTGCTGGACTGGGAAGCTGTTGTCGGTTGCGGGCATTGTCGACGACATAGATTCTCGCTTTACCGCCAGGAGAGAATAGTCCAATCAGATGCCGAGATGATATGACGGCGTGGAAGAGTAGGTGGTAACGAAGGGATGTACCATCATCTAGGTAGCGATGCCGCAGCACACTCGAGCCAGGGCGCTCGAGGTCGGCCAGGTCGAAGCCCCGATCAAGACCGCGATTCAGCCCACCAGCCGAGGAGCTCGTCAAAGCGCATGAGGTGCCGAGGTTCAGGAGAGCTCGAATTAAGAGAGGGACTTGCAGCTCATACGCGCCGTCGACATTTGGGTTGTTAATCAGGGTCGAGAAGTGAGCCTCGCCTTCGATGAAGAGTCCCTCGTCGACGGTGATCCGGAAAAGGTTTCGGACCTGCTGTTCTCGCGGAAGAGTCCGAACTATTGAAATCGCCTCGTAACGATCTGAGAAGGTATCGTTCGGCGGAAGGGATTTGAAGTTGAGGTAAAATTCCCTGGGTATACGAAGTCGGACCGACTGGAATGTTCCATCGATGGAAAGCCAAAGGCGATACTCCCCCGGTCGGGGAGTTGAGGCGATTTGGACAATGTCCCATTGCCGTGACGATAGATTGAGAGACCGCGTTTGCATCATCGAGGAGATGGTTCCATCCTGCCTCGGTCCGCCTTGCTTCCTCAATCGCGCCCGCTCAGACCGCTGGGCCTTCCATTCCTTCCGCTTGACCCGGATGTATCCAGAGTAGTCGACCATTGGGTCGGGCGCTATTTCCGGCACCACCGTCTTTGGCACCTTCTTCTTCCTCGTCACCACCGCCAACTTCCTTGATTCCGCCCGCTTCCCCATGTCCTCGATATCCTCTGCTCCGCGTGCTCGCATCTTTGCGAACATGTCTGTCAGCTTGTGCTGCTGAAATTTGTCCTCTTTGGCAGCCACCCGCTTGAATAGCCAGTCAGGATGTCGGATGCGAGGTACGGGGTTCGCGACTTTTTGTAGAGCAGCAGGGATCGTGATGAGTTTCTGGATCACGCCGCCTAACCGTTCCGTGTAATAGTTCCAGTCGAGAATCGTTCGGAGGTCGAAATCGACCAGACCGTTATCCTTCAGCCATCTCCGAAGGTAATGCCGTTTGACGGAATCTTCAGCGGTGAAGATGGCGACCGGGATAGCCCGCTCGGTGACGGGTGCGCCAAATGGCTTGGACGAGATGATGAACCGACACGAAAGACCCTTGTCTTTAACCATTTGTTCGCCAAGGAACTCCGCCAGTCTCCGAGCAGTGCTGATTGATGTCGACTTCTGCGCACCGTATTCTGCGAGAGTCTTCGACATGCTTCGGTTTTCGGCGATGAGATCTACCAGCTCGTCGTCGTTGAGACTCGCTGCTTTGGATTGCAGGATATCGAGCCATTGATCGGCGACTTTGGCGACTTCGGCGTAGCACTCCTCGGTGGTCGAACCCAGCAGGAACTTGTCGAAGATTTGAGACTGGAAGATCTTGATCAACTGCAATTCTCCTCTCCGCTTCACCTCAAACCCTTTCAACTCGGCGAGTGAGCCATCAGGATTGAATACGGCATACCGCTTCTTCAGCAGCTTGTCCTCCTCCTTAGACGAAGGCAGAATCATCGCCTTGTAAGGACCGTCCAGTTCGAAGAAGATACTGTTCTCCTTCTTTACCGTATACGTCATGGTGTCTTTGTCGGACAGCTCATGGTATTGGTTGTTGGTGAATTGTCGGTGGACGAGGTGGTTGAGCATGGTGCAGGGATAGGAGATGCCGAACTTTTTGCCATTTTTCAGCTTAAAGGTGAAGTTCTCCGGGAAGACTCCTGGCAGCATGCACCAGATCCCGTCGGTGTCGAGCTCGAGAGGTCGACCGATCTGCTCGACGAGTTGCCGCGCCATCTGAATGATCCTTGCTCCAGTGAGACAAGTGATTCCCGCCATCTCCATCGAGTACCATCTCGCCCCTTTGCGCATGACATAGCCGTAAAACGAGTTGAGGATACACTTGTGCGCCAGTTGCAGTGAATCGTAGATGACAATCATCTTCTTCGCTTCCTCCACCTCCGGTAAAGCTCCGCCATCTTCATACGCCTTGTCGAGGTTCTTCTTCCAGGTCTTGTGAAGACCCTTGTATTCGTATCGACGATCCCGGAATGCCCGGACCGTGTCAATGTAGAAGGAATTCTCGCGTTGACAGATGATGGCGGTTTTGTTGACGATTTTCTGGTCGTGTGTCTTTTTGTACACCTTACGAGAGTAATCGCCGAGCCTCTTGTCCATGAGAGACTTCTGCTCTTCGTTTTTTAGGTCGATGTATCGCCGCTTGGGACCGTTCGGCCATAATGGTGGAAACATCTCCTGCTCGAGCGCGTAGCGGATCATATTGACCTCCTCGCGCTTGGCCGGAAAGTATTCTCCCCTCCATGCCCACTCCATCCGCCTGTCGCACTCCTTGTCCGGCCTGTTGTAGTCACAGACTGCGCAAGCAGCCTCGTCCTTGACCGAATCCGGCTGTAGTCGATTTGACAACATGATGTTGGGATACATCGCGGCGACGTCGAGATGGTAGATAAGGGGAGGATCGAAGCGATTAGGGGTATCAAGCATGACTTGCAAGGCGGCCGCAATCTCGTCCTTGACCTCGTCATAATTCTCCACCTCGTCTAAGCCTATCTTGCCCTCCTCGACAAGCGAGAAAACGAGGGCGGAGTCTAGATCGTCGAGCAATTGCTGCATTGCTGCAGGCTCGACTTTGAAGTGGGTTGGTATGTCGCTTCGAAAGACTCCAGCTTCCAGCGCTTCGACGTGACCGCCGACATAAGTCTCGGAGGATAATAGATGTCCCTCGAAAGTGTTGCCATGAGGCTCTTCATAACGGTTAGGCATCATGATGTGTGCCTGGTACGCTTCGACCTGCGAGTTAGCTCGGAGGACCATCCCTTGGAGACAACACTTACCATCAATAGCGTCTCGCATAGTGTTCCTGACCCTTTCCGCAAGACTTCGTCTGGATTGAGAGGGATGATGTTGCAGAGGGAAAAGATGAATGGATGGACGTATTTCATGTACAGATAGTACGTCGCCACGGCATCCGACACCGAGTAGGCAGCAAGGATCTGGGGTTGTTCGATGGCGTATCTGTATTCAGCCCCGCATGCTTAATTTGACTCACGGTGTCATTAACTCAGGATCTAGCTCTATCGGGTTGTACCCCAATTTCGCCGTTGTCACCGCTTTCAGACCTTGACTACCTTGCGGGAGGTAAGAATCTCGCTTGACCCATCTGAAGCAGTCCATGTGCATTGTCGACCGCGCCTTGTACTCGTTCTCGTTGTCTGGTCGAAATCCGGTCTCTTCATACATGCTGATGCCGTGGATTTTGGCTCGAACGTCGACGAAGGGGAAATCGAAGGAGTCTCCGTTGTATGTGGCAATCACAGTCGGTTTGGCCTCGCGGATGTGCTCGAACCAGCGCCGTATCACAGCAGCCTATTCATCAGCATCTTCCTCGGAATCCCTCGAGGGTTGACTGACCTCGTCGGCTTCATTAAATACTGTAAAGTCCCCTTGATATTCGGCGGTAGGGGTATACTCGAAATCCTCAATATCCTCAGACACAATTTCTCGATTGGTGATGAGATAGCCCTGGCCGTCGATCATGTAGGAAATCATCATAATCTGGTCGGTCTGCTGATCCGGGAATTTGAGTGGCTGCTTTGTAACCTCAATGTCGTACGCCATCACAACCGGTTCGGCTCGCTTTACGATTGTCGTTATTCGAGTGAGGGACGCGACGCCTTGATGTGATTTGACATTGTACCACAGGCCGACTCGGACGTCTGAAGAGATCAGCCCAAGAGGTTGCTGCATTGGTGGCGCACTCACCCAGATCGATAGCCACCCGGAGATAGTAGTTGATGTCGTGCTCTCTTATCTCAATAATGCACTCTCCTGGCTCTCGATCTTTTCTCTTGCGGCTATCGTCTTCGGCTCCCCAAGCTTGCTCTTCCCCCTCATCGCCGCCATTGCCCCCATTTCTGGCAGCTTCCGCGCCGATGATGTCCGCGTAGGCGTCGACAGCAGTGAATTTCGCCGAATTCGCCTTTGCTAGAGGCATAAGTTCCCTTTTGACGGATTGTAAATCAGGAGTGTTATGGAAGAACAGTTTGAGAAAGATAGGAGGTGCTGATAAGAGGTGATTTGGCTGATTGTCAGCTCAACAATGGGATAGCAAGAAATAGAGGTAGGCCTACTAGACTGAGGTCCCACTTCTTTTCCCGCTCCACTCGTATCAGCACGCCCTCAAATTTCTTCACCGCCCATTCCTCTACAACAGTCTCGGTTCCAGCCTGAGTGGTCAGCTCGTACTGCGGACTAGCTTGTCAATAAAAGCCATACCCGGACAGTCAAGAAAAAGTAAGGCTCATATGGTATCGTAGCCTTGAACGAAGATCCGTTATCCTGGATGAAGTAAAAGTCCACGGCTGCTTGACCATTCGGACACGACGGCGATTGCAGCAGCGTCTAAATGATGAGCTCCTGCCTTCGTTGGGTTCAGTCATCAAACTCACCTGGTGCATGTTCACCAACCATCCATTCCGTTCCTCCCCGTTCGCCAATGCACTCTCGAACCGCTCAAACCCCATATTGACATCCACCTCATCGTACACTTTGACTTCCTCAAAACGTTCCATAACGGCTGTGCCATCATCTTCCCTGCTCGGTCCTGGCTTGTCTGAACGGGAATCTATCCCATACTTCTGGCCCGAATTGCCACGGAAGGAAGATTTCTTGCCGGTAAAGCGAGTGTTGGAGCCGCGAGAGGAGGACCCCCCGCGCCCTCGAGCGCCGCCGCGAAAGCTGCCTCGCGTAGACATTCTCAGGTACGGAAGATGAGAGGAGGAAGAGCTGACGTTAGACAAGTACGAAGCTGGTAGAAAAGCATAAGGACCCAGCGACAACGATTTGGTGAAACGCGTCGGCGCGTCGGCCTTATTCGGGCCGATCTCGGTGCAGTGCTTGTCCATGCTATACTCATCCAGCTATCCGGCTTCCAGCTCATTGGCATGCAGTTTGCGACTGGAAAGGTATTACAATCTCTGCATCCGGAATCACAAGACTACAAACCTAGATATGACCACAACTGGTGAAAGTATACGGAAAACAGATGGTAGGAAATTACACTACGATAATAGAGCCAGCTCAGATCTTTACACTTCCTCCAGGCGCCTTGTGCTCAAACGGACTCCGGAGTCCGTCATTAGGCACACTTCCTAGCCCTGTGCTGGGCACTACCACCTTGAGCCCTGGATTGAGCCGAGGGCGGCACACCGCAGCTGACGACCCAGCGAAGGGCATAGCTCTTTGGCGTTTGGTCTCACGCGAGCTCTCGGCCCCTTGGGATCCATCATCGAGAGTGGACATTGCAAGGCAGGGACGAGAGACGGGAGTGACTGTTGGCGTGGGTCCTAGGTGGGTGTTGAGACCAGAAGGGTGTGACAGGCTCGAGGACAATTGAGCGGGATTGGGGAACGCGAGACCCGCAAGCGAGTTAGATTCGGATAAGGAGCGAGATAGTGGTGGTGGTCGGGTCGACCGGCGGATCTGACCTGAGGTTGAGCCCAGGACGGACGTTGGAGCAAAAGAGACCGGAGGCGGAGCATTTATGCAGAGATTGGAGAACTCCACTGCGGGGAGGTCGAACGAGGCGCCGAGGCGTGGTGTGGAAGAATCTGACGGAGTGGATACTGGGGATGTAGTGGTCAGAGTGATGGCGGGTGTCGAGCCGGGAGTGGAATCGGAATCTTCAGAGTTTCCAGTCAAGACTCGATTGCCGAGTCCGAACGCGGATTGTGGGAAGCTTGTCTGATTGAGCGGTGTGATGGGGTCGGCTTCCACCGAGCCTCGTCGCGATTGTGTAGCAGATGCTATCGAGGCGGCTGATGGGAAGACAAAGGTCGTAGGAGAGGTAGCAGATCGCCGAACCATCGGCCGGGAGTAAGGAGGCAAGGTGAGGAGAGAGTTGCCGGATGACATCGGTGATCCCATTTCAGTCTCATCGTCCCCATCCAGTATCTCCTCGGAGCTGTTCGAGACTGACCGAGAGTGGCCGCGCTCGCGAGCCAGGTCGGCGCCGGTGTATGACCGACCTCGCTGCAGGAGTGACGGGCGAGGAAGGGACTTGGACATGGGGAAGGAGGGTGCGGCTTTGCGATTGACGTTGGCGCGCGGAAGGGGCAGAGTGGGGCCGGCAGTGACGGTAGTCGTAGACGGAGCGGTGAAGAAGACAGAAGGACCGAACTCGAAGGCAACGGCTGAGATGGTCAGCGTGGCCCGTACTCGCAAATGCCTTCGACTTACGGGATGACAAATCCTGTGTTGAGTGGAGGATTGATGACCCTGTCATTGCTTGGTCCTGAAGAGCGCTGGAAAGTCTGACAGATCAGCATATGGACAGGTAGCAAATTTGAGGGAAACGTACTTGACCGCTCCATCGATGCTCTGCAACTCGGAGCCGAGGATATCCACCATACTATTCTGCTGCCTGCTCAATCCGTTGCTCCCAGTAACGACCACTTTGGGTCCTGCAAGCTTCTCCTTTGGGACAGGCACCATACTCTCCGAGTTGTTGCGAGTGTGGCCGCCGAGAGCCTCGCGGGACTCGAGACGGGCGATCCGGAACAGTCGGGCTCGAGTAGCAGCCCATGAATGTGGCCAGCCCGAGGTGCGCTTTATGGGGAAGGACTGGGTGTCGTCAGAGTCCATGTCGATATCGGTGTCAGATGACGAGGACGACGAGAGGGAGGAGACGGAAGATGAGCGAGCTAGTCGGGACATGATCTGGTTCGTCATAGTGTCGAGAACATCTGCAGGAGGAAGGGTGCCAGGCGGATATGACCGCGATGCAGAGGGCCGAGAGAGATACTGCGGTGTCAGCATGCCTCGCCGGTCTAGTAGAAAGCCACTCACGCTTGACAGCAATTCATCCTCATCTTCCGTCCATTCCAGCTCCATCACCGGCTTTTGCGCCGTCTGGCGTTTCCCGTTGAGGAGCGCTTTGTCAAACAAGCTGTCCATCGATGGCATGTCGAAGTAAGGAGTGTCGGGCGTCATGATCAAAGGTGCCTGCATTTGGGTCCAAGAGAAGGGAGTCGTTGGTTGAGGGGTCCGGAGAGGCGTGCACACGCCATCGCCGTGACCGGAGCTCGCACTGTCATCAAGTCAGTGAGGTTCGGAGACAGAGGAGGGGATACGCACGAGCTGGTCTTGATATCGAGACTGAGAAGTTGGGGTCTGCGTTCGTGAAGAGGCATAGTGACAGGTGGTGAAGGTGTGGATGAAGAGGTAAAGGACTATACACAGTTGTCTCCGAAGCCGTAGGTAGCTAGCTGAGAGAGTAGATGTTTTTTGAAGATGCGTTGTTGAGATGAGGTCAAGATATACAGAGATCGATCTTATATGGCCGAGAGGGAGATTGTTGTTGTTTGCGAGATCGAAGTGAGATGAAAACAAGGGATGATGAGAGAGAGTGATGATGATTGTCCAGCCCCGTCGAGACTCGAGCGATTCGGCTTACAGGTCAAGCCACCTTTTGTGATGCTTGTCGGAGAGTGAGACAAGTTTGTGCTCAATGAGCGATCCGAATAGGGGGAAGGCGGCAATCTGCGCGTTTGAATGCGAGACCTGACACAGGGGTGACCGGTACAACTAGCGCCGTCAAACAAGGGCTTGCTGGCCAGACCTGTTTGTGAATCGACCAGCGATTATGGCGGATGTGGGTGGAACTTCAAAGAGAAGATGGGGTGGGGATTAGGATCGGAGTATGTGTATGGTATGAGTGGGGTGGCGGACGTGTGACGTGTGGTGGCAAAAGACGCGTCCGTTGCAGTTGTCGCGCGTGAAGCTTAAAACTCAAAAGCTGGGGCGGGGCTAGCGATTAGAGAGATCAGGTGTATAGGGTCGCAGGAAGTAGAATATGAGCAGTAATGAGAGCTTGGGGATCCTCTGAGGCTTAGCTGTGCACTCTACAGGCACCACCCAGAGCTCGAAAGCTCCTCGCTGCGTCTCCACCGCGGCATACAAACTTTAGGCTGCCAAACTCCATTCTCTTGCGGGCATCATCGACCGGGGTCCGGCATGCCATCCTTCTTCCATCTTCCATCTTCTGCCATGCATGCCACTTCTCGGCGTCGCTCGGCGCATGTAGATGACGCTCGGAGATGCCTCGCCGGTGAAATTTTCAGGGATATAACGCTTTTCGACGCGTCTTGCCGGGCGTGACAGACGCGTCTCAGGCACGCTTACGAGATGTGGCAGCTACTTCCAGCAGTTCTTAATCTCTCGATCTCTCTCGAGTCTCGATACAGCCGAGCCCATGGCCCCCGCATGCCTAGTCGATGCCTCGTCGACAGGGCATGCATCGCGCATGCATCTCTCTCGCAGGTAGCATACATCGATCGCAGGCTCGGATTATCCCCTCCTCACTGGCACGTGAAGTAGCTACAGGTATTCTCCGCGCCACGCTGTGCCACCGGCATGATGACGGACTGGTGATTGGATGCAGCTGGCAAGTCAGTCCCCTATGCTGTGCCACGATACCACTACTCACACATGATAGTGCACATTCTATACGCGCCAGCGGCGAGGCCTCCAGGCACATTAAGGGTTGAAAGACCATTCGCTGAAACTTTAGCTGGTGCTTTACCAATTGCTAATGATCGAACGCACCATCGGCAAAGTCGAAACCCTTGAAGAAAGCAAAGGTGTTTGGACTCAGGATCTTGTTCGACTTCAAGTTATCCATCTTCTGGATCACGACGTGAGCGTGGCCGACGACCTGACTGTAACAATCAGCCATGTCAAGTGCGGAAGGCTGAAATGAAACACATACCCATTCTGCAACTGCTGGGGTGCTGCATAGTAGGTGCCCTGCGGGTCGGTGAAGGAACCCATGATGATGTTCTGGCTCCGGAGCGCGATGGTGAAGTCCGCATTGGCGGGTATGGTATCAAAGTTGGGCTGCTACGTCAGCAACGCTCCAGATGAGATATCTATAGGCGTGGGATGCAAAAGAGATGATAGCTCACAGGAGACTCGAAGACAGTCGATACCATGTTCTGGGCCGCAGGGATATCACCCATGGGGACCGGATTACATGAACCTCCCTGTACTTGTTTCCCATTGGTCAGGGTGCGACCAGAACAGAACTGTACCGATCAGCAGTGTGAGCCATGGTGTAATGGACGTTAACGAGCTTACGTTGATGAAGTTGCCATTTGAGACAGCACTTTGAACCTGACCAGCGAGGACTGGGCCTGCTTTGACATTCTGCACATTCGCCCCTTTGAGAGCTAAACAATCAGCCGACAGCCTCGAACCAAGACATCATGCGTGATCGGGATGCAGAAGGCGAGGAGACTTACTGAGTCCCGATTGATCGTTGAGTTTGGGAACCGCTGGACCGGACACTTTCCCCTGACAATTCAGCTACTGTGTTCAAAGGTGGAGGAAGAAACATACCGCGTTGTTGTTGCCAGCACCACCGTTGTTATTCCCGCCCGCGTTGCCACCAGCGGCGCCCTCCCCGCCGGCCTGGCCTTGACCTCCAGCAGCTCCCTCTCCACCGGCCTGGCCTTCTCCACCAGCCTGGCCTTCTCCTCCAGCCTTACCTTCCCCTCCAGCCTGACCTTGACCTCCTGCCTGGCCCTGCCCGCCCGGTCGTCGGAACCTGCCGCCACCTCCACCTTGGCGACCGAATCGACCCGCGCCGAATCTGTTGCCGGCGAAGTTCTGTGGAGCACGATAAAGAAGTGGGTGCGAGTGAGGAACGGAAGCAAGAGATGAGTGAGGGGGAGGCTGGGTGGACTCATATCGTTCAACGGGATGGGCATCCTGGGGTATCTGGTGTCCGTCAGCCAGTGCACACACTAGAAGATTATTCCACTGACTTCGTGTGCTGGCCGGCCAGTCACTGATAGCAGAAGGCCAAGCAGAGGAACAAGCGTAGAGACGTGCATTGCGGATTCCGTCCAGCGGTAGAGATGGAGCGGTATGCGGGCAGGGTCGATGAGTCGAGTCTCGGGGATTGGAGGAAGAGAGAGAGAGAGACGTGTAACAAACGGAGCACAGCTCACAGCAAGCAGGGGGAGCGAAGTTGAAAGTAAAGTGATCACCAGGACCGTTGTCGGATGACGAAAAGTTGAGAATGGGGGGGTAAAGAGGTGGAATGGATGAGGAAGGGATCAGGAGCTGGAGTATTATAGGCCTTGGCGTTGACAGCGGGTCCACCCAGAAAGTTATTCCTGTATCATGGTCGCTGCGATCATAGTCAGAGGTCGACTCGGATGTCGAGCAGAGCCCTCGCGGAGACCGAACTCTCACACCCCACAGCGAGTGCGGGACTACACATCGGGCGTAGTCGATCTGACCACGGCAATGGTAGTCAGCTGTGAGCGTCGCTGTGGTGGCCTGGTGACTAATAGTGTCGCCATATCCAAGGATGAAGAGTTGCTGGTGTCTGCGCAACGGTCGATATGGTCCGAGAATTTGATCCCGCATCCTGAAACGATCCCCCGTGCCTGGATGCGGCTGATTCAGGGGACATCACGGCATCAACGGAGTTTCATGTTTTGGCTCACAAAAGCCCAAAACAGTCTCAAAGCGGGTCTGAGCTGTGTCGGGAGCAGGGCGGACGCTCTGGGTCATAGCCGCACGATGCTCAGCGGCTACTGAGCAGGTAGGAGTAGAGGAGAGTATAAAGAGCCTGTTTCTCGCCTTCTGCTCCACACCGTTTTTCACAATCACCCAACTTGATCACCGGCCCAGAATCAGTGCCGCTACGTACCCCCAAGACGTCCTTTGGGTCCTCTTACGAGTAGCTTCCCCGAAATCCGATATCCAGTCTCCGACCCTCACAAGCCGTGTCCATCGACTCCAGTGACCCCAGCATTCGTCTGAGGTCTCTCTCTCCTCAGACTCCAGTGTATTCGTCGAGGTAAGCCCGCTTGTTTCTTGAGTGCGTCTTGCCAGTCACGTCGGACGAGTACAGTGTGCTCATCGCTCAGAGACGTGACAATCCCGAATCATGACCTCGAATCTCGTCAGATTCCCCCCTTCCCTCCAACAAGCGCTCTCGCTCGACCATCTTCGTCCTCGAAGCGATCCCATGGGTGCGGCGATCAGTCATCCTCGATATGTCCAGTGGCCACCGCCTAATCCGCACGCAAAGCCAGGCTCTGGAGACTCCGACCGAGATACTCCCTCTTCTGAGGCAGATTACTTTCTCAGTGCTAGGCGGCCAGATAGGACTGTGTAAGTCGTGAGATTTTAGATTGCGAGATTCCAGAATCCACATGCCGCGCAGAGACTTGACCGTGGTTCTATCATTATTTCCACATGCTGACTTGCAGGTCTGCTTCAGGCGTGGCTGACATTTCACGCTCGGTACCGGCCATAGTAGAGCGCGACGACCATGCCCATCCCTCGTCCAGGTCGTCCGTACTGCCTCGCACCCGCTTGTCTCTATCCGCTCTCATCACTTCCAACAAACTTCTTCGCCGATTGTCTTCCGCCCCCGCCTCGCCTGGTCCCGCTCCTACTCCGGCTTCATACTCCCCTCCGATACTTCCCCAATACACACGCCCATCTACTGGGATACTCACATCCAGTCCGCCCCTGCAACCCCGCCGGTCACCTTCTGCTAGATTTACAACCTCGCCCAGCGCCACTTGCATCGGGTCGGGTTGGGAGCTTTTGGAAGGTCGTGAGGAATTGGTGGAGGACACAGGATCGACACGGAACGATGTGATCTGCGGACAGCAAGGCAGCCCATATTCCCAATCCGGTATTCAATCGCACGGTGTCACTCAACCGCCCCGCCGAATCCCCCTCCATATCGCACCTCGCTCTCCCGCTGAAACCAAAGTCACCCATCCAAATAAGCCTGTCTCTGCACCCAACTCCCCTTGCCAGAAAGTGTGGCTCTGCAGTCCTCCCAAATCCCTGCCCTCCCCCATCCTCTCTCCACCTATATGTCAGCGTCGGCCGCCCATCATCACTCGAGCGCATTCGACCGCACGCCTGAGCAGAGAATCCGACGAAAACGGCGCTCTGCTTCACCTATCGTCACACTCGGAACGCATGCTCCCGAAACAAGCGTCGGCGAAAGAAAAGCACCTGACGTACACCAGAAACCGGACAGGGGAGGGCCGCCCAGCGTTAGCCAGGGCTCTCAGCGATGCACAGGCGGCAGGCTCTGCAACGAGTGTCGATCGTCCAGCGCATGGCAGATCCTTCACAACCGGAGGTGCTGATCGTCTCCCATCAGTCGCATTCGCTACTTCAGTCTCAGGGCGTTCAAGCTCATGGACGAAGGAATCAGGGAGCCGAGAACCGCTTCTTTAGGATGATGTGGCGACGTTGATCAAGGAAGGGCGGGAAGTGGTTGGTACGGGCCATGCTGGGTACTTGAGGGGCCGCGATGCCGAGCCACATCCTGTGGGACGTTCACGTTGCGGATCAGTCCGCTGCAGTATATGTGACCGTGTTACTTCTTGGATAAGTGTTGGAGATGCAGGGGTTTGTACTTGATTTCGGTAGGCACCCTTACCGGTCCTCTTCAAGTCGACAGACTAAGCATACATCGCGTGTCAGCGTATATGAGGTGAGGTAAGATTAGCGCGGATGGGACTGGATGCACAGAGCTTGGTCTACATTTACGAAACGCTTACTGTCCAGATTCAGATCAAGCAACCACCCCCCACTCCTCTCTCCTTCGATCAACCATCACCCCTCCCGCCCCACCTGCCCCTCCCGCACTGACAAGCGGCACCATGGCCCTCACGACCCTCCTCGCCGGCAGTACATTGACGACATCGGCGGCGTTCTCGAGATACGTCTCACAGAGCAAGTCGTCCTCCGTTGCTTTCGCATATTGGACAGGGGTGGCATTGACTCCTGAATGACCGGGAGCAGGCGAGGAAGATAGGATCGAGCAAGTAATCGAAGGAAGGTGGAGGGAACCTGCGCGCATGGGGATCAAGGTGATTTCTTGCTGCTCCTCTTTGCCAGGCTGCGGTATTCAGCTATTGGCGACTCATTTCATATACACTGTGACCTACCTCGGCATCCCAAAAGCCCTTCTTGCGACCCAGAACGATCCAATCATCCGGATTGGGTACAATGTCAAATACTAGGCGTTGTCGTCCCGCTGCTCGGCCCGCCCAGGTGAAGCTTGTTCTCAATATCAGCGTTATTGAGAGCGCCCGGCCCTCATATATCATCTCAGGGGTTGAAGGGGCTAGGTTCGTGAGGCGAGCGATGACCAGCAGCTGGAGAGGATCAGCTGGAGACCAATTTGGAATGAAAGACGCCTCACTCGTCTCGAGGGGATATCAACGGGTATCTCCAGAGTCCGCCATGGTTCAGAAGTATCTAGTATATCATCCTGCTCTGGTCAGTATGGCCTCGCGACAGATGGATATTGGGTCGACTGACGGTGGTGTTGCTCAATTCCGGCAGCCCATCGATTCGTCCATTCTTGACATAGCCCGGCAGCCAGGATCGCCTGTCTCTCTTCCTCAGAAGTCGTTTTACATCCCGCTCTCCCATCTGTTCCAGTCGGTGCTCTAATTCTGACACATAACGTCAGCTAGATGATCTCTTGGCAGAGTCTGTGCTCCCTCGGCTCACCTTCTTCGATATTGCAGTACTCGATGACAAGGCGCAAAACGCTGTCGACAGCTGCCACAATCAGCGGACGCAACGAGCATGCGCTTCTTCTAGCACGACTCACCTTTGGAACGCGCCGCTTCAACGTGCCGGATCTTGTATAAGCACGACAACTGCTGCTCTGGAGTCACAACCTGAAAGTTTAGCATCATCTGAGGACGCAAGGGTGAGCGGAAGACATACGGTATTCTCGGCGGACTTCTCTGCCTGCTCTACCTCGACTGCCACCCCCTCCCCAGACCGAAGATTGACGGACTTGACGCGCAGGTATTCTCGTCCATCAGAAGCTATGGTGAAGTGCGACATCAAGCTGGACCGGCATCAGCTTCATACGCGGAATAAGGCTTGATGAGGGGGCTAACATACCTCTCTTTCCGGAAGAAGTCCTGGACATTGACCGTCAATGGTAGACCGACGAAGACGCCAGACGCCTCGATATAGGTCATGGCTATGCCCGAATCTACGTTGTTGTACTTCATCGCGATCCGTGCCTTATCATCAGCTGCTTGCACTGTATTAGAAGAGTGGGCTTACATGGGCTGTTTCGGAAGGCGGCGTGCCTCGATATGGTATCATCAGATCGACCACATTTTGTTTCGACAATGCTGTCACCCCAATCGCGGTATCTGCGACCGACACATCTGCACTCTCAGCTACTGTTCCCCAGAACCGCTATCGTGACTTACTGGTATTATCGGAAGATAGCCTCGAAACGGTAAACTCCATCTCTTCGTGCATGGACTCGATTGAAACGACTACATCTTTCATTTCACATGCTCCAGCTGAAAGTCTGAGGATGATGGATGGTTCCGCGTCGAGAGAGACTTCGTCATCAGCCGCGTTCTACATCTGCCTGTTATGTGCTTATGATATACGCTACTCACTGGAACGAGGCATCCGCAAACTGGCACTTGGTGCGTTCGAGTGCCTCCGCGCGATGACCTGGCTATCGTTCATGAGATGGGCGTAGGAGAAGCAAGTCTGGCCAATCCAGATCTGAACCTCCGAAAGATTAAGTACCCCTTCACAGGAAGTCTGCAGCATCAGAGGGAGCTGAGGTGAAGCATTGAGCCAGGCTTACCTCGCTAAACAGCTGTATCTCGTTCGAGCCTGGATCTATGGTCACCCTGACCGCCTGGTAAGTGATTGTCCCCGCTATAGCATGCTCGTAGATGAATCTGATCTCGTCCGCCTTGAACGACTATCCAAATCAGCGGACGGAAATAAGCGTAGCTTACCATTTCTAAATGTGACGTGATAGCAGCCGATATGCAGGACCGGTCCGCTGACCCTTCCACCCACTCCGCACGGTTGGATAAGAGCACAAGCTCGAATGCCTTGTGATCATAAACTGTAATGTCAGTCTCACCAAGTGAAGATTCGAGGTTACTTACCGATAGTTTGCTCTTCAATTTCCCGCAGGCCGTCAATCACAATCTGCACCTCCGATGCACCGTCTGAGTGCGATACGATCCCCTTACAGCCCTGTGATCTGACACGTAGGTAAGCAGTAGCAATATTCGTCCAATCATTGTCCTTCTCGATCCCTAGATTCCGATGCGCTTGAAGAGCACTCTCGAGGGCGAAGCGAGCCACCGGTGTCCAGATTAAGAGATCCGCGCAGTCTTTGGCGAGGGTTCGGGAGAGGTCGTATGCTGTGCGCCATTGCTCTGTATGTCTGAATGTGTCAGCTAAGAGCCAATCAAAGTGCTGGAAGAACCACATGTGTCACGTACAATGCCAGAGCCGCTAAATCCGCCTTCAGCCTCACTACCGAATTAACTTTCCCACAAGCTTCGTACGCCGACATCGCCTTCGTCGTCATTGACAAATACAGATTTCGGAATCTCTTGACGTCGCTCATGGCTTCCACGAGTTGCCGATTTGACAGAACAGAACGGCCAGGTGGTGCGGAGTGATCATCATGATCACCGTCGTCCGAGAGACCATTGTCCGACGATTCGAACAGCACGTCATCGGCATGCGTGGCGAGTCCTATCGATGCGATGAAGGGATAGCTGTTGGGGATATGGCCAATGGCAACACCTATGCGCTCAACCTGCTTGTCAGTCTACGTATGCAACCGGCATGGGCAGGATGGAAACGACACGTACCTGGACTCGAGCGATATCTAGTAATTCTGATCGAGCAGACTCATACGCTATCAAGCCGGAATAGTCTCCATTCGGTCGGTCGACACGAGACCACTCGTCGCATTTCGCGACGATGTCCATACACGCGGTGTAGGTCCAAGATTCGATAAAGTGCTCCGCCAGATCGCCCTCAGCATGTCAGCACCGAGATGGAAGACGTTTGCGTGGTACTCACTTCGCTTTCCCTCAATCTCCTAGACAGGCTAGCAACAAACCACTGGCCCCTCTTCGCCACCTCCGTGATCCTTCCCAGAAGACCCAGGAGGATCGCTTGGCGCGCAAACACGTACACCCGGAAGTCGAAAATGCTGATCGAGCTGCTCTGTAGCATCTCCTTGTATGGCTTGGAGCGGACATCGAGGATCGGTAATGAGTCATCCTGGGCTCCCGTGGCACCGAGTTTACCAAACCAAGACAGGTTCTGCTCCTTTAGGATTTGGAGGAAGGTAGCGTCTAGCTCTTCGTACACAATCAAGGCGTCCTCGTGCAGGTTTACGCCTTCGAAAGAATGTGCAAGGGATTCCTGATCATCAGCATCGGGTCATAGAGTATTAAAGGACCTCGAACCTTGAGCAAGAACCAGGTGCAGAAGTTCCACCCAACCGTCATCCTTTGCGCTTCTCCCCGCTTCACCTCCTCCTCCCGCTCCACAATGGCTGCATCGAATGCTGACACAATGCTCTCCTTCAGACGATTGATAACCTCTGGCCAAGCGGCAGGATCCGCAACATTGCCACTTGGGAGATTGATCTGCACGCATCTGCTGTATCAGCCCTGAGTCAATCACTATGTACGGACGATGACTAACCTATCCCGTTTGCCCACGTTGAAGTCAGACTTCAGTTTGCCGAGGATGCCCTTATCTCTCCCGAATACATTCTTGCCTGTATCTTTGGCTGTAGGTGGGTTGACAAGGATAATTAGCGGAGCATGTACGTTTCGTCGAGCGGAGAGCAAAGACAGCCAGTCTCGAATGAAGGATCGAGTTGAGTTTTTATAGATCTCTGCATCCTTCCTATATCAGCTGCTGCCAGAATCCTGAATCCAGGCCTCGGAATGCATGTAGCGAAGCACTCACGTCGCAAGCGATGAAGCACAAATTGACCAACGCTCCCTCCAGCACGCTGCCTCCAACTTCCCTCTGAGGCCCAATCTCTCCCAGCTCTGTCAATTGCACCGCCACCTCCTGGATTGTCCGCAGCGCTGTGCGCGTTGGCGACTTCCAATGCAAGTTCCGTAGCGGTAGCTGCGCCGTCATGCCCGTCAAGGCATCTGCGAGGATCTCCCGCTGAGGCCCCTGGGTCGGGTGGACCGTGTAGGTCAACTGGATGGGCCGGGGCATCTTTGACCGTCTGACTTTGCCAAGTCGTAGGCTCCTTGATGATTGAGGACCTCTACGGACGACACTGATGACCTTGGAGTGGGATGGACAGGGGAGGTATGGTCGTCAGATCCACCCATAGATTGTTGACTTGAAACGCTCGTTGTTTGATCTCAGTTGCATTTATCCTAGTTAGGTAATTCCTTGCTATGAATGAAATATTAAAAAAGAGAGCTATTGTCCGTAACCCTATAACCGAGCCTACAAGCCGGACCCTCACCACACTGTCATCCTCGCCCTAGCTTTCACTAGCCCTATTGATATCCGCTTCATCGTCCACGCCCACTGAGACTCCTCTATCACCTTCTTCCACTCCTTCATCTGGATCTCCGTGTCCTTTTCCAGCAGGCCTCCCGTTGATATCACTATCGCGGAGAATTTGCCAACTCCTGCTGGGGCCTTGGTTCGGGCTTTGGCCGCGACGGTGCCGAGGTATCGGTCGATCTGGTAGAGGATGAAGTCGCGGGTGGGGGTTCTGGAGGAAGAGAGGGTGCGTCGCATTTCGGGACTTGGGGTGGCGGTAGTTTTGTGGGAGTTTTTGCCATGTAGAGAGTAGACTTTGATGTCGTGCTCTGTGTTGTGGCTACCGAGTTCGAACGATCCCGTCACCCGGAGATCGTTCCTCTCGTTCGTGGTCCCGATCGAGGCTGGCTCGAACGCCCGTTGGAAACGCCCACTGCATCATTGCATCTGCAGCTGCTGGCTGTATATGCAACGGTGCAAATCTACTGTCTATGATCTATCTCTATATCTACACTACAACAGTACTCATCTCCTGTAAGATCCTCTCCAGTGCCGCCTTCCCTAGAGGAATCCATACCCAGCGCCCCTGTCTCCCTTCTCCGTCAAGCAAAGCCTCTACAACCAGTCCATGATCCTTGAACTCCCCCATCAATGCCGCATATCGCTCCTCTTCTCGCGCTATGAACTTCTCCTTGGCGAGCTTGGCCAAAATGTCATTGTCCGTTCCGAAGATGGGTGATATGGGGTTGGCAGGATATGCGGTATGGCTGGATGGGTTTGGGGGAAGAGATGCGAGCTGTTTGATCAGGAGCAGCTTCAGCAAGCGGAGGGCCATGGAAGGAACAGAGCGTAGGATCTGAAGGGCGCCTTCTTCCGATATGCCGCCGCTGGTACCGCCTGACAGGCCTGACAAGGTGGATGATGATGATAGGCGTTGGTATGATAACTCGAGATCGTAGTCGTCGAATGTGGTGGTATTATGGTACAGCCAATTGAAGCCGCGGCTGGAGGGAGGCATGCCGGACCATGAGCCGGGTGAGTAGGAATGACGAGTGGAGCTGACAGATGATGAGGGAAAGAGGATGGGGGTATGAAGGTGGTCGAAAGACGCAATAATGTGGATGCGAGGATTCGATGCGAGGAGGGAGAGGATGGCAAGGGATCGAGGAGTTCGTAAAGGTGGTGCGTCGATGTTGTGAACGACCAAGTATAGATCCTTGCTCGATACTCGTGCGGTCTTGCGCTTGGTGGAAGGTAGAGCAAGGGGAGGCACGAAGTATGCGTATAGGCGATGAGCAGCGCGTTCAAGCGGGGTGACGGCTGTGGAAGGAACAGGTACGTCCTGCGGGACTTCCAGGGTGTCTTCGATTTGCGATAAGACATCCCTTATCCCCATTCCCGGAAAGTGACCATTCACCACCACACAGTCTCCTCTCTTGCAAAGCCTCTCCGTGACGAATCGGTTCAACAGCCTCCGCTTTGATCCGAATCCATACATTAGGAGATTGAACCCTTGCTCCAGCTCAATCTCCCACTGCTCATATCTTTCCGCCAGATCGTCCAGCAGCGCATTGACCAGCGCCTGGCTTTTTTCTCCCCTCGAGCGCGCACCGCCAGCATACCGTTCGTACTCCGCCTGAGTCAACGGTTTGACTAAAGCTGAGTATGAGTTACCAGATGTCCGTGATGACCTGGCGTGGGCGGAGAAATACGCATCGGCTTTGGAGGGCCGGACGAAGCCTGGATCGCCTTCTTGGATGATAGGTGTGGCAGCGGCTTTCTTCCGTGGTGTAGCGCGTTTCCGGGGTGTAGATCGAGGACTGGCAGTCCCCCTGCTTGTCCGCTCATTAGGAGTTCCGACAAGCCCATGTTTGGACTTCTTGATGGGTGTTCCAGATTCCTCCTCATCCCTGTCTTCATCCTCGTCAACGTCCTCGTCATACTGATCCTCGCCGCCGTCCGAGCCACCTTCGCCTTCATTCTCCCCATCGGAGGAACCCTCCCTGCCATCATCGCCTCGGTTCTCGTATCCGGTGAGGAATGAGAGCAGGTGCGATGCACTTTGCTCGCTCTCCTCCAGATTTTCGGGAGATTCTTCCACCCGTGCCCGTTTCGTAGCTCGGGGTGGCATGTTAGACGTGCTGTCACGTCGTAGTGAGGACAGGGCAAAGAAGTGCAAGCAAGGAGGATCCAGATTCCAAGCTCATGATCACAATGTCAGATGACGTAATGTCACCCAGGCGCGTCATGTTGCGCGAGCATCCCTGTGCGGACCATAACAATCTATACCTCACAAGGGCATCATCGCAGGCTACCATGGCTGGATCGTCTGCTTCGCCCGTCAAGAAGAACTCTGCTACGCCCGCAACAGAAAAGAAGAAGGTCCCGAAGAAGGAGGAGAAGCCGCAGGGCAGTGATATCAGGAACTTTGTATGTCACATCCTACCCTCTTCCCATCCGCGGTCACAACTGATCATGAATAGTTCGGTGGACCTCAACCTTCTTCCAGCAGCGTAAGTGCAAAGAGCTGTACAACAGCGCTGTAGACTCGCAGCTGATGCTCCAGACGTCCTCAAGAACCATCGGCAAAAGCTCTGGTACGGGACGCCAGCCGATAGAAATCGCCGACAGCGACGACGAGCCAGAGCCTGTCAGACCCAAGCCGGTAGCGAAAGCGAGTTCGTCGAAGACGTCAGCCCCTAAAGCTGCTATTCCGGTGAGGATGAATGCAATCAACGATGGCTGGTGCAAAAGCTAATCAGCCAGAAAAAGGTGGACCGGACTCTAGTGGAATCCTCGATCTCAGCTTCCCCTCCACCCAAAGCGTCCTCCTCGAAAGTCAACAAGCCTACTCAGGTCCCTGCCAAATCTACGTCCAAGCCCTCGACCAGTACATCGACGTCCTCCTCCAAACCCCGGGCGAGTGTACCGAGCAAACGTCGAATCGCAGATTCTGACGACGAGGACGAGATCGAAATCAAACCAGCCAAGCGGCCGTCGACTGGCACAGCAAAGCCAAAGTCCACTGTCAATTACCTGGATGATGAGGACTCCGAGGAGGAGGCGTATAAGCCGAAGAAAGTGACGCCAGCTAGCAAGGCTCCTACCAAGGCAAAGAGCGCATATGATGATTATGTGAGTCTACGTCCCGAGACACGAGCTGCAGGATAGCTGATCATGCAGACTATGGAAGTAGACGGTGACGAGGATGACGACTTTGATGACATTGAGGATGACGAGCCTGCAAAGAAGCCCGTCAAACCGAAAGCGAAGCCAACTCCAAAGAAGGCTCCGGCCAAAACCGAAACCGCCAAGAAGCCAGTGGTGAAGAAGGAGACCAAGGCTCCAACGAAGGCGATAGATGGCAGCGACGAAGAGCCGCCGGTGCCAAGGAAAAAGAAGGAGGTCCTGCCGAAGGATGACTTGCCGGGAGAGGCTGAGTATGTTTACCCTAGATAAGGGCATGGCTTTCTGCTGATCTCGCAGATGGAGAGCAAGTGCAGCTGCTAAGGACGACGCAGGAGAGCCGAAGGTGATACCCGAGGGCTCGACGACGTGCTTGCAAGGTTTGAAGCTGGTATTTACAGGGGAATTGGAGTGCCTGGGTCGTGATGAAGCTATTGAGCTAGCCAAGCGGTGTTCGGGGTGAGCGCGTTTGCATTTTCAGGTCACATTATAGCACAAGCTGGCTGACCAGGCAGAACCGTGACCGGAGCTCCTTCCGGAGCTACCAGTGCCGTTATCATCGGCCAGAACGCTGGCGTGTCCAAGTTGGCAAAGATCGAGGACCTTAAGACGAAGACTCTGAACGAATGGGAGTTCTTTGAGATGATTCGGTACCTGAGTCGAAGCAATAGCAAGAAGCTACCAGTCTCCGATACTCAGATAAAGGCGAAGCAGAAGGAAGAGAAGAAGATTCTGCAACAGGCAGAGGAGATGGTGGCGAGGGAGAAGGAGGAAGAGAAAGCGAGAAGGAGGAAGGAGCGAGCCCTGAAAGATACCGGTGTTGCCGCCAAGTGAGCATCTGGGATCTGGGTGAGGTCGACGAAAGCTGACATGTTCAGGAAATCAATTGCAACATCATCTCAATTGTGGACGACGCGCTATGCGCCTCAGAACGTCAAGGAGATATGCGGGAACAAAGGCCTTGTCGAGAAGATCTTGGTCTGGCTTCAGACGTGGTGAGTCGGTCACCTCATATGAGATCACCGGCTGATAGAGTAGGGATGCCAACTTCAAGTCCGGCTTCAGGAAGCCCGGGAAGGATGGCATGGGCCTCTCTCGAGCTCTTCTTATCTCCGGACCTCCCGGTATCGGCAAGACCACTAGTGCACACTTGATGGCGAAAATGGCTGGTTACAGTCCTATCGAGCTTAACGCTAGTGACGCCAGGAGCAAGAAACTTGTTGAGGTGAGCAGCTATAGGGCTTTCAGCGTTCACGACTTGTCTTATCATGTGTAGAACTCTACCAACATCGACAACACAAGTCTCGACGGCTTCTTTGCCGGTCAGGGCATGGGAGTAAGTTTCAGCTGTTCAAGCCATACCGTGATATGCTGACTTAGGCAGTCTACCATGGCGGCGGATATCCGGATAGGCTCGAAAACCTGCTTGATTATGGATGAGGTGGACGGTATGTCCGCAGGAGATCGGGGAGGTGTTGGCGCGCTGAATGTTCTAATAAAAAAGACACGAGTGAGTCTCTTTGCCAAGTACAGAGGAACCGTTATTGAGACTCGTAGATACCGCTCATTCTGATCTGTAATGATCGGTCTTTACAGAAAATGAAGCCACTCCAAGCAACCACTTTCAACATGACCTTCAAGCGGTATGTATCCTCTATTGATATTTTGTAGCCTGCCAAGCTGATCTGCAGTCCACAACCACAAGAGGTCCGATCGAGGATTATGTCGATTCTCTTCAAGTGGGCTTTAAGCATCTCATCATGACCACCTACTGATGTCATTCAGGGAGAAAATGAAGATCCCAGCCAATGTTGTGGATGAGCTTATCAAGGGCGCCAATTCGGATATCCGACAAGTGTTGAACATGCTGTCGACTTTCAAGCTCGCCAAGGCAGATATGGACTTTGATGAGGGCAAAGCTCTGTATGTCTCGCTGAATTCCACATGATCGCATCTAAGACTAATGACCGTAGCGTCCAAGCCAACGTAAAGAACACCGTCATGACTCCTTTTTCCATCATCGACAGGCTGACCGGGCCATACGCCTTCTCCCGAACCAACAGAGAGACACTGAACGACAAATCCGAATTATACTTCCACGACATCGCATTCGTGCCTCTCTTCATGCAGGTACGTCTTGATCTGCTATTCGAAGTCAAGGATGAATCGCTGACGGGTTATCAGGAGCATTACTTGAAAACCGTTCCAGCGGCCTTGAACTCGATGGATGGGCCGGACAAGCTACTCAAAAATCTCGAGCTGGTCAGCAAGGCCTCAGATTGCATCTCGGATGGTGACCTCGTAGACCGCATGATCCACGGGTCAGTGCGGCCCGTTGCCTCTTGAAATCTTTCAACTGACGTGTCAGATCGCAACAGCAGTGGTCGCTACTACCGCTGCACGCCATCCAGTCCGCCGTTGCTCCTGCTTATCACATATATGGTGTGACGCGGAATACAGGGGCAGGGAGTTGGGCAGGAGGCGCGTCATTCCCACAGTGAGTCGACCTCTACTATGGGCAAATTGCCGAGTCTTGCGTGTATTGACGCTTGACAGATGGCTTGGTCAAAATTCCAAACAGGGCAAACTTGGCCGACTTCTTACCGATATCCAGATTCGAATGCGTCTTCGCGTATCTGGAGGGCGTCAAGAGATTAGGGAGCAGTATATGCCCCTGTTGGCGAGCAAGATTGTCACTCCGCTGAAGGAGCGAGGAATCGTGAGTTCACCACGCAACATGCCTTTTGGGATGTCAACTTATATTGCAGGATGCGATCGAAGAGACTATTACCTGCATGGATGAGTACTATCTCGGGAAAGATGATTGGGAGGCGTTTGTCGAGTTGGGAGTAGGGGAGATGAATGGTGACGCGATCTTGAAGGCTATACCTTCCGCTACGAAAGCCGCTTTTACTCGACAGTGAGTCTAATATTCCAGCATCGAGTTTTGCAGGCAAGGGCTGATTCGACAGGTACAACAAAGCCGACCATCCCATTGCTTTCCACAAAGGAGACATGTTCGCCAACTCCAAGAAGAAGATTGCGGACTCTGGGCCAGCTCCAGACAATGATGAAGTATTCGAGGTAAGTCTTTCAGGCTGGCATGAGGTGGATTGTTGACCGTGCGCAGGAGGAGGCTGTACCTGAGGACGAACCGGACGGCAAGGGCGACAGCGATGGCGAGAACGATGTCAGCAAGGATAAATTGATCAAAGCTGTGAAGCCCAAAGCGAAGAAGGCGGCTGCAGGCGCGAGCGGGTCTGCCGCTGCCAAGAAGGGGAAGAAGTGATGTGAGGTCATGCTTCATTCTTGGAGTTTATGTTATTCAAAGGCTCAACAGATATGTGGATATTGTGTGGGTAGAGCAACACATGTATGACTATCCCTTGGCCTTCAGCAGAGCTACTCGCAAGGTGAAACACTGGAACGCGCCTGATGGCCTCGAGGGCGTTTCAGCTCGCGGATGTTGTGACGACCGGAAAATTCTCCTTCAGGGTTTGCGGCTTCTTTTACGTTCCGTCGCCCAAACACGGCGTGGGACGGAAGGAAGACTGCCGGGTGGCTTGTTTGTGAAGGCTTCGCCAACTCAGGGGCTGATCGGAAGGGTTATGTCACATTTACGATCCATCAAAGGCACGTCCGATGGGCTATGCCGACGGGGCTTTGGGAAGGACAAGGGAAGTGATGCATCATTGGCTTGGGAATGGCTATCCCTTATAAGGATTTGGGACGCAGTATCTTCCTTCCTATCCTCGCTTTCAGTCCTTCTCCACCCCTTTCATATCGTCTTACAGACATCTTTCGAGGCTAGGTGAGTTTTAGGCGATGTCTACACGCGTGTGATTTTCGTTAGCGCGGCGTGGAAAAAAAAAGGCGTGGGGATGGGAAGAAGGAGGACGGCAGAGGGGGCTGGCGAAAAGTGATATGGAGATAGCAAGTCGGTAAGGGTGGAATAGAATTGTACGGCCGAGAGGGAAGGGAGAGCGTGTGTGTGTGAGGCTGGAGTTGTTTCAGCTGCGATCGAAATCCTATCTATGCTCCATGTTTCAAACGCTGACCTAGATTCTTCTATTGTTCCCCTTCCGCTCACTCCCTCTCTCTACGTGTTCACCGGTCTGATACCATCACTGTGCCGACCTGCATCCACGATGACCTACTGCATCAATGCTCTCACCAACTTCGTAATCACGCTTCTTCCCCTCCCTTTCGCTTCTCGTCCCCGGCGGATCGCTCTCTCTTCACACGGCTGCGCCAACTCCCATCTACATCTTCGTCGTACAGGCTAGCGCAGCGCGCCCAAGCATCCTCTACCTTCCAGGCCAACTTTCACCGGTCCTCCCACATCTGCCCAAGCGGCTTGATTTACAACTCATCAATAATACAAACGAACACTCGCAACTATGTTGTTTACAAACTACCTCATCCCCCTTCTCCCCCTCACCTCGGCGCTCTCGCTGCACGGTCTCGCTAGGCGGACCCACCAGACACTCGCTCTCCGTCTGTCTTCTCCTGAGTCCACGCCGGCGGCAGAGAAGCGGTCACACCTCGTCAGCCCCAAAGGCGGCAAGGCGAAGCGGCTAGTCCGCAAGACCGTGAAGAAGCGCGCCTGCAAGGTTCCCACAACAAACTCGACAATCGGTGGCGGTTACGTTGCCGTACCCACGACTGCAACTGCGAGCCCTATCCCAGCTCCATCTCCCTCCCCCACCAAAGCGGCTTCGAATTCTGGCTGGTACAAGACAGATGAATGGGTGCGTTAATTGTCCAAGTCCACCTGGTCTGACACTGACCAATTCAGTCCGGAAATACCTTCTTTGATCACTGGGATTTCTGGAGCTACGACGATCCCACTCACGGAACTGTCGACTACCAGGATCGTGGACAGTCCTGGGATCAGGGTCTCGTTTCGACCAACTCGAAAGGCCACGCAGTGATGAAAGTCGACACCACTCAGCACATTGGCGGCAGGGGTCGTAAGGCCGTTCGACTGCACGGCAAGAAAGTGTATGTCTGGCCGTCAAAGCACAAGAATCCAAGCTGATTGAACAGATTCAACGGTGGTCTAGTGCTCATGGACGCATGGCACATGCCTACTGGTTGTGGTACTTGGCCAGCATGGTGGATGAACGGCCCTAACTGGCCATACGGTGGTGAGATTGATATCCTCGAGGGTGTCAACGAGTTCTCGCAGAACCAGGTCTCCATTCACACTGGCTCCGGTTGCCGGATTCCATGGAACACCAACGAGATCCAGGTAAGTTGTCTTTGCGTGCAGCATCTTGCAAGTCCGCTGATCCATAGACTGGTACCCTCACCACTGGTGGCTTCGACTCTTACAACTGTGCCTCGTACGAAACTGCCAACCAGGGTTGCGGAACTCGCGACTTGAAGTCCGGCAACTCTCACGGGAAGCCCTTCAACGACATTGGTGGTGGTGTCTACGCATGTAAGCTGGTCGGCCCTTCTCGACCTTGGCCTTTGCTGACATCTGCAGTGTCCTGGGCCAAGTCAGGTGTCAAGGTCTGGTGGTTCCCCCGATACGCTATTCCCGCCGACATCACCAATGAGCAACCCAACCCTGACAGCTGGGGTCTTCCCGTCGGAAACTTCGTTTCGGACCTCTGTGATCCCTACAAATTCTTCACCGACAATTTCAACATCTTCACCAACACCTTCTGCGGTGATTGGGCGGGAGCCGACGGTATTTGGAACTACGGTGGTTTCGCTGGCCAGGACAAGTCCTGTGCAGCCATCACCGGTTATTCCAAATGCGACGACTATGTGAGGAACGAAGGCTCGAAGTTCAACGAGGCGTTCTGGGAGGTAAGTGTTGCTGCTCTCAATCTATGTGAGTATGTGCCTGCTAATGAGGCAGGTTTCTTACGTCAAGTATTTTACCCACCCGACCCTGGTCTAAGGATCTTCTTGAGCCTCGTTCTTATCTCTCACATCTACTCGCTTCGGGTTCTCTCATGTTGTTTTTTTTCGTTCTCGGAACCGTTTCTCCTCGTCAGATGGACATTTAAGCCTTCGACCGAGTTGTTACTCTAGATAGAATCTCCCTCTCTACTCTCCCTCCCCAACCCCCCAATTCTCAACTACTCTGCAACTCACATCACCCGGTATCTCTTGTCGCTGCGCTGCGCTGGTCGTGGTGCGGCGCGCTATATCGGGGACGTGCTAGGTATATAGAACAAATGCAATTATGCGAAGTGTTTCAGCTGCAGGCATGCAGCTCCTCCACCACCCCCTTAACTGAGGAATGTTCGGAGATGGCTTGGATCTCCGTTTCCTCGGCTGGGTAGATCTGTGCGCTGAAGCAAGGTTTGCAGCTTTCTCTCTGAACGCAATATTCCGCATCACTAGATCACTCCCGACCACTTCGACTTGACTATTACTCCACAGACAGCAGGCTCAGAAAGACTCAGACGTTACCTCCTCCTCATCCTTGGAATCGGCGAGAATGTTCAAAAAGTCAGTTCGCCAACAGGCCTTCGAGCACATTGGGCAAGGGGCAGTAGCCCCCATTCTGCTCTGCTGGCTGGACTCATCCTGACAGTCAGATTTCATCCCAAAGACGATGTATCCGGGTCTACATCGCTAAAATCATCGGTCCAGCGCGGGATCCGTTCAGCTTTAGCAACGCAACACCCATTCCTCCTGCAGCCCGCGTCTCAAGCTGCAGGCATGGCGTCAATTGAGGAGATTGTAGTGGAACAGATAGAGCAAGCTGAGGAGGATGAAGAGGAGAGTGGAAAGGGGTCTAAGAAGAAGGGCGGGAAGAAGGGAGGAGGCAAGGGAGGGGGAAAGAGCAAAGGAAAGGGGAAAGATAAGGGGGGCGAGGTGGCTGAGGTCGAGGAAGACGAAGGAGATCTGACGGTCTTGGACGAGATATGGCCCAAGAAGGAGGCGTTGGGCTTGACGAAGTGGTAAGTCAACATTTCATCATGCCCCATCTTGGTCGCATGCTGTCTGGTTCCTCGGCTGATGTACATGCCGCTGATATTGATAGTCATGATCGGATATCCCTGTACACACTGGCTGGTACACCTCTCTTCTTCAACCACTTTGATGGGCCTTACATCCCTACTCTGAAGCTGTTACACCAGTGTGAGTCACGCCAATTGTCCCTGCCGGATCTCTGCTGATAGACAACAGATCCTGCCATGTTGCCACACGTTCAAATAGATCGTGGAGCAATCAAATTTCTGCTAGCCGTAAGTCGTCCACTTCGACTAAAGCCCTTCCATGATCAGAGCTGATGTCTAGGGGGCGAACATGATGGCTCCCGGTCTACTGTCAGCCGGCGGAATTCTTCCTGATGGTCTTGAGAAAGATGCGATAGTAGCGATCCATGCAGAAGGCAAGGAGCACGCTTGTGGTATAGGGAAGATGGTCGAGAGCTCGGCGGACGTCAGAGCGGCAGGCAAGGGGCCGGCGGTGGAAGTTCTATGTTGGATAGGGTGAGCTGCTTTTCGGAACGCCAGTCGCCTCCAGCTGACGGAATAGCGATGACCTGTGGAAAGTGGATAGTATCGGCCTCTGATGTCGGAAATCTTGTGGTTGACACATGTACGGGTGAATCTACCCATTATCCATACAGTTCTGAGTCTGCTCCTGCGCCTCCGCTCCACCCTTCGGCGGATCCGAACAATCCCTTCCAACTTCTCGGCTCTTTGATGTCGACCACATCTGAACTTGTCAGCTCGATATGCGCAGAAGCAATGTAGGTATAGTGCTCACGTAGACCGACCAAATCAAGCACGCGAGCTGCAAGACCATACGCGTCTTCTCTGTTGTCGCCCTCAACACACCAAACCGTTAAACAGCCATGCGGAATCGAGGTTGACTGCAATGATGCCAGCAGGCGACGGGTCAAACCAGCTGATGGTAGGAAAGGCGGATAGGTCGCGGAAGAAGTTTGTGGAGGAGCCCTCTGGGCGCGGTCCGATGCCAAAGAGAGGGATAGGGGTGGAAGGGCGCGAAGCCGGTCTGAGATGACAAGTGGATCCGAGGTGGAGGTCGAAGGAGGGGTGATCTGCTGGTGCGGGGTTCTGGATCGATCAGCGGGGTGCATGCGGATACTTGAGAGGAAGGGAGCGCACAGGAGCTGAGCATCGTCCTGGTTTGCAGCATCCAGACTGGTCAAGATGAGGACGAAATTGAAATTATTAGTGCTGGCGAAGGAGCTGAGAAGCTCAACATGATCATCTTTTCTATCCTTTGGAGTCAGCGGGTCTTTTCATGGTGCATGAGGGTTAGGGCCTACCTTCAGTGTAGGTGATCTCTGCTGGACTACGAAAACTTTCTTCTCGACCGAGCCATACACTGCGGGTGTCAGTACTTGGCATTGAAGTATCACCAAGTATTGCAGATCCCTCACCTTCTAGCCCACCGGTGACGAGCCCTCCGTCCTCGCCCTGTCCCGCAAAAGGGGCGACGGTATCTCCTGTACCTATCCACCCCACTCTTTTCAGATCGAGGGACGATATCAGCAAGTCGACGCTCAGCTGAGGGAGGTTGGCGAGAGAGACTGAAGGCTAGTCATTCAGCTGCTATGAGGCGACTTGACTCACAATGACAAGAGTGGACCCTGCGAATCGAGTGGTAGCGAACTCTCCATCGGGATAGAAGGTCATGCTGCTCTACAGTCTGCTGTGATGTGGTGACTTCTGCAATGTTGATGATATAGTTGCTGGACGCTACCCAAGCCTTTGAGCTGCTGGTCAACCTCCGCCCTGGGGCTCCGCAAACAATTTCAGGTGGCCATCATAGGCCATCCCTCCCCTTCACAGCCTGAGCCAACTCGATCAATCCACTAGTAGCTATGCGGCCAACAGCTACGGTCATCAGGCGACTCGAGCGGCCGGTATATACTCGGGGAGTGAGGTGTCAGTCCAATAGGTCGAAGTCTGTTGTCCCGATCCCAATCAATGCCCGACTTCGATTCGCTCCATCTCCCACTGGCTACCTTCATCTGGGAGGCTTGAGGACAGCACTCTTCAACCATCTTCTCGCCAGAAAATGGAAGGGAAAATGGATACTGAGGGTGGAAGATACGGATCAGGTCAGTATGCGATGCTGGCTGGGGACCTACCTCTGAGCTGATCAATCGGCAGACCAGGTTGGTCGCGGGCGCTGTGGATTCGCTGAGGGGTACATTGGACTGGGCTGGTCTTGACTACGATGAAGGCAAGCCCGTCCCTCGTGTACTCATCTGTATAAGTACTGAGCAATAGGTGTGGGTGTGGGTGGATCTAAGGGTCCATACGTCCAGGTACGCTCCCTTGCCCCAGTAATCTGCCACAGCTGACATGTAGTCTGAGCGTGTAGACCTCTATCGGGAACATGCGCAGCAGCTGCTTGACCAAGATCAAGCATACCAGTGTTTCTGTACTCCCACCGAACTGGATGTCATCAGGCAAGGCCTGCGGCAGCATGGTCATCGGCACAGCTACGATGGCCGATGTAGTTATTTGACCGAAGAGGACAGGTCAAGGCGGAGACGGGCGGGACACAAATTCGTTGTCCGATATAAGGTTAGCTACTGGCCTCTCTATGTGTCACAAGCTGACTCTTCAGGACACTCCGAGCTTAGAAGCCATACCCCATGATCTCATATTCGGCGATGTCCAATTTCCAGCGCTATCCGCAGCAGACGACTTTGTGCTGCTGAAATCGGATGGATGGCCGACATATCACCTTGCTAGTGTGGTCGATGACCACGCTATGGAGATATCTCATGTGCTCCGAGGCGAGGTGAGCTTGCCCCTTGCCCGTCAGGCAGATCGCTGATGTCACTAGGAATGGTTGCCATCGGTGCCGAAGCATCACGCTCTGTACCGCGCATTCGGTTGGACGCCACCAGGCTTCGGACATCTGCCGCTGCTGGTCAACGCAGATGGCTCCAAGCTGAGTAAGCGAACAGGCGATGTCAGAGTGGAGCAGTATCGAGTAAGCCGAGCAGTCAATCGTGAATGTGAAGGACATTCCTGACGATTTATAGGATAAGGGCTACGAACCAGAAGCTTTGCTAAACTTTCTTGCTTTGATGGGCTGGGATCATCACTCAGCACTGGAGGATCTCGCCAGCAGGCAGGCAGAGCTTCTAGGTGTATCGGACTCATCCAACGCTGCCGACGTAACAAGCTCATCGGATATGCCGGACGATGGTGCTCTTCTACCTCCCCTGACCCGCTCCGACTCCCATTCATATTACGATCTCTTCACTCCTGGGCAGCTAGTCGCTGCATTTTCTCTCGAGCACATCAACCACAAGAAGGCGGCCGTGAACATCTCAAAGTTGGACTTCATCAACAAGCTGACGCTTCGGCGAAAAGCGGGACGGCTGGGGGATGATGGTGTGATGGTGGAGAGCGGGAAGGAAGGCCTGGAGGATCAAGATGTAGAGCCACCGGCAACGGGACACGAGGAAGAGCGGAGAGCTCTATGTCTGCGTTTGCAGGCGATGCTGAGGGAGCAGAAGGTACTGAAGGGAAAGTACGTCCACGTTGATACAAGGCAGCCTAGGAGAATGCTGACGTACAGCGCACTTGTTGAGAATCTCGAATACGTCGAGAAAGTGCTCGACGTCGAGCTCGTAAGTCTGCACGTCTGAAACTTGGTGTGCATAAATTGACAGACCAGGCGCGAACTGTCGTTCTCAATGACATCAGCCAATCTGCCATCTTCTTCTTCCTCGATCCGGAGTATAGTGCGAACGAAACGAGTGGGATGTTGAAGACTATCAGTCCTCCAGTGTATGGTAAGGCAGCAATTCACAGGCTCTTAAATGACACGCGCTGATTGTATAAGTCGATATGGTAGAGAGCGTCGTGAAGCAGCTCAAGGATCTCTTATCCCAGAGCACGGGGGATATAACGGAGAACATCGGCTGGTCGGCGATCAACACGGTGTTGAGAACCAAGAGTATTAACAGTCGAGCGGAGCTGTTGACTCCTATGAGACACGCCCTGACGGGACGCAGGGTGAGTTCAATACCGTTCAGCGCCATCTGGCTGGACCGTGCTGATGAGACTCAGAAAGGTCCCAGTGTGCCTGCGGTCATGGCTGTATTGGGCGCAAGAAGGACCCTAGATCGACTCGAAAGAGGGCTGGTACATGTCCGCCGAATGATCAGGGGGACTTCCTGATCGAAAGGCCGATTAGGAACTGGATCTCTTCTCGAATCGCCCTCGTGGGGCTCAGTCTCTCCCGGACCTCGGACGACGCATAGGACAATGACCTGGACCTGCCGTGCATTCCCAAAAATGTCAAAGTTCGACCGCGTCCGCTGTCGCGTTCTTTCGCGTATGCTTTGTCACATACACTGAAGAAAGCTGTGATCAATTGTCGACTAACACTTCGAGCTGTGTAAACTGATTGCCTTCACATGCGTTTCCGTCACGGCGAACTAGCTGGGTCGACCCCAAGCATATCCTGCGGATTGTTGAATCGATCGGTGTCTCGAGAGCTCTACACGTCTCGCGCTACCGACAAGTACAACCGCCGTTCCATCTTCCCGTCTCAGACTTCAAAGCCATACATTTCCACACCGTACAGCGAAAAGTTGAAATTCGTTCGATCTGAGACTTTGGAGTCATTGGACTCGAGATTAGCAAGTCTTACGGGCGCGAAATCTGCTCCGCAACCTCCACATGGAACCACATTGCTGGAAAGCCGAGGGAATGTTTGGGGGACAGGCCGGAACAACAACAGAAGCGAGATCCGCTGATGACAGCGATAAGCGGGCTACTTCTGGACCCTGGGCAATGGGTATGCGGGGATATCAATACGCAGAAAGATGAAGGATAGCACGTGAGAGGTTGCATGCCCGACAGGCTGAGTTCACAATGCGCGATCGACCGAATCGGGCGACTTGCATACCCGGCCGGTGCCCGGTCCGCATCACCACGACGGAAGGCGTGGTAGGGAGCTCGCAGCACATAGCTGGTTTACCCCGTCTCAGTAGCCATTGAGATCGCACTCCTGCCATAGCGAAGCAATGACCGTTTGGTCCCCTGGCAGTCCGCGGCTCCGCCCCGCACCCTATCAATTCCCTCCGCGTCAAGATCTCCGCTTCGCCCTCATCCTCATATCGCCCTTACTCCACCCCGTGCCCTTCCCTCCCGCCTGCCCAGCGACCCCTCCCGCCAGTCCCGGATGTTTCGCCTTCCACTTATCAGCCTTCTCCTTCTTCTTCAGCTGCAACTCCTTCTTCCGTTCTTGGCTCTGCGACATCTCTTCCGTCTGGTTACGCTTGCGGGCTTGGTCCATGATGAATGCACGTACTGCCGCCGAGACTTCTGCGTCTAGGTTTCTCCGAGTTCGAGATGGCGGTGAGGTTTCGGCAGTGGGCGATGATGCTGGGGATGAAGAAGTGACGGAGAATGGGTCGGGCGTAGTAGACGATGGCGCATATGTGCCCGATAGAGGGGATTCGGGGGGTGCTGCGTTGGGAAGGGGGTCATTATGTGATGCACCTACGACTGTTGATGAAGTTGTGGAAGAGGCGTTTGACGGAGAGCTCATTGTGGCGATCATTGAGGACAAAATCGACGATCCTTCCCCAGCAGGTTCTCCACTTTCATCCCCTTCCACGGCATCCTGAGCAACAGCCGGAGATGTGAGACGCAGCTCATCCAGCGTGATCCTGCCCAGCTTGCCCTCCCGGAAAGCCTTCAGGAAATAGATCAACGCCGCGTCCGTGTCCGCCTCCCCGCCCTTCTTGAGGGTGCCCAATCTCCTCGCCAAAGACTCGAGAAGGTCGCCCAAGGATTCAGTAGGTTCTGATGGCAGGTTCAGGGCGGTATGATAGGCTGGTACAGTGCCACGAGGGAAGTTGTCGTAGTGATGCAGATTTAGGAGGTAGAGGAGGTAGTCGGCTACCAATTCTTCCTCGAATAGGCCCGACTTTATACCGGCTGAGGGGTTCAGCTCAATCCGAGCTAGAGAATTGTGCAAATGTGAACTCACTGGTAAGAGCGAACTTTAATGCTCTCTCGGCCCCCCTCTCCCCTTTGCCCATGTACGGTACCATGACCCCCGGGGTATCGTATACATACAAATCTGGGTCAGAGTGGATGCGCACAGTGCCCGTAAGCTTGCGGGTGTAGCCTGGCTGGGAGGATATCCTGAAGGCCTTGCCTGTGAGTCATCAGCGCACAGTTCTCCCCGTCCTTGAGTGAGTAGTCTGTTACCACGCTAGAGAGAGCTAGCCTTACCTTTGTGAACACCAACACGCCGCAGAGCATTGAGCAGGGAGGACTTCCCCACATTGGGCATGCCCACGACTAGGATTTTCATCTCGTTCATGACTGCACTATGCTCGTTGGCTAGCTCTGTGGAGTCAGCCAAGCTCACGTCAAGCGAAAGCAGTGATTGAGTCAAGGGAAACTCACGTACAGCATAACGGAGGATATGCTTTACATCCTTGTCGACATTCGTGTCCGCAAAGAAGACTTTCTGTCCGGCATGCTCAAGGAATGCCTTGCGCAGAGGCTATACACGTCAGTACAGGTCAGTTCATCCGAATAGCAGTAAGTCGCACCTCCTCATATCTCGCCTCCCCAAGATCTCGCTTGGTGTAGACCACTATTCTCTCTCTGATCCTTCCCTCTCCTTGCCCCTCGGGCACAGCAGGCTTCAGGCTGCCTAGCACCGTATTGCCTCCCCAGCCTGCTCCAGCGCCGCTGGCTAATCCAGACCCGATACCGCCCCAAGATCTTTTTATGACCGCCTCGAAATTCCCATTCACTCCGCTCAGCGGTATTCTCGCATCTCGAGCTTCGATGACCAGGTCGATGTCGCTCAGCACCTTCGGGAGGTCGCGCAGGGACCGGGCCATATGACCCAGAAAGTACGAGGGCGCATGAGCGGGGAAGGGGAAAGTTGGGCGGGGAACCATTATATGTTATCTGGACATTGAGTCAAATGCTATCCGCCAAGGGGGTTGGCTGTCGTTGGCGCAAGCAAAGTCGATTGGGGGATTTGTGTATGCGAAATCGCCAGGCGCAGTGTAGTAGATTGCTGTAGTTTCAGGTGTGTTGTACCGGGCAGGCAAGGAAGGAGGTGAATGTACAGTGACATGGTGCTGGAACATCGGCCACGAAGGTACGAAGTTTTGGGAAGAGGAATGTTGCGTCGTACCAGAACTCCGCTACTGATCTGCTTCCTGCCTTCTGAATTCTGGATACCTTCAACTGGACCACGACAACAGACTGCCATAATAGTGGACGACCATGTCTATATACATCAACGGAACCTACAACTGCTTTGCTATGACTACACATTTATCAATCCAATGTCCGGATACAGTCTCCCCTCACTCGTTCCTCGTCTCCACACGCCTGCCTGCATCCAGCAGCAACTCCAGCCCGTTCAAATCACTTCTAGGGGACACAGGCTCTGCCGCCTCCTTCTTTGGAAACCCGCCTTGGGCATTGATTGACGGCAAGGTATCAGACGCTGAGGACACCCTCCGCCATAGGTTGGTGGGTGGGGGTAGGTGAAATGACCCGGCGTGGGACCGGACATCGCGGGGTTCGTAGGCCATGTAATGGACGGGTTGTTCAACTGGTGAGACGGGACCGGCAGAGGAGGATGCAGATGCGCGAGAGGTAAGGCTCGGTGTGCGTTCGGGTATGACCGAGCTGTAGATGCTCTCGCTTTGGGTGGGGAAGGACTCAGCAGCGGCGTGGACACTGAGCCGAGCTTGTAGGATGGTGAGACGGGTTTGAATGAGGGATGTGAGGCGTTCCTCCTCAGCCTTCTTGGCGCCGAGTATTGCGAGTAGGAGGTCACGGTCGCCCTCGCCAGAACGACGGAATGAGTCTAGGATAGATGATAGACTGGCTGGAGGTTGGGGCTGATGCGGTCAGCGCTGATCCAGGACAGCAAGTAAGGAAGGGCTTACCAGTTCTTCATCCCACCATTTACCACCTTCTCGGCCTCCGAAAGCTGAGCCTAGTCCGGCAGGGGGAGACTCAGAGTGATCGCGGTGTGACCGAGGAGAGGAGGGTGTAGGCATAGGCGCTGAAACGTGCTCTATTGAACGGCTTCTCCGAGCGCCTTGGGCGGCGGTCCATTGTCGGTTGGTCTGTGAGGCGGGCACCGCTCTTGGAGCAGATGTTGAGGATGAAGCATAAGGGTGGTGGCGATGAGTGGGTGGCACAGCGCGGGCAGGTTGCTGAGAGGTAGACATAGCGCAAGAGCTGGTAGAAGAGTATAGAGATAGTTGATGATTGATGGTTGATGTATAGTCTATGGAGGGAAGGGGAATTGCAAGCTGCTGACCAGTGTTATTATGGGAGCCGGACCGAGGCAAAGGGATTGGTGAGGTATGTCTTGGCTGTTTGGCAGCTGGCGCGGCGAGGAGGATGGCGAAGACTGAGTTATTCTCGAGTCTTGGCTTCAACGGACTCTTGTCGGCAGCCTTCCAAGAATTCTCGGACTTTCCTTCTCTTGGCAGCAGAAGGGACGGACGCCGTAATACTGTAGCGACTTCGCACAGCCGGGGGGATCCGGGGGAAGGTATATCTTTGGACATGAATACATTGTGCAACTCTGGGAGCGACATCTATAGTCCCTCCTGTGGGCTGCGCATGAGTCTAGTGAGGTATTTTGATATAGGATGCAGTAGCTATTCGAGGATAGCAAAGACGTGGAGGACTAAAAACAGAGCCTTCTCGGCATGATGCCAAGCCAGACACATGAAACCCGTTTCATTTTAAGGCACCAGAGCTGTCCACCTTCTTCCTTCCTTCCGCCGTCCCGAACCGCTTGTCGCCCGAAATATCCACGAGTGTCGGGAAATTGTCGGCTGAGAGGGCCGGCCATGAGAGATGAACATGATGCCGACCTTGATAAGAGCATGGAAGGACCCAATGGAGGACGTGGGAGCCTGAACGACCTGCACACAGCTGGCAATCCTCGGAATTTCCCGTTGACTGTAAGCATCGCCTTTGCCCGGCTCCGAATCATACCCCTTGCAGTTTGGAGGCGCGTTCCCTCTTGTTCGCTCCTAATCACTTTGCACTTGCATTAGTCTTTCCTTGAAGCTTGACAGAGACATTGAGCGTCGTGGTCATCCTCGCGTCTTTTCGCGTCATGCCGAGAGGATTCCGCCAAGATCGTTTTGGCTCTGCGGCTATTTACAGATCAGAAGGTTTAAGTTTTGCCCAGCACAACCATTTTGCCACCCGGTCAGCCAGCAACTCCATCGGCCGACTACAACAAGCACTTGAGTATCATCAGACCCATTCTACTACACCCAATGGCACTCTCCGCCTTCGTATATCGAAGGTCCGGCTTGACCAAAGAGTGGCTGCCTGTCATACCGAGTAGTCCTCCTCACCCCGCAAAATCTTTTTCACCTAGACGGCCCGTTCTCACCGTCGCGACCCTCAACATCTGGTTCGACGGTCTCTACGCTGAGGTCCGATACCCTGGAATTCTTGACGTCCTCACAAAGCTGAAGGCGGATGTGGTCTGCCTACAGGAAGTGCACAGCGGATTCCTCGATGTGTTGAGGGTTCATAAAGGGGTGCGGGACAGATTTGGGTACTTTGGCGGGGGAGCGGCAGGAGCGGACATCTCAGAGGAAGCTTGGTATGGCTGCCTCATCCTATACGACAAAGCTACGGTTCTCCCCTCAGACATCCGCTGTATACACAGCGCTACATCGATACAGTGTCGACATCTCCTCTCTGCCCGCTTCTCGGGGATGAGCAAACAGCCTACTGCAGGCCTCATTGGCTTCGCGGTCGGTACTTCACACGTCGAGTCTCCCGTGCCTGGTGATCGGAATCCGAAAGAGCGGCAGCGCCAGCTGCATGATGCGAAAGCGCTGCTCAGTGCGGGCGGGGGAGGCGCGATCTTTTGTGGGGATACCAATGTGTCACCAGAGGATGAGGCGGAGTTCCCGCCAACGCTGGACTGGTTCGCCTCCCGAGACTTATGGCTCGCTGCCGGCGGACCTGCCGACACTATGACATTCGGGATGACTTATGCTGTCAAGGAGCCACCAAAACGCCTCGATCGACTGTTCATGATGGACGACTCAACTCCTTACGAGGTTCTCAAGGCGGAGCTGTTTGCTGGGGATAGGATCTTTCCGAGGGGCGAGAAGTATGAGAAGGCGAATGTGTACCTGTCGGACCACATCGGGGTCTATGCAACCGTCCGTTTGGGGAATGCTGAGGGCGCTTGACATGTGAGTGTCATCATGATTTGGAACTCGTCCGATCTCGCGCTTACGAAGACGTAGGTGACATGAACGAACAGGCGCGTGCCCCTGTCATCATCTTCTAGAGTTCACGGACCAGCGTTGAACACGGGCGGAGCCACGCTCGGGGACCAGGGCGAGCTTCTAGTCAAAAGTCAGGATTCCAGCTATACGGCAATTTTCTCCGTGGTATGATCTGAATTGATTTGACCTATGCATGTATATCCCTTCTGCGTCCGTCAGAAGGTAGTCTGACCGTGTAAAGATGCATGAGGAATGACCATTCATCAGATACCCATTACAAGTGCACGTAGATGCATAACGCCGTATAACGCCGCCGGAGCCCCAGGCGTGGCGGTGATTTGGAAAGGGTTTCCGCCACCCACCCAACTGAGATTTTGAGCAACAACCACCTCTTTCAAACACATACAATGGCAGAAGTAACAGCTCAAAAGACAGACTGGGCAGCAGAGGAGGAGCTTGGTGCGTTGGATGAGCGATAACAACAGCTGGGGTCTGTGTAACTGACAAGGATAGAACTCCCCGAACCTACCGAAGTTACTGGCGCAGATGGCATTACAGTCATCACTACCTGGAAGCTGAACGAGCAAGACAAGCGTGTCAAGGTGTGTTCTTGCGCTCGAACTCCCTGCGTTATAATCCTAGAGGCTGTAGCTGATCCTGCTTAGACCGTCCGGCGCGTGCGCAGGAAGTTACAAACGCAGCTGGTGTCTCATGATGTTGCCGAGCGCAAGGGCTGGGCCAAGTCAGTTCATACGGCATGTGTACCAGGCTCGATGTACATGGCACTGACTCTACAGATTCGGAGCGGACAAAGGCAAGCCAGCAGGACCCGATAGGACAACAACGATCATCGGCGAGAATCTGCATTTCAAAATTTCTGCTGCCTCCAAGGTGAGTTGGAAACGCCGAACACACACCGAGCTGAGTGGCGAGCTGATATCTGCAGCAAGTCGAGCCAGAACCAGAGGTTGTCACCAAAACCGGCGGAAAAGGTGTCGTGTGTCGGCTGTGTAAAGGCGCACATTTCACCGCCAAGTGTCCTTTCAAAGATTCCCTTGCTGCTATCGACTCAATGCAGGGTGAGGACGAAGGTGCAGATGCGGATGTGGCGCCATCGGGAGGTTTGGCAGCGAAGGGAGCTGGTATTCCAGGAAAATATGTCCCTCCGTAAGTCAGGTCTGACTTTATCACTCGGTCAAGGGAGAGCATCAGATGCTGACTTGTAGATCACAAAGACCAGGTGCAGCAGGCGGTGGTGACTCCATGAACCGAAATCGAGACGACTTCCCCACTCTTCGAATTGCGTCTCTCTCAACCGATGCCGAGGACAAGGACCTGGAGGATCTGTTCAGGCCTTTCGGCACAGTCAGGCGTGCAAACGTCGTGCGTGACCACCAGACCGGCGAGAGCAGAGGATTGGGTTTCGTCAGTTTCGAGATGCGGGCGGACGCCGAAAAGGCTATGGCCAAGATGAACGGGAGGGGATACGATTCGTTGATTCTCAGTGTTACATGGTCCGGTAAGTCTTCTCCGTCTTTCACGGCAGTGGACACTGGGGTGTTTGATCTATTACGGTGTGCTGACCCAATCCAGTGCCAAGGGAGCAGCGAGGGGGATAATCGGAACTGTCTTGGGGTGTATGAGTTCGGGCAGAGCCCATGCATCAGTCTATCACGATTTGCTTAGATGAAGCTCCTGTGAAGACTCGCTCAATAACGGTGCACAAGAGTCTCTTGCACTTACAGGGGGCTGTCAATCACGTTGTGAGAAATCTTCATCTAGGGCGTCCCCGCGAGACCGAGTACCAGGGTCTAACCAAATTTATCCAGTACTCTGGCTCACTTCCTTGAGTGAGGAATACTGGCATGCCTTTTGAGCTGGCTCCAGTCCCCCTGGTCAGCATATGTAGGAGGACCATGCGAGGTCGGCCACTGTTCAGCCCTGGGTATGCAGGGTGCCGGTCAGCAGTCGCGTCGGATTTAGCCTCCGACGGTCACAAAGACATTGTTCGCGTTTCACCTCAGACATCGCCACTGATAGCATACCGATAGATAGATACCATAGATCTGCTAGCAGACCTGCACTGAGCAAACGGGTCCCCTCATCAAAGGATCCCCTCGACTCCTGTCGCCTCGCCACCCAGTGACGCTCCTGTTGTCCGGCTACGCCCACCTTTCGAGGCAATTGAGTAAATAAAGAGCCTCCGCGATCCCCGGGGCATTGTTTGCGCACTGGTCCTATCTACATCTCGCCGATCTCGTCACATTTCGGCGACACATCACTCGGTTCTCTGCAGCCAGACGACATCAACAACTGAGGCTCGTCATCCTCCAACCACAGCGTCGTCAGATAGTCAGATTGCAACGAACTAGCGAGAACGAACCTTTGCCAAATTTCGCCATGAGCAAAGTCACAATATCCTGAGCGCCCTCCGTCCCTTCGTTCCTGCCGACAGCCTGGGATCTTGACGACTGAACTCCCGAGGCGTGTGCATACTATGTCGTCCGCCCTCCCCTCCTTTTCTCGCCAGCAACCTCAGTCCCTCCAGACCCAAAGCGCCCAGCCCTTCTCCCCGGCTCAGACGACCGCTTCGTCCATCTCCTACTCGGCATACAATCAAACGCCCAGTACTGGCAACTATGCTTCGACGAGCCGGAATCTCAGTTCGGCCTCAGGGAATTACCCGGGCGTGCCGCCTGTGCGGATGGCGATCAATGGGACCGGGAGTAGGAATGGGAGCGGAGTCGGCGCAGGATTGAAGCCGCCGTCCGGGGAGCGCAAGGGGGAGAGTAAAGAGGTGGCGAGGGTCCACTGGATCGCTCTGAGGGAGTTTCTGGCGAGTTGGCTCAAGGAAGGTGAGTATGATCTACATCATCGTCTAGAGTGAACAGCAGGAGCAGGGAGTGTCCTGGAGACCAAAGGCGCGCCGCGAAGGGGGACGATATGCGGCTACGGTCTCCATTAATTGAGCATCCGTCTCCATGAGGATGGGCTGATTGTGCAGAAACCCCGTCCGCAAGAGCATCCGCACGAGAGAAATTGACACGCTTGACCAAGCTGCAATTTCAGGAACTATCTACAGATGTGTATGATGAGTTGATGCGGCGGTTGCAGGTAGAGCAGGGATCACCGGAAGATGCCAGTAAGTCTATGTTAGCGATAGAGGGCATAGAACTCACGCTCAGTCCCTTTCCTACCTGTACGAGACGACTTCCACCCCAAGCGGAATCAGGCTCGACAAAAGCTAGCGACACTTCCACGGAATCGCTTCAAAGACTTAGCGAGTGATGTTTACTTCGAGCTGAAGCGGCGGTATCCTGAATTCGAAGAGGAAGAGGTAGGTCTTTCGGATGGGCGTATCATGCGATTGAAATCTGATGACGCAGCGGGACGAGGACGACTATGTCGAACCACCACCTGCACCAGGACCACCTTCTCGACCGCCCCTCACCACTGCCCAATCTGGCTCAGATCAGCAATACCGGTCGAGAGTGAATCCAACGCCACCACCACCAGCTCTCAGCCGGTTACAGAGCAGCTCATCCGCTCACCAGCGATCTGGCTCCCGAAATATTTCGGGATCGAGTAATAACACACATCGCTCAAGACCGTCGAGAGATGAAAGAGGCGACGAGATGGAACAGCTAAACCAAGCTCCACCGGCGGCTTATGGACAAAATGGGACTCGGAGTCAAACACGAGGGGGAAATATGAACCCCGTAGGCGCCACATCCGATACGGTTGTGCCCAACAAGAGCAGGATGAGGGAAGAAGAGATTGAGGTACCGTACGCGAGGGACTCGGTGTTGGACGTCGGCCGGCCAAGAAGCCGAGCTAGTGGTCGGGGCGGGGACAGAGATAGTCAAATGTCCGCCGGAACATCGATATCAGCTCGACAAGTCCCGCCACCAAACATCGTCGCTCCGCCGACTAGATCGACAAATCAGCCTATCATCAATGCCAATGATACCCTATCGCCGACTATGACGGATGATCGGGAGTATTATGACCGGATGTCATTCTCGTCAAACGTGACGGGGAAGTCAAGGATGGGTGGCGCTCAGCAGATGGACGAGGAGAGAGAACAGAAGATACGGCAAGAGTACGAGTTCAGGGTGGCGGGATTGGAGAGGAAGTTGGGGATGCTGGAAACGGAGAAAGAAGAGATGAGGCGGGCGTTACAAAGTGAACGGGAGAAGCGGACAGAATGGGAAGAGGAGGTCAGGGGCTTGAAGGAGGTGAGTTGTGTGCTACTGATATAGCTCGCGTAGCTGATGGATCCGCGCGCGACAAATCACGCCTCTTCATTACGGTCTGTTCAGCACGAGCTTGACATCGCTCGCGATGCAGCTGAGACTGCACGCAGTCACGCCGAGCAATCCTCAAGACAAGGGGAGGAGGAGATTGGGTCATGGCGAGAGAGATACGATGGACTGGAGGACGAAATGCGGCGGCTCGAAGATGAGAATGCAAAATTGAGAGATCAGGTCGCGCGGGGCGGAGGTGGAGAAGGAGGAGTAAGTTATTTTCAGTTTGTCATCGAAGAATCTGGCTGATCTATAACAGAGTCAAGCGGTCTCCGAGCTGAAGAATGAAATACACTCGCTTGTTGACGAGTTGAATTCGCTGTCAGCAAAGAACGAAGAGTTGATGGTGGAGCGGGAACAGGATGCTGCAGGTATGAATGAGATGGAAGGCAGGGTAGAAGAATACAGGCGGAAGTACGATGCTGTACGGATAGAACTGCGGAACTTGAAAGGTGAGTTGATCGCTGCACATCGATACTACTGCTGAAGCGAAAGCCACATCTACCATGTTTGTCTCGAAACCGCTTTCAGACGATCATCTGCCCGCGTCTCCAGATGGAAACATTGCGGACGTGCATGTCTCGGCTTTCCAATCTGCCATTGACGGTATTCTAGCAGCCGCCCGGTATGTACCACGCCTAACTTCATGGATCTCGCTTACCCCTCTCCAGGTCTTCTGTCCCTTCTGGTGTTCTGCCAGCCATGAAGGCCGTGGTCGAGGCTGTCACGGAGATAGGCGAGGACGTAAAATCCTTCGAAGCCAAACCGAACATCGATATCGACTCCTCCAAGCTCGAATCCCTCAAGCATGAATCCACTACGCGCCTCTCAGCCCTCATGCAAGCTGCTCGGAACCACGCTATGGCATCTGGCTTGTCGCCAGTATCGCTATTGGACGGTGCAGCAGGTCACCTTTCCTCCAATGTGGTTGAGATCATAAAATTGCTCAAGATTCGGCGGACGGCCAGGCGAAGCAGAAGCAGTCTCAGCATCCGAGATATGGTGGGCCGGGACGCGAAGGGGGCGAACGGCTCGTTCGACAGGGAGTACGGAGCAGCCAGTGGCGAGACATCTCGTTCCAACTCACGACAAGCCATGGTTGTGGACAGAGCACCCTCTGCCGCTAGCTCCCGACCACCACTGTCCCGAAATATAACGAGTGACCGACAAGTCACTTCACCTGTTTCCGTCTTCCCACCGAGTTCTGCGCCGCATCCACCATCATCTTATCTCGGGAACGGTAACCAGAATCAGCTTTCGTCTCGGAGTCTAGGCGAATCCAGCGCCCATCTGCGCGCCAACGTAAACTCATATCAATCCGCGTCTTCCCAGGCTCGCTCAGATAGCTTCGACCTCGAACGGAAAGCTAGCGTAGTCTCAAATCCGCGCGACCAGCGACCCGTCGTCGAAGCGCGCAATGCGAACGGGAATGGGAATGGGTATAGAATACCGATGACCGACGATCGGGGCTACGCTGCGCCTGTGCGATCTGCCTCCGGTAATGTCGATGACCGCCAGCTACACAGCCGGAACAGAGGTCGGTCGAGCGACGAGAGCGATGCCAGCAGTCACATGGCACCGGTGACGGCGCGCTCTGCATCGCGGAATCAAGGTCCGGGACTTGCGGACGTTCGGGTGGAAGATGATGGTGAACGGTCGCCAGGAGTGGGATACGCTCAGGCTCAGGGTGAGGGTAGTGAAGAAGAGTGGGAGGAGTTGAAGGTCAGTCAATCTTCCAGGTTCTGTACATCTACTGACATTGACAGCCATATCTGAACGCTCAATCGTCCGCCCTCGTCAACTCCATACAGAATCTTCTCGCGGCAATTCGGACAAATCAGCAGACCCCAGCATTGACTGAACATCTATCAGAAGTCATTGCTATCGCCTCATCCATCGTAGCTGTAGCAGGCAATGCCTTACCTGCGGCGTTGAGATACGAGGGTGAGGGATTGTTGAAGGGACTGGTAAATGACACAAATCGCCTAAGCGAGGCTCAGGAGGCGGCGAGAGGCGCTGGGTTTGGGAAGGAGGTTCGGCAAGGGATAGCAGCGGCAAGTTTCGGGGTGGCCAAGGGGCTCAAGAGTTTGATGAAGCTCGGCGTAGAATAGAGTGGGCAGCTTCGGGATTAGGGAATCTTATATATGATCTAAGCTAGATAGTACTGCTGAAAGTGGAAGGTTGTTACAGACTTGGCTGAACGTAAATCATCTTAGTGTAGCTCATTTTTCGGCATCAGGTATAGGCTCGTTACTGGCACTATTATGCGTCAAAACGCCGGACAACGGCCACCGATCTCTGTAAGGTAACTTGATCTAGCTTGGCTTGCCAACAAATGCGTAACAACTAGGTGCCCATTCCGGGTCCGATCTATAACCATCTATCCACGGCATCCCTCAAACCTCTCGCACTCCTAGTCTGCTCCAGTACCAGCGCGTACAACAAGCATTCCCTCTCCCTCGACTCCCTTCCCTGCTCCTTGCAAGTTCGAGCCAACAGCACCCACGCTTCTGGTATATCCCACCCATTATCCTGCGTCACCTCACTCAGAAGACCATGTGCAAGGTCCGCCTGTCCCATACTGAGGTGTAGGCTGCTTAGATGTATCAGACCAGCGGGGTGGAGAGGGCGAAGCAGGATTGCCTTGGTAAACGCAGATTGAGCTGCTGCAGTATTGGGCGGAACAGAGGCGGAGTGGTACAGCCCAAGTTGAATCCAGACGTCCCCATTCTCCGGATCAAGAGTTTCGGCCTCGTTTATCGCTACCAAGCATTGCTCCATTTTTCCCCATCGGCGGAATGTGGCAGCTGACATAAGCCAGAGGTCGGACAGCATCCGCGATTCTGCTGCTGTCTGGGCGGGCGTGAGGGGTTCAGGGGTTGTGTTCAAGGCGAGAGATGGGCGGAGGGACACCGCACTAGCACTTCGGAAGTTGGAGTGGAATGCTGATGGTGTGACGGAGAGAGCGGTTGATGAAGCCGACGCTGTCCGATTTCTGCCGGGAACATCTGAAATGTCAGTTGTGTGCGGACCAAGTTGCTGCTCAAGACTGACCGGAATCACCCGACTCCTGCAACCTCCTTACACTGCTAGGCCGTCCCTTGCTCATGCTCTTCAGTCCCGGAGCGTGTAGATGTTTGGACAAGCCTTTTCTAGTACTCAGGGTGGAAGACTTCTTCTCTTCCTTTTCTGAATCCTTCTCGTTGATCGACGCCTTTTCGGCAAAATCTCGCGAGATTGTTCCCGCCCCATTACCGTCATCTACCGGTGAAGAATTGCCAGGAGAAGAGGAAGCGGTTGTATGAATGATCCGCGGAGGTGTCTCGACAGTGTAGGTTGACGGAGACGCGGTTATTGAAGGAGTGGCTATTCCCATCAGCAACTGTCTGTCCAATGCTGTCCCGCATGAATGGACCGCTCACCATTCCTCGTGATATCGCGGGGGCTATCTTCGCCTAGCACGCTCACATAGCTACCTCCCAGCCCACCAACGGTGCTCATGCTTGGCAGCCTTCTCATACTCCCTGAGCCATACCCAAACTGATTCCTGTTCTCTCCAGACCTTGCCGAAAAGAAAGCAAACAATTCTTGTTGACAGAGCATGGCCATACTTGGACCCTGCACCTTTTCAGTGATGACGTTCATAGTCATTCTTAGGCGGATGACTTGGTTGAGTCTGGTGGTACGAGAAATCCGGAAAGCCGGTGGGGACGGTAATTGTATTCGACTTCCGGAAGACCGAAGTAGAGGCGGAGATGGAATGGTGGAGGACGAGTCGCCTGTGGCTGATCGCGAGTGCGGATGTGCGAAATCCCTTGATTCAATACTCGCGTCGGGAGCCTGCCCAGAGTCGGCAGTTCCTTCGTCCCCTGCTAAATCGTAGAGAGCGTCGTCATTCTCCCAGACGGCTACTCCCGCTTCGCAAGCTTTCCTGGCACCTTCCCAGTCTTTCTCAGCCGTGAGGAGCAGGGCGAGGAGGTGCCATGCCTGAACGTTATCCGAATCGAGCTCAAGCGAAGTGTGGATTGATCGAGTGGCCTCGTCAATTGACCTAGCTTCGGCTTGCGCGAAAGCAAGATGGTACAGATTGTGTGCTGAAGAAGGGTTGAGCTTGGTGGATGTGAGAAGATGATTGAGCGCCTGCGCTTGGTAGATAGGCCGTGAGGTAAGATCGGCCCCTGTAAATCAGTATGGGACCATTACGGACGAAGGCCGACTTACGAGTCGTAGCCATGGCCATCCTAATTACCCCCAGGACCGCCTCAACATCGGCACGTAGTTCGCTTGCAAGTGATCCTGGCTTGGCTTTTGACATTGCCTCCCTCGCTAGACAAGCGTATTTCCATCCATCCTCCAAATCGCCCATATCTCGACTCAGCAACTTTGCTCCAGACAGAAGAGCCTCGATGAAATCTCGATCCCCGTCTGATTCTGCTTCTACTTTCTCGCTTTCTAAGCCCTGCGCTGCATCTCCGGCTTCCGAAGTAGTGGCTGCTTCTTCGGAAGCATTTGTGCCGTCCGTCGGTACCTCGTCGGGAGGAGCATCGTCGAGCTGGAGCGCAGCTTCGGGGTGTGCTGTTTCTCTCGATTTCAGCACGAGCTGCACATACAGCTCAAACGTCCGTTTCGCATCCTCGTGCTGTTGTTGACGTTGGAGCAGTCGCGTTAGGTGCCGGAGGACGGTCTGACTTTGGAATGTGAGAGTCATCGACCACCACAAGATATCAACGACGGTGGACGTGAGCCCAGCGGATCGATCGGCTAGGGCGACGCAAAGCTCGATGAAAGTGGTCACTGGGTCATTGACCTCGCCTGCTCGAGGGAAGCTTGTCGTTTGAGCGAGTAGACGTTGGCCGGCCCGAATGCCAGAAGCCGCTTCCTTGCTCCACGTAGCGCGCGCGGACAAGGATGTCTCACCTCCTGTCAGGAGATACGGTGACTGGGCTGAAGCGTGCGCCTCGGGGTATCCAGCAGCTAGTGCAGTAAGGTAGAGCAGCAGCATTCGCTGGCGTTGATGTGGGCGAAATGATGACGGCCAGGATACGGCGTAAGCATGGTAGGTGCGCAGTAATCCGAGAGTCTGCGAGAGACAATTTTTCCGTCGTGACGACGATATTGCGGCGCGGCACAAGGAAGTCGAGATCCAGCGATGAAGCTCGCGATTTGGCTCGAATGCAAGTCTGTTGGCTGATGGAGCTGATGTCGAAGAAAGATAAGCTGGTACGGGAGGGGGGAATGACTCGGCAAGGAGGGAGGGTATTGACATGTAGGACCGGACAGCGTCGGAGGATGCAGAGTCTGTCAACTCGTAACACATGCCTGAAAATCAGCTCCCGTCGTGAGGGAGTATCAGGCCGACTCGCCTTGAAGGCACCTTCCGCGTATTCGTTCCAGGACAGCTGTATCCCCAAGCTTGTCACCGGAATCCCAATCTACCCCGTCGAAAGCCGTTAGCGCTTTGTCGTGGTCACCTATGGAGTGGTGATGATACCCCAACAGCAATTTCGCTGTCTGTTCCATCAGATGAGCATTCACGACATCGACTCGGTAGGACTCACTTGTATATCATCTGCCTTATACTTGCCGTTCTGCAATCCCTCTTCCAGCTTTCTTATTCCCTCCCGGACCTCATCGATCTGATCCGTGCCCACACCATTCCACCATCCCGACCCATCGGCCCAGCACTCGTCGCCCTCCCTTTCATCCCCGTCTAGATCCTGAGATGACAAATAGGCCGCCTTCTCATGATGTCGTATTGTACTGCCACCGACACTGGGCTTCGATCCGTTCGTCGCTGCTTGATTCGCCTCGAAAGATGACCTCGACTTAGTATGCCGCAGGTCAGAATGTGGGACGTGGATGAAGGATGAGCCTGAACCAGAATGTGAGTTCTCGCCAGTCTCAGCCGAAGACGAAGTGGATGAGTGAGGTCCGTCTGCCGGCTGTGCCCCGCCCGAAACGCTGGGAAGGGGCTGGTCATGGGCAGCCGAGGGCGTGGGAACCGTAATGTAACCTGAAGCCGAGGTCTGGGTTATCGAATGGGCGGAGAGGTACAGCAGAGAAATATCGCGTAGATGATGTACGAGAGACGTATCTGTGGATCAGCGCCGTCCTGCTCCGCATATCCAAACTTGGTGTCTACACGTTGCCAAGAACGCTCATATTTGACCACAGGCACTCACCTCCCGCGGTATGTTTACCCCATTTCCTGACGAGCTCTCCCCAGGAGACCTCATATCCTTTTGCGTCTTTGCCAGCGTGCCCGTCTGCCCAGGCACCGCGGAGAAGTGCTGCTGATAGTGTGGACGAATAGTGGGCAGCCTTGCCGGGCTTCAACTTTGAAGTCGATTCCGATAGAGTCGACATCGCGATGTCTCCCAAATCTTGATTGCGGTATCACTCGCAGCACAGAGCTGCAGCTAGCAATCTGCAAGGCAGCGAGCACTCTTGCTAGATGGTAAAGCGAGATGTGTAAAGCAAGATAGATCCAACAAATGATTAATGACCTCTCTCTCGGGCCTCGGTCAGGCACGGAGGACACAACCACGTGGGCAACATCATCCTTGCAAGCTGCTCACTCCCATCGACTATCTACACACATCGCTTATCGCTGGGCTGGGCGTTTGGACATCCGCGGGGGACGGAAGGTCCTGTAGGGTGACGTGCGACTGCAAGGCGGTGTGCGCTTGCTTTGGCCGGTCGATGGACGGATACCGCCCTCAAGTCCTCGAAGACCTCTCATACGCTAGAGCTCCGCTCCTACATCCGGCAACCAAGTATGCTGGCGCTGTAGAGCCCATGAATAGCAGCAGTATGACATGGAATAGAAACACAGTGAGCTATACTGATATCCGTATACGGAGACATACCGCGAGAGCCAGCGAACTACGCTCGGGCGGGCCTGGGGATCCCAAACCCTTGCGAAAGCATCCGCGTCGATTCCGAGAAGGGACGGGGGAGCGCGGAAGGGACGGAATCATGTGATGTATCTAAGATGTCCTGCATGCAAATTTATAGCCACTCTACGCTGCAGATATCAGCATCCTTCTAGTCGACTGAACGAAATGACTCACGTTCCGGGAGGCTTCGAAGTAACATCGTAGACAACCCTGTTGACACCCTTGACTTCGTTCGTAATTCTAGACGAGATTTTCTTCAACACCTGAGGTGGGAATACAAACCTGCCCCATCAGCTGGGTCCGAATCTGCCATTGGATAGAGCACTCACCAATCTGCCGTCATGAAATCCTCAGTTGAGACCGCCCTCAGAGCTACGACTTGGTCGTATGTTCTCGCATCTCCAGCGACACCGACAGCTTTGACCGGCAGAAGAGCAACGAAGGCTTGCGAGATCTGGTCGTACAGACCAGCAGCCCGGATCTCCTCGATGTAGATGTCGTCGGCATGCTGAAGGATTTTGATCTGGTCTTTGGTCACTTCTCCGAGGATACGGATGGCGAGACCTGGTCCCGGGAAAGGGTGACGGCCAACGAGATGAGCGGGGATATCAAGAAGTCGGCCAAGTGCGCGAACCTCGTCTATATTGTCAGCTCGGGACCTGGAGTCGTTACCATAGACTCACCCTTGAACAGCTCCCTGAGAGGCTCAATCAACTTGAGCTTCATGTTCTCCAAAAGACCGCCAACGTTGTGATGCGTCTTGATAGTCGCACTGGGTCCCTTGAAGCTGATAGATTCGATGACGTCGGGGTAGAGGGTGCCCTGGAGCAACCACTCAATCTTGCCCTTGGCTTCACCTCCCTTCTCAGCCAACTCCTTCTCGGCCTCTGCCTCCAGCTTGGCCGCTTCAGCCTCGAAGACCTCGATGAAGGTGTTGCCAATGATCTTTCGTTTCCTCTCTGGGTCCTCGACACCCTTCAATCGGCCAAGGAAGAGCTCAGACGCGTCGATGACAGTGAGGTTGACACCCAGGTTCTTGGTGAGCATTTCGTGGACTTTGGCACCCTCGTCTTTCCGCAAGACACCGTTGTCGACCATGATGGCGTGGAATCTGAGAGTCAGCGAGATCTAGTCAATGGCTCACCGATCACCGATCGCCTCGTGCATGAGCTTTGCAGCGACAGTAGAGTCAACCCCTCCTGACACAGCGCCGATGACCTGTCCCTTCTCTCCGCAAATCTCTCTGATTCGTGCTATTTCTTTGGGGATGAATGATTCCTGCCAGTCAGCACGCTTCACACATCTCGAAGAAAGCAGCTCACCATGCCCCAGCCGCCATCGATGCCGCAAACGTTCTTCACAAATGCAGCAATCACCTCCTTGCCTTTTGGCGAGTGCGAGACTTCGGGGTGAAACTGCACGCCGAAGATGTCCTGAGTCTCGTGCGCAATTGAAGTGTAGGGAGAAGTGGGGGTAGTGGCGATAGTGATGAAGTTTGGCGGTAATGAAGTGAGCTGATCGCCGTGTGACATCCAGACCTGATTGTCAGCAACCGTCTTTCAACATTTTGGGAGCCAACCCACTTGTAATCCCTCATCACTATCCATCTTTATGCCATCGAATAGCCTGTCCGCGTGCACCTTGCCAGTCTTGACTACCTTGACGTTGGCGTGTCCATATTCGCGGTGGGTGTGAGCCTCAACGTTTCCTCCGTGGGTGAGGGCGATTTCTTGAAGACCGTAGCAAATACCGAGCACTGGGACGCCCGCAGTGAACACATCGGGGTCGACGTGGGGTGACTCAGAATCGTAGACAGAGTATGGCGAGCCAGAGAGGATGATACCTGAGAAGATAAGCACACATACCACCCTCCACTTCTCATTGTCAGAAATTCACCCTTCGGCTTCCAGGTCAGGTCCTTGATCTTCTGCGTGCAAGGCAACATCTCGCAGTAGACCTGATCGGTCAGTCTCTTGCTCCTCACTGTCAGTACTGTCACGACCTACATTGATTTCTCGACATCTTCGAGTGATGAGATGAGAGTACTGATTGATTGAGTGACTTTGCCGAAAGAACGGCCCAGACCAACCACGTACCTGGGATCCAAAGTCCAGAATGAGGATCGTATCGTACACGCTGTGCATCTCTTCTGCCGACATGATGAATAAAATACTATGATCAGCGAGCTGGAGAGTGATGTGAGCGATTGAGACGCCATGTCAACAGGCATACGGAAATCTTTCTTGTTACGTAACGCAGAATGCTCTTCCCCACTTTCCCCCACTCGCACGTTTACCTCCCCATTAATTGACAGGTGGCCAGCTTCAATACTACTCCAGAAGGCCATATAGACATAAATGGGGACTTTGATTTAAACTTGGGGGACCCTTCGTGCTTGTATAAATTTCACATATGATGTTCCCAGAATCCCAACTAGGGCCCACACTGCGCATATACATTGCATCCCGCTGCTTAGCGCCGATAGACACATGAACAGTAATGTACAGGCCCAGCCCCGTGGATGTGTGCACGTTTCCTGTGCATGTTTCCACAATCGCTCCCTCGTCATGCTCTGATCGGCATACCAGAATGGAAGATGTAGTCTTATCACAGTATCACTCCTAGAAGAAGCCTTTCTCCTCGTCATTCGTTAGCACCGCAAATGGTGCGCCCTGGGGGTCGCCTGCGATACCGGTCAAACTGTAAGTGGGCGAAAGGGGGAAACTATCTGTTGCTGTGCCCCAATGGCTTGTACCCTCGTCATCCGTGCCAGGTTCATGAAGAGGTGGCACAGAAGGAGTCGAGGATGAAGTCGTGGAGGATCGCCGTCGGATTTGGGGAAACTCTGCTTGTGGCTGGAAGAGAGGGCTGCTGTTGGCTGTGGACCCATCATTCGACCCGGAAGATGACTTGTCAGCTTGCTCAGCTTGCTCGAGCTGATCCGCCTTTGCATTCTTGCTCTCTCTCACCAGATCCCAGAACGGCTTGCCCGTCGAGTATGAGCTCCCTCCTTCGGGTCCTGACCGCCGGGCCCGCTCTTGTGATCGATTGTGTCGCTCGACAGCACTCGACCTCTGACGTCGCGTACTAGCGGCAGATCCTGTGGATGAGCGCGAGCTGCGGCGGCTGAGAGAGAGATTGGGATTGTCATGAGAGTAGGCGACGGGGTGACCAGTCTCGCCCATCCTTGACCATGTCGGACGCGCCAGATAGTCGATGGTCTGAATCAGGAACTCTGGCCCAAGCTTTTGAGCGTTCTCCCCTTGTATCTCGCCCCTCCAATCTTCACCTAGAGTATCCTGGTGGTCAGCTCATTGGAACAAGTTTATGTACCAAGTGTGAGAAGGGCCAAGCTCACATGTGGACACCACGCCAGCTCGGCGGAAAGAAAGCTGGGCTTGGCAGCAGCATACAAGTTGTCAAGCTCGCGGATGTCGTTACCTGAACAGTGCCACAACGCCAGCCGATCATCCTGATCGTCACAGCCTATGTGAAAGTACTTGATCGCTCCTGCGACGGACCTGTCAACGCCGGTGCCTTCCAACGCCCCGTAGGCTGTAGATATAGCGTGTACGTCCGAGTTGACAACGTAGTCGGTCATCGTTGGTGTATACGAGGAGGTTGTTAGGAGGCATGAGGTTGGGGAGGACAAAGGCGCGGTGTCATCGTACAGCCGAGGATTCGTGGTGTCAGGCACAGCGAAAGCAGGCTCTGTACTTGGGCCGGGGTGGGAGACGACAATGCTCGGTGCTCTGTTTCGACGTTGTGGGGGAACCCGTAGACCTTCATCATCTCCATCCATGGTGGGGGTTGACTGTGTGCAGAGGAGTTGTTTCGCAAGATATAGAGGGGCGACGTGGGTAAACTTGAGTGGCGAGGGTCGGGCCTTTATGAGGCGGTGTGGTCGACCGTCGGACGGAGCTGTAAAGATCGGCTTCGAGATCTGCAGTCGCCATAGCTATGGCGCTGATCGGAGCTCAGAGCTGGACCACGCGGGGACCCGGACCCTCAGCACTCCTTTGAGCTCTTTTTACGTTTCGACGAGGTGGATCGCCTACTTGCTCCGGATTCGGGGGCGTGATATTCGTAGTCAGCCCACGTTCACTCCGCTCAGGAACTCAGCGCGTCTTGCAGGTGACGAAGTCGGATGGAGATTTCGGTGCTACGTATGTATTCGCCGCCGAAATGCCATCAGTATGTATGTCCTGATCAAGGAGATTCAGGCTCAGCCAAGGATCAGCAGATACCGAGTACAACAGCGCCTTAAGTGCTACACAAGGCGGATACGCCCAGCCTACCTAGAGGAGATCCCGACGATCCGGCTTGACCCAAGAATCCGTTCTCTGTCTCATCATGACCCGCGGACCCGGTGCTGGCCCCTTCAGCGTCCCAGTGACTTCCACAACGTCATCCGCCTCTTCCTCCCCTCCACCCTCTACCCCTCCATTGATCGATTCACTCCGCGAGGATGCGGCATTTCCGGACGTGTCCATCGATGGTCGCTCGACCATGACCGGTATGCTGCTCGGTGTTGCAGATCGGTCGATGACTCCAAGAGGTTTGGGAAAAGAGGATGGCGCTTCCCATTCTTCGTCCTCCCTCGTGGCTTTGGGTGTTTGCTGTGTTGGCATAACCTGATCTTCCAGGCTGAGAAGCTCAGTGTCCGCCAGTAAACTTCCAGCATCTACCGAGCGGACAGGCAGAGTGCCATCGCCATCCGAAAGATCGGGCTCGGAGACTGATTCCAATCCTGCGTCGTCGTCATCCCACGTTGGTGGTTCATCCTGAATCGAGAAGATCTTCTGCGGCAGCTGTACGATCAGAAGAGAAACAGCACGCGCTTCAGAGTACTCACGTTCTGCGCCCGGTTGCAAAAGTTGTCAAAGTCCGCCTCATCCCGTATAAGAAATCCGAGGAGCATACTCGGGTCGAGTCCCGACAGGGGCATTTTGCGGACTTTCTCGCTGTGGAATGTGTGAAGTTGAGTCTCGGTATATGCGTTGAGATACCAAGATGTTTGAGGATCGAGCTGATCCGGAGTGAGTCCAGGATTTGGAGGAGGGGTGGGCGGAGTCGGGGCGTCAAAAACGTCGATAGGTCTGCTTGAACTAGGCACAAGCGGTGTCGATGGTGAAGAGGGTATGCGGAACGCAGATGTGGGGTCGGAAGGAATCGAGCGGGCCACGCTCAGTCGTTTGGCGTGTCGTGACCGATTCGGACGGTTCTTCGAAGGGAATAAGGAATTATCCGAGTGATCCGAGATGTCGTCTACGTTGACGAGGTCCAATTGAACGCTAGATCGAGAGCCAGACGACTCTTTACTAGCCGTGGTGCTATCACTCGACCGACGCGAGTCACGGACGCTGGCGGGAGGGATCTCAAGTGGTATAGCTGGTCTCGTGAAGTGGGGATCGAGGTAGAACAGGTTGTTGCCTTGAGATGCGACAAAGTAGTATGATGTGTTTGGTCGTCCTCCAGCAATGCCGACCGATTGCGGAAAGGTGAACAAGGCCTGCAATGTCAGCCGCAACCACGCAGAGGACACACCTTGATGCTGTCGTGATAGAGCGGATTGACTCCATCCAAACCGAGCCTCAGACCGATCAAAATCAATACCGCCTTTCCCCACCGCTCTGTATTTCCTCGTTCACCTCCAGCACTCTTCCACCCTCCATCAGGCTGGGAAGAAGCCGCGAATACATCACTCTTGTAGATGATCCCATCGGTCGCGGTGACCGCCGCTAACCCACAAAGCGGGAAGGCATCTGCCAATGTTTTGAGGGCGCCAGAAGCTGTGGACGGGCCAAACCATTCTCCAACTTCCTTGCCTAGCTCTTTGCCGATGAGCGCCATGCGATGGACAGAGAATGGGCAGAGTGGGGAGGGATCGTCCATGAAGTATGAGAGTATGCGGACGTATGTGGCGTATTCCTCCACCTCCGAGGCCGAGGATGGATTGTGTAAGTCGAATTGTGGCTTGGAGTCAGGGAGCCGCCAATCTGAGCTTCAGTATCGATTCATTGATAGTCAAGACGAAACATACCGCGTCCAAGATGCAGGTTGACCAAAGCATTGGCAAGCAGACTTTGCCCAGTCCTCAACATGCACCCCCATCCAGCATCGCTCGTCAAACCCCGTTCATCCGGCACCTTCGACCATCCCCAGGATGAAGGTTTGGAGGCCAAGTTGTGTTCAACCGGAGCCGAAACGGGACCCGCGGATGGCGGTGCGAATGCAGCATAATATGACTCTGGCGATGGAATGAGTAGGTTCGTCGCCAAAGGTGCGATGGGAGCATATTGCGACCGATAAGTGCACCATATACGACTTCTGAAATCGTCGTAAACTGGAAGTCAGCGAAATCACACAAATACACATACATGCTTCCGGCCACTTTGGCAACTGAACTTCCTTTCCAGCTGCTTTTCTCTTGCCCGGACTATCAGTGTCTTTACCTGGCGAGTTAAGCGATATGGCCGAACCAGTCAGCAGCTGACCGAGCGACCTTGTTGGAGGAGACATTGGGCCCGAATCCTTGCGTTTCGGCCATGCGGCAGGCCGGAGCGAGTCAATCTTTGACGGTGGGGATGGCCGACCAGAAGACGCTGACTCTCGCTCTGCGACATCCGGTAATTCTGATGACGGCACGACCGGCGAGCGGGACGGCGATCCGGGTTGGTAGCCTGGATGTGGCAAACCCATTAGCCACATGATGTCGGTAGATTTATCGGGCTGCGCTTCGGTATCGAGCAGGTGCCTCACTCCGTCGACAGCACGCTGACGGGCGGCATTGAGAAAATTGGCTGCTGCAGAAGTGGATTTCCGGGCCGGTGAGGGTGGATCGGTCGTTGCAGCAGCTACCGTCTCAGGGGAGGTGGAGCTGGAGATGAGGTGTGTAAACCAGGAAGACATCCGAGTCGACATAGATGAGGGAGCGAGAGAGGGTTGGGGGAGATTGTTCCGAGACAGCGATGGAACAGACGCGCTGAGGTTGGATGACTGACGTCTGGGAATGGGTAGATGTGCGGAATCGGGCGGAGAATCGGTCGACGACGACCCCGAGCGGACAGTTCGTTTCACACCGTGCCATGAAGTCTGCGAGTCTTGGGAGATTCGACGATTGTGGGAAGGTCTGGGTTGTACTGCCATCGCCGCAGATTGGCGAGACTGGACAAGTGGTACAGGATTGGACCTGGTAGATTCGCCAGATGTCGCTGATGAATAAGAGGTTTGTCTGCTGACACCGGGCGCAACGAGGGCGTTGTCATCGGAGCGACTCTTATCTCTGCGGGAGAACAGTTGCGAGGTCTTGTGCGCCAATCTCTTCCCCTTCGACTCCCGGTCGCCCTTCCTGGCCTGGCGCGGCCGCTCAGTCATCTGCGACTCGTCCAGCGCGATCAACTCCTCCATCGGCCCCTCCATGCTCGCGCGGCCTCCATCTTCCAATGTCCACTCCTCCTCCTCCTCTCCCTCTTCCACCCTCTGCTTGTCCTTATCCCTGCGTTTGCCTATGCGTAGCTTCTGCCCTGCATTGTGTAATGCCCTCCCTCTCGATGGTGGCAAACGACCGGAAGGGGGCGGAGGAGGGAGGTTGCTGCGGCTACTAGAGGACGACGGCTGGGAAGAGATGCTCGGCCGAGACGATGACGATGTTGGCGGTGAAGAGGCCATGGCCGGCTCAACATCTGCGTGCTGGTATGAGGAGAGACCATTCATCATTGCTACGCCAGTCAGAAATGATGACAAAGGGAGGGTTGTCCACGGTCGTACAGGATCAACATACGCGTCAAGTCGTGGATCTTGAGCAAAGAGGCTCATTCCTCGAAGCGAGATCACGCTGCAAGCGGATGGCTGGGTGGATATTTGAGGCACCGTCCCCTTAAGCGCAGTGGCGGGATACACTTCGGCGCGTCGTACCGCTGGCCTGCAGGCTCGGTTGGGCGGTCCACAAACTCGATCCTGACGGTTTTAGGGGCTGTCTGCCTGAGAAAGTTGATTTGCTTGAATGGCGTGTACGGTACGGTCCTACCTGTTCTGTATGGAGTCAATGTGCGATGATTGTAGAGTGCTCAAGCGAGGTTCACAGCTACCTACAGCTTTGCTCACGTTACCGCGATGACGATAGCGCGACTCAGTCCGTGCGCCAGAATGGGATGAAACGCAGCGCGACTTGATCGCGACCTGCTGCTGTACCGCCTTTTGTACAGTCCAGCGTCATCTCAACCATGCGAGGGAAGGTAGGAGTCCTCCAGAGAGTCACAGCTGATGGGAATAGGGAGGAATCAGCTGGCCTGTACAAGAACAGTCCAGCGACCCAGTGGCAAAGTTTTTCCAACCTGGATCTGTTAGTCTTGAAAGACAGATCGAGTGTTGATAGCCGTAGCACTGACTCCTGCTTGCAGAAACTTTCATGGCATTACAACTGGAATAAGAACTGGTCATCGACACTGCCTCAAACAAGTCCAGACCTCGAGATTGACGCGGAGTTTGTGCCCATGTTGTGAGCGGAAGATCAATTTTGCGCTTTGCAGCACAGGCGTTGGAATGGCTGACACTCAAGATGGAAGACAGACTTCTTGCAAAATGCAGATCCCCTGCAGGTAGGGTGGTCAATGCTACTTGGGTACAACGAGCCAGGTGAGTAGACAACACACGAAGGCAGTACTTAACTGAGCGGACAGACCATAACGACGCTTCGGTTGCCAGCAGGTGCAGCCCTGCTCGTGCGGCATCAAGGTGAGAATAGGCTTGATTCGAGCTCACACTCAGCTGGAAGGAAGTAGCAAATCTCCGAGAGTCTTCTTTGACGCCTATCAAGCTAGTCTCGCCGGCCGTCGCATCAGATATGGGCTGGCTAAAGGTTTAATTCGTTGGTATCTAGCTGCTGATGTTGCAGACCTTCTTCTCGCTTTTGGAGCCTTCCGAGATGCCGGAGTATCTTGCGGTACACGTTTATACGACAACATTTGATAGCTTCAGAAGCACTGTCGAGAAGTTGTGGAAGGAGTTCCGTTTGCCGATCGTAATAACCGAATTCGCAATGACGGTGAGTATATATCTGGGCATTGTCATGATGCAGACTACTGATAGTCACAGAGCTTTTCATGGCTTGTTCCTGGACCACAGAGCCAGCAACAGGTACACGACTTCATGGGTGAGCGATTCTGCGCAGCTCGCGCTGCGCGAGTGCTCATGCCGAACAGGGCAGACGACAAAATGGCTTGATGAGACCGATTACATCGTGTAAGTCTTTGACAGTAACCACATTAGCTCTGAGCTCATGAAGGTAGACGATACTGCTGGTTCGGAGCTGTCCGCGACCCATCCAATCTGCATGGCGTTCACCCCTTCAACAGGTTGATGGACGAGCACGGTAACGTCACTCCTCTGTGAGCCTACCACTTGTGCTCCCGGTGTACTCGCACCAACCACATAACTTGCTGACATTCTTCCAGGGGCCAGCAGTACATCGCTGGAGGGCATGATTAGCGCACTTAGTGCCTTGCATCAGTTCACCTGCAGCGGGATTCACCCAATTCTTCTCGCCATCTAGCAATTCTGACAAAGGTTCAATATCAATTGGCTGTTGGTGCACTGATAAACGTACTCATACCAGTCACTTTGAGGTCTATCATTCATTGTAACCGCGCTGTAGTGGTCTAACGGGCCTAAAGATACATCGAACATTGAATATCGATTCCAGATTTACAAACTTGCCCCATTCATATGTACTCGCCTCAGTACATTCCTCCTCCTCCCAGGCCCATTCCGTAGCCTCCTTGCATCGCTCCAATACCGCCCATCATTCCGCCCGGCATTGCGCCCATTCCCATGCCGTAGTCTCCGAAAAGTCTACACATCATCTCAGCCTCATTCCCCCTTTTGATTTTGAAGTTCGATGCTAATTGTGGATCAGAGCTGAGAGGAGGTACTTACCCGCCAGGTGGATATCGTGGCATCTAATAATACCAAGAAGACCTCGGTATCAGCTGGGCGAGCCAAGGAGTGAGCAGACTGTGACTGACGCCGTACGCTCCGCTGCCTAGGCCGCCGCCTAACATTCCCTAGGGGGTCAGAACTCGCCCTTATATATGTGAGCGCAAGCCTGGACTCACATATCCTCCCATTCCTCCCATACCCATCCCCATGCCTCCCATTCCCATCCCCATACCTCCCATGCCCATGCCATAGCCGCCCATACCCATTCCTCCCATGCCGAGGCCTCCCATACCCATACCTCCCATTCCGAGACCTCCCATGCCCATTCCCCCCATTCCGAGGCCTCCCATGCCCATTCCACCCATACCGAGACCCCCGAGGCCCATCCCTCCCATCCCCATGCCGCCCATTCCCATGCCGCCCATTCCCATGCCGCCCATGCCCATGCCGCCCATCCCATAACCGCCCATGCCCATTGGCATTCCCATCCCGCCCATTCCACCCATTCCGCCCATGCCACCGCCCTGATAAGTGTCAGCCAATCACGTGCTATAAGCGGAGGAATGAGCCTCTAGGGTAGTAGTCGGCGCATAGGGGATTGCGAGTAGCGAGGCTAATAGAAGAGGATACGATGTCGGCCTTGGTGCGGTTGCGTTGTACCATATCGACCAGTGGTGGCGTAGTGAGTTGAGTCTGGCAGAGATCGCGAGGAGGGGATTTGAAGAGGAATCAAGGAGCGGAGAAGGAACAACTTACCATCATCATCATGCTCATTGGGTCCATAGCGCGAGCACTATGAGAGCTACGAGGTGGTCGCCAAAGTAGAGTCGCAAGCGGGCTGGTAAGGTACGTCGTCAAGGATACCGATGTGAGAGGTTGCAGACTTTTCAATTGTCAATCCACTGCACGACTGTCGACTAAACAGACGCGTCGCTGTCGTATTTTTTCAGCGTTGATCGGGGTCGAGTTTGGGACTGATGATCGATGAGGTACGTAGTGAGGAGCGAGAAGCATCAGCGTTTCCACCAAAAGAGTCGTGGTGACATTGGTTGGTTCCGACCGACAAAGGAACGCCTCTGAACTCGTCAGCGGTGTCAACCCCGTTTTCACACCTGTTGTCGAGCGTGTCACAATAACGCCAGGGCCTAGGTATGGTTCATACTCCTTTGTAGAGCTCATCGGACAACTCGCCGGTACTGGTAGAATTGTAAAGCTGAAACTCGGTTGTTAAAGGAATGTAGGTGAAACATTGATGCGATCGCAAAGGGGGAAAGGACGTCGGGCTACGTCAGGTCATCTCAGAGAGCGCCGGCTAGACTTCGGCTCCTTCACAGACTACACATAGTCAAATGCATCCGTATCTATCTACATTTCTGTCTACCTTGTACGGTCGTGTAGGAATCGCCGATGGACTAATATACAAAGGTATCTATCTGCTATCAGGGGCAAAGTATTATGGAGATCGTGTGTCGCTGCGTCTCCTGGTGAATTCGTTGAATCGTTCGGGTCGGATCAGAGTCGTTGAGCATGGTCTATCGATACACAGAATTTCGTCGTTCATCCCCTCCATCCCTCATAGCCCGGCATTGGCGAGCTCCACTCACTCCGAGTTCTCCACTCCACCCCGTGTCCTCCGTAGCCTCGGCCCCCAGCTCCAGCTCCATACGCGTGGTTGTGCGCCATCATCTCCTCAGAAGCTGTCGACCATCTGTTGGGGTTCGCCGCTGCCTGCCCATATTGACGATCTGGCCTCCGGGCCTGGTCGTGCGCCTGAGCTTGAGCCTGAGCATCCAGCTGACTATAGTCCATAACATGGCCCGCAGCATAGAGAGCGGGATCGTAAACGTAGCCCGGAGGACCGGCATCGGCGAAGCGTCCCGGTTCAGGCGCAGCACCATGGTGGCTTAGGCCAGCAGCGGGGTACACCTGAGATGGCGGATTGGGGTAGTATTGTTGAGTGGGTACGGGCATTGCAGGATGGTAGGAGGCAGTGGGCGAGAGCTCGAGCGCATAGTCGGCCTGATGCATTGCAGTGGCAGGGTGGATAGGCGCAGGCGGACCGGTCATGGTGTAAGGCTGGAGGTGAGGTGGGTAGGAATATGGATGTGGTTGATATGGTTGTTGATGTCGCAGGATAGCTTTGCGAGGCGCGCCGTCTTGGCCAGGGTGGGCTTGAGCGGATATGGTATAGAAGACAAGTTGCTGAAGCGTTAGTATGGCAGTCTCACTCAACAAGCGAGTGTAATAACTCACCTCGGGGGGGATTGCGTGCGCCTCCGGATACTGAGCACAAGGTGCAACGAGAGAATCCCACCATCCTTCTTGCGCCCCATGTGCATGCCCTGCAGCTCGGTCATATGTCAACTGCGCTGCGTGATTCGCCGCAACATGCCTGAGATCATCGCTGGGCATGGATGACCATCCTAGCGCGTTTGAAGACCCCGCAGATCCCCTCCGACTGCCTCTGCTGCCACTCACGCCTGGCCCGGGCAGTCGAGCAATCTGCCGATTGAGGCTGGTCGATCGAGCTAAACCTGTGGTTGCAGATAGTGAAAGGGGTGTCACATGACTGGGTCGGGGAAGTGGTGCGGAGCTGACATAGGTTGGCGGCAAGGAGAGGGGCAGGGGTGTGGGTTCACCAGCAAATGCGTCGACTGCTGAGCGCTTACGAGCGTAGCCGTAACCCGGCGTGACGTATTGCGGTTGATCATCTGGGGAATACGGTATTGGCGAGACAGAGCGAGCCCGCATCTCGCTTGGCGAAGGGACATACGCCGTTGATTGCACGTATGATGTCGCAGGAGTGATGAGAAGGTTGTTGGGTGGGGAATAAGTGTAGTCTGGGTTGAAGCGAGAGCGATATATTCCTTGGTTACTCCGAGAGCGGATAAACCCATCGAGGAGGTGATTCCAGGATTCGTAGTCGCTCCTCTCTACGCAGAGCCTGTACTCGAGTCCGCGTAAGAACTCCGTCTCCATCTTGCCAATCTCAGCGACTGGTAGACCGGTGAGGTCAGCCCAGGTTTTGTTGGTATAGGTGTTGCTGTATCGTCAGCCACATTTTCAACCCGTTACGAATGTGACTCACTCGTCGAGATATTTGTTGCTCAATATCAGACTTGCAATGAATGGCCGCATCTCCGTCCCAGGCCCTGCCTCAATGTTGAATCGCTTCTTCAATCGATAAATGTAAAGCAGCGCCACAAGTGTGACGGAGTGCGAGACCATTGTTATCTGTAGTAGCTGCGCCACGAATCGGGTGAACTCGGCTGAAGGTGCGATCTGGAGGGGGTTGATAGGAGCAGAGGGGTGGCGAGGGTACTCGAAAGGATCGAGATGGACTGCTGCACCAGCTGGCGAGTAGACCGGCGGGCTAATGTTGCCGAACCATAGCCAGACAACCATTTGTGCTGGCCATCAGTTCCGATTAGATCGAGAAGGAAGCGAACTCACCAGCGTAATTCGCCAAAGGCGTCTGGATACCTGGCTTCGCTGCCGTCGAGTCCTTCTTCGCAAAATTCATATCCGCCTTTGGTTTGAGAATGACCGGTGCCGAGGCTAGTCCACCAGCTGCACATTCCTTGGTCGGGGAACACATCGCTGAGGGTGCCCTGGGCGAGTGGTTGGAAGGATGATATGTGGTAGAGTGATAATACGAGCGGTCGTCCAACGAATAGTCTTCAGCGGTAGTGGGCTCGACTATCGAAGGATCCGCTACCGCTGAATGAAGTGGGGGTGTGGTCAGTGGTGAGGGGACGTAGGGTGACTGTGACATGGTTGTCCTATGTCGACTGTCGGTGGAGAGAGAGAGATGGCAACGAAACGACGGATGGGGACTCGATGGAGCTATATCTGTCCGCAAGGAATGGCGATAAGGGGTGACCGATGAATGAAGAACTTCACGATGCAACTGCACTGTCTGACAGTGAAACCTCGTGGATTTATGAAAGACGGGCAGGCGTCTACCCAGAGAATCGGCACTTGCGCTGCTCGGTTGAGATCTCGGCTTGTTGTTGAGTACTGTATAGGCTGAGGGAGAAGGCGGGGAGTCTTCGGAAAATGATATCACACTGTGATTATTAGCCATTGTAATGCACTAAGAATTCAGACGAGACGGGGTTCCGAACGACTGGGAACACAGGAATGCGAGGGACAGACAGGGGGTTGGTGATTCGAAAATGAGACACTTACGATTCGTTGACTCAGATCATGCCACAAGTCCCCCTCGTCCGACCTCACGCCGTCCCTGAGCCACCTGCGAATGGTAATGATGTCTCGGATTTGGCCAATGATGTGAGACCAACGTGATCTGCCGAATGTAGAGGTCGAGTCACTTCACGATCAAAGTTGAGGTGTCCAATAGTGCCTGCCTCTGCTTTGTAGATCTCAAGGAAATGATAGAGCTCAAAGACAGAGCGATGTTGAGTGAAGAAGACAGCGAGCTGCCACCGAAATTTGCAGGGCAACACACCACCTACACACGATCAGCCTTTGCCGCACCCGCTAATCCGCGATCGGCGGATTGATAGAAAGGGGCCCAAGACACAAGGGAGGGGTCGCTTCTGATCGCAATCCAAGGGGGAATGTGTCCGAGCGGAGTAGGGACTCACTCTTGCGAGGCGTGGTTATGTCCGGTCGGACTCACCCCTCTCCCGCGAATGAATGCGTGTATAGTACGTTTCAAATTCCACCCTTGTGCCTAGATTCGAAGCAGAGTTACTGTGGGAATGACTCCACACACACTACTCCTCCTTGCGCGGACTCGTCGTGCCTCCCCGTTCCCAAGTCGAGATCCTCCCTCGGCGCAATCTGTGTCGCCTTTTGTTTCAGAGAGCACCGGTGCTAACTCAGGACAGTGGGAGGCGCGCGTCGAGGTCGGCCCAGATGCAGGAGGGATGTGGAGCCTGGGACAAGGGTAAGAAGTGATGGTATTGGCGCAACTCGATCGAGGCCGAGCGGGTGGGGGATGATATTTGCGGCCCTTGCCAACAATTGTTCGGTGGTAGAGGATGATAATGTGACTAAGCTTAAGGGTGAGCTTGGGCACCAGCTAGAGGTGACCCGATGCATGTTCACATCCTTCGCGACCACGGAGTATGTGGAACTTTAATAACTCACTGCGACGAGTACGTGGAAGTAACGGACCGAGCTTGACACCGGCCGGACACTGCCATTACCCTGCACCGCCGTCACGCCGCAGTCGGGACCCCTTGTGAGAGCTTTGTATAGCGCGTCGATCCCTCGCAGATGAAACGATGAACGGCCCTCGCCCGCGAAAGGCGGTGGACGCCTCTCGTCAAAGCGGAAACGGTGGAGATGCGGAGTCGTTGCCAAGGGTGTTTCGGCAGCAAAAGGGTCTTCTCAGGAGTTGACCGCCTTCAAATGGGCGCTCCCGAAGCAGAATGGGCGGAGACTTAAAGACTCCTAAAGGGAAGGTGAGTAAGCTAGGATATCGGGCGCCGCTCATGCATCTCAGTGTCGCTATCTGGATATCTGTGCCTATCCAAAATTTCGCCCTTGTCCCTTGCTCTCGGTGGGTGGCAAACCGCTAATCCCCGACTTAGTTCATGCTGTAATGGAGGCGTCATTGAGACAACCCTAGATCTGCTGTGATCTGATGCATTGATGATCTCCTTCGTTTGGCCTTCCTTCCCCCAGCTTCTCCCCAACAGGCGATCCGGATGCGGTCCCCTCCATCATACGTGGCAGACGAGAGGCCTCGAGGAGACCTGCCGATCCGCGGCCGCCCACACAATTTCGCTTGGAACAACGCAATCGCCCACGCCTATACTAGTAGCGTACGGTAACCGAGATGGGCATTCGTGCCAGGAACACAGGAACGGCTCGGCCACGATCATCGATGCTCCGGTACCGGCATTGTCTTCGTAACATATGATGACAAGCAAAGCTTGACCCTGCTTGACCTCCCGACCTTCATGGCATCGGTGGCAGAATCGCGGCGTGGCTTTTTGGTGGGCAATCGGCAGCGATGGTTTAAGTCGGGTGTCAATCTACACCATCCCCAATCTTCTCCGACGCTCGGCAATGCTCATAAATGCTCGGTCCGCACCGACGCTCTTCTTCGCCAGCGATGAATCGATGAAGCTTTGCTCACACGTCACGAGTATCGCCAACCATCACCGAGTTGCGGGGAGGGATGCTTTCGGAAGTGTGCTACGACACAAGTAACCGGAAACCTTATCCAAATAAGCTATCATACGCAACAAACGAGGCAGATGCGATGAAGTGACATCGCAGGATGTAGCGTTCGAGTACCAAGATCTAAGGCTGGCAATCAGTCACATATATTGAGGTGTGCATTCACGGGTTCAAGCCGTGCCTCTTGGTGAGAGAAGTTGCTCCGGGCTCACCCTCACGTATCAGTGCCTATCTTGTTCGACACACGCATAATCGGCTGATGAAGCTGGCTTACTCGACCGGCTGTATACAGTCTGTATACTCACATCAATTGACAAAGGATGCATGGTGAGGCGAGCGGGAAGCTGAAGCAATGAAGTGTGTCATTTGGAGCGTTTCAAATGCGGGCACGGGGAAGCTGTGTGTGTCGAAGGACACCCCCGAAGTTTGAAACGGCTGATAGTTCAACCCGATCAGATTTTCGGATCCTTTGGATGGGGATGAAGGAAAGGGGGGGTCTTAGGGCGGTTGACCGATCCATAACAACCACCCTCCACTCTTCACATACAGCAGCTTTGCTCATCAAACGCGTCTACCATCACACAAGATAACTCACAGCACGAATCGCCACCGATCAATTCAACCATGTACGGCTTGGACGAAAGTTTTCTTTCCGCTCGAGCAACACTACGCTCGGCCGTAGTTTGCTCGCTCCTGATCTTCGCCCACGTCCTGTTGGTCACTTTGGCCGTGGCCCGTAAGTCCGCTTTCTACTCACGTGCTACAGACCTGTTGCTGACTTCCCGCAGCACGAGAGCTCATGGAGGTCTACCCCGAACTTTCCGGCGCCGTTAAGATCCTCTCGGGTCTCACATTCCTCACTATCCTTTGGAAAGTCTTCCTTCTATTCGAATTGGCCGATCCGAAACATGTCCAGCAATCCACGACCAACCAAGTTGCCACCAAGACGGGCTCCGCGGTCAGCGAGGAAGAAGAGGAAGAGGAGTCAGCGGGAGGGAAGGTGTACAGCATGGCCATTTCTGAAGTGATCGCGGGTACAATCGCGCTGGCTGCATGGGCTTGTAAGCGCATCTCCTTCTGCCGTTCTTCATGGCATCACCTGATCATTCAGATCACCTACCTTCTGCTGTGATTGCATTCGAGATTCTGTCAGCACGAGTTGTGAAAGAGCTCGGTGAGTGATTGACTGATAGCGGCGCGACTTTAGAAGGGGAATGCTTACTGCTGCAGCTCTTCTTCCCATCTCCTTCGCTGTTGCGACCGGCGCTCTACTTCTGGGCCACATCCAGCTCGTGGTCCAACTCTACAAGGTCCGCAAGATTCGAGCAACAGGCACCAGGCTGTGGACTGCGAGGACGGGCCATTGGGATACCAGGGTGCGGCTTGCGGAGCCATCGGACGAGAAGGTTTGATTAGGTCGCCCAGAGCTCTCCGATCCGAGCTGAAATGGGCGGATGGAGAGGGGGCGGCTTTATTTGCGCAAGGGATGAAGTTATGTTCAGTAAGAGATGATAAAGGTTGTTTCCATGAACAATGTAAAGTTTACGCTGCGAACGATTTCTGGCCCAGCCATGAGGTGAGCATCGCCAAAGCCTCTTTAGGCTTGTCAAGCGGTACCCTGCAAACATCAGCGAGGACCTTCTACTGTGAGTGTAGCAGGCACGTACATGTGTCCAGCGTATAGCACCTTGAGCAACTGAAGGAAGTCAGCCACATCCCCGTCACCAATGGACGGTCGCACTCACCGAAAGGTTCTGATATGATTTGTAGCTACCGGCAACCTTTCCGTCCACCTTCCAATCCGATAGCTCCTGGCTGTTGAAGCCCTTCTTGCCTGACCAGGCCAGGCGCTCCATCCACATTTCGTTACCGACATGGTTGCAGATGAAGTCATACGTCCCTGACAGTCAGCCGCTGGCCCCATTCAAGGACACAAGTGGTGAGACATACCGGCATAATTGAGAATTCTGACACCCCTCTCTAGCAAATTTGAGACGTAGAGCCAAGTCTTTCCGACCTGATCCAGCGAAGCATGGAAATTGGTGCCGACCAGGTTATCGCATGAGGACCAAGGGCCATGTGCTTTGTCCACGCCGAGAGTCTTGCGCACATCGGGGAGGTTCAAGTAATGGCCGATCTTCTTTCTGCACAATCAATACGGAGTTAAATGAAAGCGGAAAATGACTGACGTCTCAGGGTAGCAGAGCGAGTCCTCTAGCTCGGCCAGAGTACAAGGTTTGCTAATATCGTACCTGCTCGAGGTCAGTCTGCTCATTACTGTATAGTGCAATCAGCGGGAAACTGGTTTACGTACGGGTTGACACCAGCGGAGATGAATGAACCGCCAATGGTTTCCTCGCAGTAGTCGATCGCCATGCTGCAGGTAATATAGTCATTGGAGTCAAGGCATCCCTTCGTCGCCAGTGCATGGCACCTGGGTACCTGCGCCGTCAGATCCGGCCCTCACAGGGGCCGACTGCAGCACTCACAGCTTCAGCCATCTTTACACACTCGCTGATAGGCTGCACCGGCTCCTCTCTGCCGATCTGGGTCTGACATTGCTGACAATGATCAGCCATCCAATCGCGAATACTTCATAGAAAGACTCACGTATGGATAGTATGATTCGGTGGTGGTGACTTTGACGATCAGCCGGATCCTCGAAATCGGGAAGAAAGTACTCACAGAAATCGGTGATACCGTTTCCAATCATTACGCTCTTCAGATTGATAGGCTTCTTGTCTGCAGCTTTGAGAGCTTTGTTACCGTCTAGAACTGCAGATGCGAACACTGGTAGGTAGCGGCCCTACAGGGTCAGCGAACCCTTGTCACGTCTGGGCCAAGGAGTGACTGACACCGTAAGACTCCCCAGCCATGTGAAAGTCCCGACCTTCGTACTCCTTGAAGGTATCAAAGAACTGTGCTTGTCAGTACTGTTGATCCAAAACGAAAAGGGTGCAGCGCGACTCACGATCTGGACAAAGGCTTGGATGTCCATTGCGGCTTCCTCCGTTGTCTTCACGGCCTATGTACATCAGCGGCTACTTGGCCATAAGACTTTGATGATATTACTGACCTGTCCATGTTCGCCCTGGCTAAACCCTACACCCAGCGGTTCATCGAGGAAGAACACGTTCGCCTACCCATTAGCATGACCATCTCGCTCAGCTCGTGAACTCACATTCTGATTCCAGGAGTACGGATTAGCAGTAGTATCATTTGCACTCTTAGGTTTGTCGTTAACCGTACATGGACCGAGCTCCATGAACAACCCCAGAGCTGAGCTACAGCCTGGACCACCTGGACGCATCAGTTCGCCGTGTCTACTTAGCAACAGTCGTCTACAGATATGCACTCACCGTTGATCCACATGATGACCGGGTCCTCCTTTGGCTTCCCTCTCGATTCGAAGAAGTAGAAGAAGAGGTCTCGTCCATCACCACGGGACACGTCGAGGTATCTTAGATGTCAGCAAGCAATCTCTACGCCCATAGGTTGACTCACCCAGTAAACGATCGGACATCGGGATCACACCATCCTGTGGTCTCCTTGATCCTCACAGAGTGACCCGGATGTCTCGTTGAAGTCAAAGTGACAAAGTCTCCACCGACCCCTAGATCAGAAAGGGAGATATCGCTCGCTGGGCTAAGGAGGGCATCGGGGGATCCTGAATGGAGGAAGGCATTGGCGGCTTTGAGAGCTTGTTGCGGGGTGTTTGGGAGATGAGGAAGTTGCAGAGCTGATAACAGCGGAAGTAGCGGTAGCAGGAGCGCTATGGCGAGCATCTTGAGCAGTTGTAAGGTAGCTAGCTCTATGATAGACGCAAGGACAGAGGTCTGCCCCATATGTATGTGTCATCACTCTGACGTAAAGTTAAGGAATGAGGAGTTGGAGAGATGCCGCAAGGAGCAATTCTTGACCTTAACCTTCTGTAAATCAATCTATTCCAGCGGCACCTAAATCTCTCCGCAACCCCTCCAGCTACACCTACAGAATGAGCGATTACGACGTAGGCCATCGGATCACGGTCAACTACACGCCTAGCATCACGAGCGGCTTCGGTATAAGCAGCTCTGGTGCAGGAGAGACCGAACTTGTACTCGAGATCATCCACACATTCAAGCCCTTCACCATGTCGGTTGTCTGTCACGTCCGCATCATCTCTCCTCATTCATCTCCCCTCCTACCCCTCGATTCCACCGCCACGTACATTGTCAAGCTCTTCGACCGACGCTACATCACCAACACTCGAGAAACGTACGACAACGGCAAGCCGTATTCGTCGAGCAAAGAAGAAGCGTATCAGCGGTACCTCCTGCAGCAGGACCCTCGAATCTCTTCACAGGCTTTAAGAGATATTTTCGAGATAGGAGAAGAGGGGGATGACGGCGGTATGGAGGCGTGTATCGAGGAAGAGTGCTGTGAGATGAGGGAGAACGAAGTGCGGGCCTATACAAACATGGCGAACATCCAGGGCACGCACATTCCGAAGCTGTACGGCGTAATACGATACGACGCTCCCCTGATCTACTCCCCCAGTCATGTCTACGCCGTTCAAGGACTGCTCCTCGAATACATCCCCTCCACGACTTTGAAGACCTTCCTCTGCGACGCCATGAACTCGACTCCAATTCCCTACGCACGCATATCCGCTGTCTGCGACCAAGCGCTTCAGCTCATAATTCACTTGGACGACTTCAGGGTGCTCAACAAAGATATGAGATTGGAGAACGTGCTGGTGTCTCAAGATAGTGAGTCTGACGGTGCAGTCTCAATGCCTGAGAAGGTTGATCCCCGCGCTGAACGTCCACAGCTAGCGATCTCACACCTGACAACGCCAACCCGCTCCCGAGTCGGCGCTGTGTCGCGATCGACTTCGCCTGCAGCAGATTGCGCTACGATGACGAGACCGATGAGCAATGGCGGCGGGCAAAGGAATGTACAGACGAGATAGGGGCAATAGGATCCGTAGCTGGACACCAACTGCGTAGGATGGCGGAGGGTAGAGAGGCGGTCGATGGGCAGCGTTTGTGGCGTTACACTCGGATTACAAGGTGGAACCGTGCCCTGAGCGAGAAGGAGCAGCAAGCTTACATGGAGGAGTCGCGGTGGGGTCTGTACGAGTATGAGAAGGCACGCCATGTGAATCAGATAATGCAACAGGGGTCATCGGCCGTGTACATGACGTGACAGTGCATGTAGCTGCCCAAAAAAAATTCTTACTGTCACTGATTCTGATTCCTCACTTCTTCCTCACACTTTCCTGACGCCTCAAACCGCCATCCTCACTATTCGATACTCAGCATCTTTCAAGAGATGAGGTAAAGACGAGGACGTGTGATGACTAGGTGCATTGCACCATAACAAGTGGTATCTTCATGCCTCCAAAGCCTCAGCAACGCTAAACAAACTCTCCAGCAGCTCCGCAACCGTCGACTCGAGAGGTAGCACGACTCTCACACTCGTGCCCTCCACCTTGGCCTGATGCTGGTTGTCGGAATCGACCATTGATGCAATACGACAGGGACAGTGGTTGAGTGAACTTCGAGTGGTCCGTGCCAATATGCCCATGAGCATGTGGAACTTCGCAATTTACTTGGGAGAGGTCGATGTTCGATCGGTGTCTGAGAATCTTCTTATAATTCACCTCCTGATCAGTTGAGGGAAATCATCCCAGGTGGCCGGCTCACGGAATCGTCCTGCACCATTTCGTCTCCTGGAAAGCTGAGTAGGAAAGGGCAGTCAGCGACTCAGTAGGCGCTTGATCCATCAGCTGGGTCGCCCGTTCCGCAGCGACACCATATGTATCGCAAGCTGAGGCCATGTTATTTGCCAACCAATGCCAAGTACCCGGCCCGATGCCCACAGAGAAAGCTTCTCGGCTTCTGTTCCAGATCCTCGCTGAGTGTCCGAAGCATGGAATCATACCTTGGCTTCCTCGTTTACCACTCACGCATTTGTATCCCGGTACGCGGCTAAGAATCTTCGAGGGTTACATCGGTCCAGGCTACACAGGGCTACACGCAAAGAAAACTCGCGACATCATCCTTTCCCTCCACACGACACCTCTACGACGTCCTCTTCCTCCCATCCTTCCAGATCCCACCTCCACACCACACCCACCTTCTCGCACTCTCCACACTTCACCTGAACCTCATTCTCTGTGACTTCCCCATCTGCAGCTTCTTCACCACCCACTACGCTTGTCCCTCCTCCAACACACTGACTGTGGTACGCGTGTGCACACGCACTCGCTCGGACGGGAATGAGATCCCGCTTCTTTGGTCGATCGCCAATTGCCAACTCCCCGAATGTATCTCCCGCCTCGCTAGTTGGAGCGCGAACGCACGATGCCCAGTCACATCTCCACCCCAAATCCCGCTCGTGGTTCCGAACCCATTTCTCAAGCGGCACTTGGACCAATTGTTGCTTCGCTGCATCGGCTTGGCGTTGACGTCGAGAAGTCCGGGAGGGAAGAGCACCACCGTCTAAGCCACCCAAAGTGGCAGCAAAGTCGATAGTGGCACCTTCCGGACCTGCTCCCGGTCCAGTCGCCATGGGTGGGAAGAAAGTCTGAGCGAGGTCGAGATGCGCGAAAGGGTCAGGGAACGCAGCGTGGGTTGGTGCCGCCGCCGATGCTCCAGGAGCTGAGGTCGACGCAGGATCGTTTCGGTGAATGTGGAAGTGAGGCAGAGGAAGCAGGGGGCCCGCTGGAGCTGCCGGGATTCCAGTAGCTGAGATCGGTACAGGAGCATTTCGGTGGACGTGGAAGTGCGGCACATGAGCAGGAACAGGATGATGATGGTGGTGATGGTGATGATGGGGAAGAGGCACCTGATGATGATGGTGATGCAAATGATTTGGATCGATGGTGTTATTCGCAGGCTGTGGCGAAACGGGCTCGAAACGAGGTTGAGGCTGGAGTTGTGCTTGTCCTGCTGCAGCTCCTGATTCAGGGGTAGTAGGTGCCGGACCAGGCGCGGTGCCCAAGCCTCCCAATGATGCCATTATCCGGGGCATGATGCCCAACCGCCTCCGCGGAGCAGGAGGAGCAGGTGCGGCGGGCTGAGCAGCTGCGGCTGTGGGCTCCGTTGTAGATTCCAGCATAGGCATATCCTCCGTCTGCTCCTCGGTCGGTTCAGGTTCGGGCTCAGCCGGTTGGACCGGATCCGGTCCCGTCAGGTCCCAATAGAAGTCGATCGTAGAACCGCCGTTCCCATCATTAACAATGTGCATTACAGGCGGTGGGGGTTGTTGCCTGTTTGGTCCTGCTTCGCGATCAGCAGTCCCTGGTGCATCCCCGCCAGGTCCAGCTGCGGAGTTCCGAGCTGCTGGATGCTCATATGGGTGTTGCTGTGCATGTCTTGCCTCACGAGCGGTAGCACCTGGAGGTCTGGGCCGGATGGAATGGGTACGTGTCGCGGGGCGTAGAGTTCCGAGGGGATCGAGGTCGAATCGACATGAAGGACTGTAAAGTCAGTCAGCAAGTCCAAGGTGTAGCAAAAAGATAATACCTACCAAGTATGCTTTGTTCCAAACCACGGCTCCAAGCAATCCGCGTGGAAGAGGTGATTACACGGTAACCTCTTCACGCCCGTTTCGCCCTCTTTCAATCCCTCCCCTTCTCGCTCAACTTGCATCCCAGATTCATCTTCCACCATATCCCAACCTTCAAGACACACTCCGCATTTCCAACCGCCCTCCTCGACATTCTCCGCGGCGTAGATCCGATCGATACGCTTCATCAATCCCGTCGCGACGGCCGGTAACGACTTGAGCAGCTCCTTCGCCTTTTCAGGATCGGGTGGCGGGTCCCCACCTGGGAATCGGCCGAAGTGGAAGGGTAACAGGAAGCCTGGGGGAGCGTGCATGAAGAATGGGTTGGGTCGTGCCGCACCGGTCGGAAGTGCAGCGCCTGCACCAGCAGCGGCCTGGCCAGAAGACCCGGAAGTTGCGCCTGGTACCGGAGGGAGTGGCGGCCCATGTATCTGACCCACAGACCCATCGGGACGAACGATGAAACTCATCACACGCGCTTGGAGTTGGTTCGCAGGGCGAGTAGCAGGCTCTCCGTCGGCTGGAGTGGCTGACGGTGCTGAGGGGTCCATATGTATGGGCAGACCTTGGAATAGCGCTGCAAGAGGGAAGGGGAGGTCGGCGTGCGTGGGCGCAGGCGCATCAGCGGATGGAGGAGGGTGGTTGAGTGGTCCACTGAACGGTAAACCCCTAGACCTCCTTTGCCGCGTAGCCCCGGTGGCAGGCAGGGGTACCGCATTGCTTTCCGACTCGAGGCCTCTTGAAGTCGAGGGACGGCCTGAAGCGCCCGTACCGCCCGCAGTGGGTGGTGGGCCATCCTGACCTGGCCCCATCTGGAACGTCCACATCATTCTATCTCCAGGCCCGACATTCCCCGCCTCCCCTGGCGCGTGCGCTGGATCCTCTCCCTCCGGTCCTGTCTCAGCGAATGCAAAGATGAAGCTCATGTCCATCTGAAAGTCGCCTGGAGGTTGTGCGTTTCCGGTGAGTGGGAGAGGTGGTTGATCAGCCCCACTGGGAGGTGCTGGAGGCGATGACATGTTTGCTTGGTAATTGTGGAGCTAGTGGCGATAGGGGTTTGATGGGGTGGTTTAGCGATGAAGTCGTGCCGATCTAAATTCTTGTCTATCTATGCTGTATACACTCTGCCGATGGAACGATGAGATGCGGGGGAGGCAAGCGATATGATTATGAGTAGGAGAGTCGAGACAAAAGGCAACAAACAGGAAGGAATTCCAGAAGCGTCGATAAGACCTCCCCTCCTGCATGCGTCATTCAGCCACCGGTCTTCTCAGACGCGTTTCATCTCGTGTCCCATGGCCAAGCCACGGGCGGCCCTTTCAACGCCTCACGAAGGTCTACACGACCCACGATCCCGGAGAGACTGCCTACTCGGCGAGTCTGTACTTCTTCCATCTCACTCTATGTACCTCCGCCCTCCAAAATCACTGCTCGGCATACAAAACCAACTTCTGATCGTCCTTGCTCAACCACCATCTCAGCTCTTCATCATCCCTTAGCTCCTCATAGCCCCCGCCCGCAGCCGGATTGACCCCACTGCCCATTCCCGTTCTATATCTCAGTGCCTTGACCTCGTTTCCCAGTCTCGCTCGGACTTTATCAAACAGCTCTGCGTGGTTGACATCTGGATGTACCCGAATCGCAATAAGATCGTCTGTTGACCGATCATATATTTTGATTTTGATATATGGTGGTGGGTTTCCGCCTGCGGCCTTTCCTACATTTGGGCCGAACGAGGATGAGGCACCTGTAGATGGTCCCGCTGAGAAGGGCTGTATTGTGTGACCGTGATGGCTATGCGAATGCGCCGAGGAGGAAGGCTGCCGTACGTGCGCCGAGGAAGAGTAAGCCTGCGAGCCGGAGGATGTCGGCCGGCTAGTATCGATCGGAGGTAGTGGTGACGGGTTGCGACTGGACACTGAACGGCTCGGGCCTGACTGAGCTGAGGGTTGATTAGACGATGTTGACCGCCGATCATACCCAGAGTCACCACGAGACTGGGATTGAGATTGTGACTGAGATTGAGACTTCCCCCTCGAATGTCCGGGTGCCGATCCGGGACCTGATCGCCTGTCCCCGTTCTTTGACCCGTACTCATCTTCCTCCCTCACCCTTACAGCCCCCATCCGCTCATCCAATTCCTCGACGCCCTCACTTCCGCCGCCCGCACCGCCATCCGAGCGCGGCACCTCCTCGCAGTAATCGCCGTATTTAGCAGCAAAGAATGCTCTAAACAGCTCATGCCGAAGAATGTAATCCTTCCCCCTTTCCCCCAACTCTATCAATGCCCTCACGTACGCATCTAGCTCTTCCCGCCTGTACTCCGTCAACTCGTCGTCTATGTCCTCCTCGACCGGTCCCGGCATGTACGGCAAGATCCGTTCCGGGGCGTCCGAGTTCCGATCCGAGGATTGCCGCCCGGCTTCATATGGGAATGTATCAAGAAGCGTGATTTGGAACTCGTAGAAATCCTCATATGTTCGATATAGCGTCAGAGTATATCCTGGACCGGATGGATCGTCAGGCAGGAAAGTGACTTGGAGGCGGAACCAGTAATTGCCCGATTCGTTGTGGAAGGAGGGTACGGATAGGGTAGTCAAGTGGCCTGGAGGAAGGTGGGTGTCGACTTCCGGACGATATATCGGGCTCCGTTGCCGTTGACTATTCCGACTACCATTCTTTCCATTCGTGACTCTGGGAATTGATAGGGAGGTCTGTGAACCGCTCCGAGGTAGGGATGACGAGGATTGTTGATTACTATTCCGCCCGCCAGAGTTGGATGATTGGGCGTATGGCGAATCCGCCACGCTCGAATCCCCTGGCGCAAATTCGAATCGCCCAAGAGGTATTTTGGCAGCGTTGTAGTTTGCTGTGGCCTGTTTCCATTCTTCAACGAGAGGAATTGAATCAGGTAGCCGATCGATCGGCTTGTCGGTGACTGTATCCCGTATTTGAACGAAGGCAACGGGGATCAAGCCTGGTCCGCCTAGTTTGCCGATCGGCTTAGCTACGAACCTGAATGTCAGCCAATGATCTGTATCACCCAAGCGGGGAGACTCACCATTCGTGATTGCTTTGAGCGATAATGACTATAGAATCTCCAGATTTGGCATCTAGCTCGTCTGGCCGTTCAGCGACAAAGTCGTATATGACCTTGGCATACACACTGATGCGTCAGCCTTGACTACACGCCACGACAAGTCCCTGAACGTACGGCTGATACTTCCTAGCCGAATCTGGCGGCGACATCATTTGTACGGGCGGTGATCGAGGGTTGCTCGATTGGGACATGTGTCCCGTTGACGGTGTGTGCGATCGACTAGCCCTTTAGTTACGTTGGGGTGTCAACAAGGAGGGAACATACCTGCCCTCCTGACTTGACGGTCTCGTGCTGCTCTTGTTGATACCGCCCTTGTTGAACTCCTCGAAATCCTGCTTCGGAACAAGTCCTCTCGAGCTAGTCAAAGGATCTATTTGTCAGAACTGTCCGCTTTCGTCCACCAAGCAGCGTCATCCTGCCTATACAGGAACTCACTTAGAGCCTCGAACCAGCCATCTCGCTCGCTGGTGACATACCAGAAATCTCCCTTTTGGTAGCTGAGTTCCTGCGGGTTCGTCGATCGGTGGGAAACCAGCGCGCGAATGACCTTCTGTGGTGGAGCGACCTTTGTCGCTGGACGGGACAATGACATGGTATGCAGAGACCCTCAATTGCGCGTTCGATGACGCGTTTGACGCTTGAAAGCTCAACCGATCAAAGACCCGAGTAAGGTATGCCGGATGTGGGTTTGTTGTTGTTCCCTTGCGTCGTACCGCAACGGGACTCGGGCGGACTTATCGCGCAAAGCTTCCGTTTGGATCTGGTCTCTGCTAGAAGCTGTACCGTTGTTCTGTATTGTCCCCAGCGTAGAGCGTGAAGTGAGTGCGTGAGTGAGTGAAAGTTATGATGTAAGTGTGAATAGTTGGGCAGATTTGAGAGCGCGTCTGTCACTGTCTCGCGTTTACTTCCGCGTTTCGTCGTTTGTTTTGATCTTACACGTGACTCCATGGGGTCTCATACAGCAGTAGTACAAGAGCAGGCTATGTATCGCATGCATACAGGCATGCAGACAAGGGCACAGAGAGTCAGTCATACTGATGCATCGAACAGCTCGCCTGCTCTCGAATTGATACAAAAAGCGGCAGTGACCATGTCGATCAGGTTCAGAACTACTTCAGGGCCTTTGCCACCGGCAAACCCAAACTCTCCGCCACATGCCCCGATCGCCACCCACTCCGCCACTTGTTTCAGCCCCTCCACCGTATGCTCCGAAACATCCACGAGCACGCTGCCACTCAACCCATCTCAGATGCATCCCTTTGCCTTGACAAGGACGACTCCCTGCTCGTATTCTGCCTCGCCACTCCACATTCCTCAGGTACAGCGCGTGTGAGACATCATTCCAGGGTGAACTCGGAAGCTAAAACCTCCACCTAGCCTCCGAGTTCTCGCCACTCGCTAGCGTGGTTTCACGAGGTTGTCAACAATTCCTCTGCTGCTCTAGTCAAAGCAGTGCACAGGGGGGTCTCTCTCATTGTCGTCTTCTCGCACGCACCGAAGCAGGATGTCGACGCTCCACGAACGGCGTCTGGCGCGCATGCCCTCAGCGCAACATGTAGTCCACCATGCCTCTGATTTCAAGAGTCCGCTGGCTCACGTCAAGAGCATGGCTCAGGCCTTGGTGAGTTGCCCTGTAGTATCTAATCAGCATCCATCATTGACTTGGTAGCCCGCACCTGTTGGCCACCCCGGACCTTCCTCCCTAGCGCACCGCCAATCTCCCAGCACAGCCCCACCTGAGCCTGTCCCTGCGCTCGACTTCAACCTCTTCCGCTCCAACTCCGTCTACTCTGTATCCTCCATCAACACCATCTCGTCCTTCGATACTACGTCAGATGAGCCGATTACTCGACAAATGTCCATATCGTCAGATCTCACCTCGTCAGATGAAGACGAGGTCCAAGCTCTACCTCCTGTTCTCCCCGCTGAGTTCAGCCGGGACCTGGGTGGTTCTGAGACGCCAACGACGCCCAAGGCCGACCGGACACATTACTTTGATCTGGGTCCTCCTATAGCAGCAGGTGCAGGACCTGGTAGCCAAGTGGAGGAGCTGGCAAGTGGGCAGGTCACACCTAAACGGTCCTTCTTCGTCAGATCCCGTCCAGGGCTGCCCAATACCCTGCCCTCTGCTCCGCCGGCACCTCCACCGGCCGCACCGGCCTTCCTCACCCCTGCGGACTTCTACAAAGCCGGTCCATCGACATCATCTCGCATGCTGTCCGAAACGCACCATGATGTCTTTGCTCCACCCCCGCGCTCCTCCTCGCGCTCCCGCGCCGACTCTATAACGCGTGAAGGCGAGATATCTGCGCTGCACCCACAACGGCAGAGTATAGGGCTAGAGGATTGGGAAAGTGTGCACGGAGAGCAAGGGTCAGAGTGGGGTGATGATGAAGAGGGGTTCGAATGGCTGGACACGGACGGTGGACATGCGGCCGTGAATGGAAATCAAGGAAAGGCGAATACGAGCCCCGGCAAACGGCTGGCGAAGCTCCGAGATGCGGTCCCAGGTTTCGGGTCTGCATCGGGCGGCGCAGACGGTGCGGTGCGGAAGTTGAAGAAACGACACCTGGTTCTTCCCAGTCGAGCCGCTCCACCCCCGCCTCCCGGTCCTGGATCCCCTCGACAGGTCAAGCCACACGATACGATATCGTCTTCACATCCATATCAACATCCACCCAATTTGCATAACAACTCACGGCGGGCCCCTATCCCCGGCCATATCTCCCTACCCAATATCCGGGCACATCACCTCGCAGCATCAGGTCCGACAATGGTGCCTTTGCGCGATCCCACATCCGGCCCAAATCCTGCTTTGTCACGACTCAAACTTCCCAATTCGCGAGCATCCGGCATGTCAGTGCAATCCAACGCATTCTCGATATACGACTTAGACGGTGGCGCTTCGTCCCCCTCAGCAGATACGCCTCGAGTAGCCACGCCAGGCGGGACGGAACTCGCCTTCCCGAAAGGGACCTATACCAAAGTCCCCGCATCCGTGCTCACGAGGCCGGACGATATTGATGCCCGGCGAAGGGGTACATCAGATTCCAATCGACAGCCTCCCCATAGCCCTTTGCTCGATCCGCGCGAAACGAGCCGGGATGATCTACTAGGAAAGGGAGTAGAGGCCAGAGGAAAGGGAGATCTGCCCAAGGCTGCGTGGTACTTTCGGCAATCGGCCGATGCGGGCAGCTCAACCGGCAGGATATATTGGGGTAAGCCATGCGCCATCCGACATTACCAGTGGACTCACACACTAATGCTGATTAGGGCTGGCCCTCCGTCATGGCTGGGGCGTAGCGAAGGATGAGCGGAAAGCATTTGCAGAGCTTCGAGCAGCATGCGACGAATCGATAGCTCACGGATCGAAGGAATTGCCCTCATCAGCAGACGGGGGGAAGTTGACGATACAGCAAAAGAAGGCAATGGCTGTAAGTCTAGTAATTGCTTTGCATCTTAGACTTCTGGCTAACGTATAGCGCGATATCTCACTAGGCATGTTCGAAGTAGCAAATTGCTTCTTGGATGGAGTCGGCGTTAAGAAGGATTCAGAGGTCGCAGTGTCGTATCTCCGGTTCGCGGGCGATTTAGGGGATCTAGCAAGCCAAGAACGTGAGTGCCAGCTGCACTCAGCTCGGACAGCCTAGCTGACGCATCTGTGCAGAACTCGGCTTTCTGTTATCTAAAGGTGGAAATGGTATAAAGAAGGATATGAAGGAGGCTGCCAAGTGGTACCGGATGGCCGTGAGTTTCTTCGTACAAGTCAAATGGTACAATGCCATGAGCTGAACGTAAAGATTGGACAAGGAACAACAACAATAGGTCTAGCGTGGGTGTGGAAGGTATGTTTATCCCTTTTTCTAGAGATGGGCAAGGCGACAATAGCTTAGGCCGAAACTAATCAGAGTAGGAGAAATACATGACTTGATGTCAATTCATCCTCACCTTCAGTGACCAAACACCACGATCCATCTCCGGTGGCGATTTGCCTCAACGATTACAGCTCGGGCCTCGCGATGGTGATCATCAGCCCGCCCCTAAGGGCAAGGCACAGCTTCACAATGTCGGGATAGATGTATCTGAAGACGTGCTGCCCGGGATACTACACGTGCCCCGTTCGGTTGTAGAACCTCATCCAGCGTATGTATTTATGTAGGCTCCGCCCCGGACTGCACGCAATTGACTTCACAATTCTGATCTGCATATTCTTACAAGTATCACAGAGGAACCTTTGTTTATTTACAATTGTTGTGTTTCGCGATAGACTTGATGGAAAAACGAAAGGATATCCGAAGAGGGAAATAAGGAAAGCGTGGAGAGCGTAGTTACAGTTTCGTGTATTGCTGCAATGGGAAGTGGGGAATCATGAAGAGGTCTGGTCTGGCAATCGCAGCTTGACGCTTTATCGGATCGGGTTGTAGAACCTGCAACACAATCAGCCAGCTTCGCACGATCGAATAGAATACTCACCATGTCACTAGCGCGATCGACAGGTAAGCCATCATCATCGCGAAGCCTTCCAGGTAATTGGTCCGCCCATCGGAAATGGCAAAGTTGACGAGGAGCACAGCGATCACCAGAACGATGCTAAGATATCAGCTCTTCCTCTACAGCAGGTAGCTTTTCACGGGCCAGCTTACGTTTCGAACGCGTCAAAGAACAAAGTCAACGGCTGCCCAATCGCCCATCCAATCAAAACGAGAATCGGCAGAATACCAAGCGATACTTGAATACTACTTCCAACTGCGATGGACATACTCAAGTTGAGTTTGTCCTTTACCGAGACGGTAACAGCCGTGATGTGTTCGACGGAGTTACCAATGACGGGCAAGAGGATGAGACCGATGAACTCGCGAGAGACGTTGGAGGCAGCCGTCATGCCGTCGATGGAGCTAACGAGGAACTCGGCTGTGACTCCGGCTAGTGCAGTCATGGCTACTAGCAGGACGACGGCGTACCAGAATTTGATGGTGGGTACTTGGCGATGCGGGTCAACATCGGCGTCCTCCAATCGCTGGACGGCGGCAGTCGTGAGTGGGGCTGGAGCACCAGGTTCGCGGGGTACTCGGACAGCTCCGACCTTGGGCAGCTTGAATCGGGTCTTCAGTGCTGGCTTTTCCAGATCACCAGTGACGGGAAGAATGGTGGGTCGTTGCGGAGCAGGAGGGTCCATGACCATCACGCCGCCAGCTTCGCCTCGTTCGACATCGATGTCAGTACCGGGAGCCTCGGATCGCTCGCGACCCGAGAATCGGCGGAATCGGCGGAAGGGGTTTCCGGATGTGTCGCGGGACGATGTGGTGGATGAAGTGTCGGAGCTGCTTCCGAGGGTTGAAACCCAGTGGGGCTTGGGGAAGACTCGATTGTTGTCGGGTACCGGACCGGGTAAGGGGTGCAGAGGCCTGTGGCGAGGAACCTTGAAAAGGTAGGCGTGGGCTAGAAATCAGCCGTCGGCATGACACGAGACAAAAGTGATGGTAGACTCACTGTACAACTGGAAAGTGAGGAACATGGCATAACACGCCAGAAGGATGAAACTAAGCCCTCGAGAGATGATGAGAAGGTTCTGCAGCTCGACACCGGTGGGCGGAGCGCCGTTGGGGATACTGTCCACGCCAACGGTATTGGGGTATGCCCAGTGGTAAGCTGCGGGTAGCGAGACCGCCATGAGCTAGGTTTGTTAGCACCCAAAAGACGAGCTGGGCATGAATGACGTACTGTGATGCCCAAGAGACCGATCTGCATTTGCGCGTTGGGGATGGCGTACATCTGCTCGTGGAATCGTAGACCACCAGCGAAGTAGGAGCAACCGAGTACGAGCAAGACTGGCGGTCAGCTAAAGAGCCGATATAGTAGAGATCCGACTTACGATTACTCAAGATTGAGCCGATCATACTGGCTTGAACGATGTCGATTTGACCATCAACCAGCGCAATGATGGCGATAAGCAGCTCGACGGCGTTACCGAAAGTAGCGTTGAGCAACCCTCCCCAAGCTTCTCCCACACGAAGGGCGAGCTCCTCAGTGCTGCTCAAGTCAATCAATGCCCTCTTCGATTCGATCGTCAACTCACGCGAAAGATATACCAGCTGCGAGCGGGATGACTGCGATCAAGCACATGACGAATACGGCCACTTCGTTCTGGTGCGTGAGGTGCAGAGCCCAGGCGACGGGAATCGCCACTGGCAATGCGCAAACCAGAGGTGCGCCCTTGAGGGTATTCTATGCGTTATCAGCATGTAAAACGATTTGTGAAAGGGTGGACTTACGAAGAACGATGCTTTCCAGGTGATCTCCGGGACCACTTCATCGTCCTCGTCGATCGGGCCAGACGCGCTCGAACGGATAGTACCGTTTGTCTCGGCGCGATTCAACGCCACCCCCGCCTCTGCACCATCCTTCTGGACCTCGTGGACATCCCGGCCACCAACGGGCAGGCCAAGGATAGACTCAGGTGAAGGCAAGGGCCTGTTGCCACCCGAGTGGCTGCTACCTGTACCGCCATCTGAATTGGAGCGGACGCGAAGGACGGGCCGGTGGAAGTCTTTACCAGTTACGGTAGGGAGGGGCGAGTGCACCTGTTGGTGGACGCTCGCATCGGTCTTGGCAGCGTGGGTGAGCGATGATGACTGCTGCTGCGCGTGATCGGTTTGATTTGGATTGATTAAGCTCGAACGCCTTCGTATAGCAGCCTCTATATCGGGCTCTGGATCTTGTTCGACAAAGACGGGATCGACCATAAGTGTTTGTAGGTATATGTACGCTGGGGTTGGGTGTTGGGAGGTGAAAGATGAGAGGGAAGTGAAGGGAAGGTGATGGCAGCAGCAAGCTCGTCTTATAAGCGTTGGCTTGGCTCTGGGGTCTCCGAATGAGCCAATATCCTCTTTGGGCAATATTATGAAACGCCAATGCGGTGTAGCGTCATCGGCCCGGACATCGCCGGGGGAAGCTGCCACGAACGTTCTTGTGGCAGTGTGGCACATCAGCACATCGAGGGTTGGTTACTGGCTCCTCGCAGCTGCTGAGCAGGAGAGCGTCATAATGGAATCTTTCTCTAAGATACATATTCTTCTTCTCGCACATTGTACGTGCAGGTCTATCCACTAACCAAAATCGTAAAATCTATCTCGAGTACCAGTGTCCCGCTAGCACACTCATGAAACCCAACGTCCTTCTCTACTTGCTAATGACACACTCCCGACCGGAGAGGGTGAATCCAGGGTCGCAAGCCCAGATGGCACACTGACCATGGGTGCAGGTGACGCCGCCCATGCTGATACCGGGGAGAGCAGTGCAGCTGGAGATCTCAGCAATGCGTACTTCAGAGGAGCGGTCTGTGACTCACTCGACACCAGCCTGAGCAGTACTGTTCAAGTGTTCGCCAAACATGCAACCACCGCAAGATTCTACACAGTCAGCACAGCATGGTCGGAGGCGCAAGTAGACTCACCAAGCTCAGAGGCAACATCAACACACTCCCAACTTTCCTTGCCGTGTGCGACCAGGCACGCCTTGCCGTCCTGGGGGCACAAGTTCGCCTCCCTCTGGCTGTCCAATCGCATCTGTTCCCTGATCTGACGCTTGACGAAGGTGCTGGGCCCAGGAGGAGTGGCGGGGTCGAGCCTCTGTCCAGGTGAGTGGCTGCCGTATCGAATGACCGAGCCCCGGGCACAAGGGGTTCTGTCGGCATCGTCGACCTCCCCGAAGTCGGAGTCACAAATGCAGGAGTAGCTAGCACCGGTGAGGGAGGGTATGATGGAAGCACCGTCGAATTGGAGGCAGGTCCGGAAGCAGCTGCTGACATCCTCGACGTCGACAGGAGTGGTGCGTAGGCTGGCATCGGAAGTGGCTGCGAAGCCGGTGTAGCAAGTTGGGGTGCTGAATGTGGTCAAGGCAATGCGGACCTGCATGATCAGTCTGATTTGAAACAGCAGAGAAAGAGACAGTGACTCACGTCCCAGAGTGAGGGGTCACACCTCATGGCGGAGTTAATAGCAGTAGCGAATGTAGCGGCGGTAGGGCCAAGATTGGAGCAGCCACATTGTTCGGCGTTGGGTGAGAGGTAGGCGTATCGGTAAGACTTGTTGGCGCAGTATGGCTGCGGGAGTCAGCGTCGAGTCTTCAGGGGAGAGTGAGCTCACGCACCGAACATCCTTGGGAGCCACCGGTCAGCGTGTTGACCGCGACGGGGTCAACGTAGTTGAGAGGAGCTGCGTTGGAGCACGCGGCGTAGGACTCGGCTGGGGGGAACAAGGCCGACACAAGTGAAGGGAGGACAGCTATGAGCGCGAAGGTTACGGGAGCGAATGACAGCATGGTTGTGTGTGTATAGTATGTGAAAGTGGAGGAAGTAGGTCGTGGCTGATCTTATCGTTCGTGAGGGTAAGGAGTGTGGGTGTAACGAGTGTCGTGATCCGTCAAGGATGATTATCAGTTGTCGATACGAAAACGAGTGTGAGGTGTAAACAAGGGAAGAACAAGAAGGAATGGGAAGAAGCAACAAGTCGAAGATATACAGACCAGTCTGCAGGAACAAAGAACGGTAAACAAAGCAAGCGCGCAAAGTGGACAATTGGGAGGAAGGTCGGAGACTTTTAAGGGTCAAAATTCCTCCGTCATTGTGCACCCCGTGTGGAGGCAAAACGTCACGAATCCGAAGCCAAAAGGCTCGGAGGTTCCGCAAGCTCGGAAGGGCGTTAGGGGGCGTGACGACGGAGCGTGACTGATGTTCTTCGGGGATGGAGATGGCACGCGTGAAGCGACGCGCCGGAAAAAAGGCAGACGCGTCAAGGTTTGGCTTCGGGCGCGGAGTACGGTGATGATGTCCGTTCGTGGCAGCGCACGGATGTGCCCGGAGATAGCCGGACAGTCGGGTGGCGATTCGGCTAAAAAAGTTGGAAAGATAAGGTCCACCCCGAGTCAATCACACTCTGCTGAACACCATTTACCATCAAAGACAATGGCATCCTCAAGCTCAGAGCCTATCATCGTCGGAGTCCTTGGTAAGTCAATTCCACTCGTTTTCCAGTATGAAATACGAGCGTTTCCTGACCATCCTTCAGCTCTCCAGGGCGCCTTCGCAGAACACATAGCGTATCTAACGCACTGCCTGCCATCCTCATCGACCCGGACCATACGCCCAATCCCTATCCGCTCCGCCGAGGAATTATCCACCTGCTCCGCTCTCGTCATTCCAGGCGGCGAGTCCACAGTGATTCAATCCGTTGCAGATCGGACTCCGGGTCTCTTACCCGCCCTCCAGGCATTCGTGCGTGATCCGACAAAAGCAGTATGGGGCACATGTGCAGGGATGATCCTTATGGCTGAGGAAGAAGGTGTAGGAGGAGGCAAAGTTATTCCGGGTCGAGAGAGGCAGAAGGGCTGGGGAGGCATTGAGGGGTTGAAAGTGTGGAGGAATCTATATGGGAGTGAGTGTCGCGCTTTGCTGCGAGTCTATAGCTGACCCCCACAGACCAGTTGGAATCATTTGAAGCTCCACTAGTCATACCAGACCTCTCACACCCCTCTCGGCCTTTCCCAGCGATCTTCATCCGAGCCCCCGCTGTTCACTCACTGCATCCCACAGTATTCGAAGATCACACCGCTACCTCCTCTACCTTACCCGAATTTACCGCAAACACGGTAACATCTCACCTCATCACCCCAGCCTCGACACCACCTCGCCAACCCTCCCCCTCTCCACGATCAGGTGCGCCCGTCATAGCCCTCGCTACCCTACCTTCCGAGTTCCACCCACATCCCCCTCCATCTGACTCGCATCTTGGCGCACCGAATGTAGGAGATATAGGCAAAGTGATGCTCAGGCAAGGAAAGAAAATGGTCACTAGCTTTCATCCCGAGCTGAGCGGGGATGTAAGGGTGCATCAGTACTGGGTGGAGAAGTGCGTTCTGGAGATATAGCATGGCAGTCTTGGGGGAGGTGAGGAGGGGTCTGCGTTGCGCATCGTTGTGTCATCTTGCCTTCCAGTGCATGTGTAGATGTATCATGTGAAGCCTGTCCGGATCCTTCTGGTGCAACCACAATCGAACGTTCCCCCATCTTGAGTGAATTGGCAATGAAGCGGTGCTGCGCCCCCAGGAGCTGTCGGATATATACATGGAGTGCAAACGAACGGGAGAGTGAGAAGTAATAGGTGTCTAATATGGGGCACAGCTATGATGATACTACATATGTACTGAAGTGTGCGGGATTAGAGATTTTCCATGGGAGTGCGGGTGTCTAGCATGGGGAGGAAAGGGGAGGGAACTAAATGATGGTGTATATCCACGCCGACTCGCCCGCCCCTTCCTACCCGGGCTCCTCCCATCCACAGCTCTTAAGCCGACTCGCCAGTGGCTTTAATCTTCTTACATCCGCCCTCCTGGACATACTAGTTCCCCAAATGACCAAAAATAAGACACCCCCAGGTCGACGCATCGAGCGCTCATTGACCCCTACGACACAGATTGTGCCTGCCTGCACGCCCTGCCCTGCCCTCCACTCTCCAGCTCTAAGCGCCTATGCCGAGATGATGGCCTTCTCGATATCCACCGGCCGTCTGTTGTCGCGGCCTTTTGGCTTGAATGAGACGGTGTAAACGATCCGGTCGGTGAAGAGCTGCATGAATTGGGCTTGGAGGAGGGGGACGATACCGTAAACGAAACCTGCTGGTAGCGCTAGGTAACTACAACGAGTCAGCTCGAGGTTCCAAGAAGATAATACGGCAAACTCACTCGATGCAGGAAATGGGGAACGGTCGCAGACTCCTGTCTGCACTCTGGACACCCAGTCTTCCACCTGGAATGGCCCATCTGTGCTTGACGGTCGTCTGATGATATCTGTCGTAGCAGAGGAACATGATGATGGTAAGGGCAAGCGATATGCTCCTCATTCGATCTGTGACGGTGTACGCCCAGTCGACGAATTCGGCGCTGTCTGATAGCATGGCAAGGGTTGGTAGTGGGGGGATGATGGCGTGGCGGGAGACAATCTTGTCAGTCGAGGTTGCTAATATCCGCAGAGCGACAAGAAGGGTCATGTGTCTGCGTTGTCAGCTGGACCCACATCAGGTGGAGAGGTGGACTTACCCCATGAGCAGATGAGCTTCGTAAAGTCGGAAGACGAGTGAAATGAATGGTGACTTCCGCCTTGTCAAAACCTCAATGTGCTGCTGAACAGGCTTCAATGGCGCCTTCTCCAGGACGAATTCCTCGCCTTCGCTCAAGCTCGAGTTTGATGTCTCCTCGTCGTCTGCTGAAATGACGCTTGCGGCTGAGCTGGATACTGATGAGTCGGAGGGACTTGGCATGGTGAAGTCCTCCTCGGCAAAGTTCCGTCGTGTCTTCTTGGCCGGTAGTTCCTCTCGAATAGTCTGGAGACCAATGACAGGTTCGGGTTGAGCGGTGAAGACGGTGGCAGTGGGTTGACGGTGAGTCATGGACAGTTCAGGCTCGGGGTGGGCAGTGTAGTCGGCGTTGAAAATACGCATGAGTCCGTAGCCGGTGTCGAGTGATCCCCACATGTGACGGATAGCCTGCTTGTATCGCGCAACGTGGTCGTTCCAGAATCCCCTGAGACCGCCACGCTCACCAGCGACGACATCGAGCTGTGAAGCTGGCGAGTAGATGGTTTCGGATATGAGATTACCGCCGGTGGAGAAGAGGCACTTGATGAACATGTGCATGTCCTCACCGATGGCCTGGGGTCCGGCATCGTGGAAACCGACGCTGGCGGCGAGGGTGAGGGATAGCGAGTAGGCGGACGTAGGGATTTTGGCGCCAGATCCAGTGTAAATTGATGACAAACCCGCAAGGGCCCACATGATGTCGGTCACTCGGACAGAGACGGGGACGTCGTGCGCGTTTCGGTCGAAGCAGATGGGAGGGACAAAGGTGCATCGCGCTCGCTCATTTGGTGGGCGGAGTGCGAATTTGCAAGAAATGGAAGAGAAGTAGTCGCCAGCGAGAGCGGCTGGTTGTCAGTACGGCGCATCGAGATCAACTCACTGTCTGAATCAATGACGGTGACGATGGTCTTGCTGATCCTCTCCTCATCTCCCTCATCCTTCAACTCGTTCCACGCCTGCCTGACCGCCCATGCTAAGTTGGAGCTCTTCCCCGCCGCTTCGCCGTCGATTCCTCCTGGGTGTAGCGAGAATCCGATATCCTTGAAGCTGGACCTGAACTCCGCGATGAGTTGCTGTGCCTTGGCCTCTGCGCCAGTTTCACGCGCCTCCATAGCAAGGACGGGGTGGTAGGATGTCAAAGCGAGGGGTTGTGTTGAGAGAAGGTAGAGAGTCTCGCGGAGAACTGAGATGTCTTCGGCGTAGTTGGGGCAGAAAATCAGGTGCTCGACTTCGTCAAAGAGGAAAGCGGTCGATGCGGCTTGCGGTGTCAACAACCGCCGTTTGTGGGCGTACTCTGCGCGCCAGTCGGTCTCTGCATGGGCTTTGACACCGCGCCACGCTAGGAATGCTCCCCATATCGTCCTGATTCGTCAGCACAGCTTTTTGTTCGAGACGAAAGGGTAGGACTCACCGGAAGTTGACCGTCAACAGCATGGCGTGTACGAAGAAAAGGACAACGACAAACAACCATGGTGCTAAGCGGGGAGCGAAGAGGACGAAGGGGATCATCGACATATGGGACATTATCGGTATACGTTGGAACACGGCCGGGAGGAACCGCCGCGCGGAAGGAGGTAGTATCGTCATGCTGAAAGTAATGATTGTGGGGAGAGAGTGTGGTGGGGGTAAAAATACGGAAATAGGGCGATCGTATTGATCGAATTAGGTGAGTACGAGGGTGTAAAGCGAGTGAGTGTGAGGTTGATGGGGAATTACAATCTCTGGTGAGAGATGTGCGATGGTATTGACCCACCCAACGACGCTAGGTGTAGCAAAGGATAGGGGGACTAAGGTCGTACGTAGGGAGGACCGGGAGCGCGAAGTGTATCTGAAACACCGTCCGAGCACCGAGCGCGATTTTGAGCAAGGATAGATCGTGTGCAAGCGGCGATGGCGGTTCGGTCGCGCACGTTCAAATTCCTATTGGCCGTCGGGCAGCGTATTGTTTGGTCAGATGGGAATGGAGGTGGAGGGAGGTGAGAATGGGACTGTGAACGGGGGTGGTGTGAGTCTCTGATTTTGAGCGAGACAAAGCCTCAGGGCGGCGAAGGACCAAGCGATTGATTCCGACCGAGCGGCGGCTGTGCTTTTTGAGGTATTTCGTATACCACCTGATGCGGGGGATGTACAGGCAGAGTTGCTCGAGTGGAGTAATTATAAGGAGGGAGTAGCGAGGGAGATGTTCAGTCTATGGAGTGAGGGAAGGGGGGAGTGATAGAGGTGAAGTAAAGCAAAGGGGGCAAGGGAGGAGGAAGAGAAAAACAGGGGTCGGCATGGAATGGGAGCAAACTCTAGCGCGCGTGTTGTTAACAATCTATATTTACTACTTTGGGATGTTTTGCATTACAAATGACCTCGGGCCCGATATCCCCCGGAATATCCCCACGCTTTGCTCTGCGGCTTCTCCCCTGAGGCCGGCCCTGGAAAGTGTTACCCTGAATGTTTATATTCGCCTCTGATGTCTTCTGACGCGCCTTGCTTTCTCTTATCATTTCGCCCGGCCGGGATAGTCATATGTAGCGCGGAACCCCGGGCCCCGGTGCGTCATACCCGTCCGTACCTCTTGCTGCTTCTCGTTTGTCCATGGCATCCAAAGAGGTCCAGTTTCTTATACATCACCGCAAATGATAGCGTCATACTTGCTTTCAATCACGATGTTGAGCTGCCGATAAACGATGAACGTGATGAGCGCCAATCGATCGGCTGCCGCAATCCCGCTGATGAGCACGGCACACGCGATACCCATCTCCACCCCTTGCTGTACGCTCTGCTCTCCAAGCCTAGCTACACAAGAACATCTTGTACGCCTTGTTCTTCGTCTCCTCCACGAACGAATACCCTCCCACCTCGAGGTATCGGTCGAATTTGAAGGCCTCGAGAGGCGGGACCTGGAATCCAATAAGCACTCTGCCAACGTCTGAGGTATCGTCAGCGCTCGATCCAGGAATGAAAGAGCCGCTAGATACTCACCCGCTCCGTGTGATCGGTAATGAAACATTGTGATGGGCACTGCTCTCATCAGGCCGTTGAGAAAGTTGCCCAGGGCCATTGGCCTCTCCGGGAATCCTACTCGATCAGCTTATCGCTCTGCTACTGGTTGAAGCTTCGAAGTACTCACCAAACCTGGATACGCGCTCGTCGATCACCTCTGACCGACCGCCAACCATATGCCTCACATGGCTTTTTGCAAACTCATCCTGGCTCAGATCAACAGCCAACAGTGTGATTGGAATCTGACCCGGGTGTGAGTTCAGCATGAAGGAAGTGATGGTGTGACCGTAGGATGAGGTGCAGGAGAAGCGGTAACAGAGCTCAGTGACTGTTCGGCCGCCTAGCAGCGAGTGAAATTTGACGAAGCTGAGGTCGTCAGCAGACGGTGGGATGACTGAAGAGTGCTCACGATCCAGGCTTGTTGGGCATTCGCATACACATCAACACCTCCTTCATCTCCCCGATCTCTGCCCGCTCAGCCACATGTCGCAGGCGGCTAAAGTTCATATTGCCCCCCGAGACCACCGCGACGTATCGCCTTTTGCTGTTCTGGAGGTTGTTGCGGATGATGTGGGCTTTGAGTCCGGCGAGGGCGAGTGCACCAGACGGTTCGGGGATAGACCGAGTTTCTACTTCTATCAGCGAGGGGAATTTCTCATTGATGGACGCCTAGCTCACCCTCGAAGACGTCCTTGATGGCAGCGCAGATTTCGTCGTTCGTCACCACAACCACCCCGTCGACGGCGGCTCTGCACAGCCTGAACGTCTCCTCTCCCACCGCGGTCGTCGCTGTCCCGTCCGCAAATGGACCCGTCACGTTCAGAACCACCCTGGTACCATTTTTAAGCGATCGGTCCATCGCATCACTGTCGTTCGTCTCCGCTCCGAACAGCTTGAGGCCCGGCGGTGCCATGCGACGAACATATGTCGACAAACCAGCGAGAAGTCCGCCTCCGCCTACAGCAGTGAAGATTCCATCAAGGCTCTCGAAATTAGGGATTTGCCGGCAAATCTCCATGCCCACTGTACCCTGGCCAGCAATGACGTACGGGTCGTCATAAGGCGAGACGAAGGTCAGACCATCTCGAGTAGCCAGGCGGAGACATTCAGCCTTCGCCTCGTCGAAGTCTGCACCGTGGAGTATGACTTTGGCACCGAGGCGCTGGACATTTCGCCATTTGATTGACGAGGCGGAGGTGGGCATGACGACCGTTGCGGGGATGTTGAGCGCTTGTCCGAACATTGCGACACCTTGGGCGTGGTTCCTGCATAGTCAGCTTGCGCCTTGTTATTCGGGAGCGAGTAGCTTACCAGCAGAGCAAGTAATGACGCCCTTCGCTTTGTCTGACTCGCTCATGTGCGCCATCATGTTGTACGCTCCCCTGATCTTGAAGGTAAAGATGGGCTGAAGATCTTCTTTCTTGAGCCAAATCTCACCATCAGCTCCGCAACAGACTGATCGGCTTACCTCGCACCCCAGTCTTGCAGATAAGTGGACCGCCAGCGTCAAGGGTGTCTCTTCTAGGGACAGGGGCGCAGAGTACGTCTTGGCTGAAATTCGGCGTTAGCACAGCTGACGACTTATTTGGCCGTTCCAACTTACAGGTTGAGATCATCTTGCAGTAGTCGGGAACATCCCTTCCGTTGTCGTCCTTCATCATGGTGTGAGTTGGTAGCGCATGGTACAGATGTGTTGGGAGTTTGTCGTCCACCATTATTACTTTCGCGAATGGATAGTTGGGTTTCGGAGTTGTTGCAAGTCCTGCCTCACAGCTGTTGATACTGACGAAGCTAATGGTAAGTGGTTAGAGACTTGGTGACGTCAGGGTCAGATTTAGAAATGGTCAACGAGCAAGACAAGGCATCAGTTGAAAACTTCTCCAAAACGGAAGGGATCACTCGAAATGTGTGTGTGTGTGTGTTTTGAAGGCCCATGGTGAACCCAGATCTCGCCCCCTTCACTCGGCCATCGTCATCGACCTCCTCACAGAAGACAGCACTCACGAAGAGGTACAAGCGAGATACTTGGGTGAGCTAATCTTCACCCCGAGAGAATCCGCACTCCCTTCCTGGTGCATGAACCATTCGGCTAAGTACAGAGAAACATCTTGTACGCCATGTTGTCCGTCTCTTCCACATAGGGATATCCCAGATCTTCAAGATATCGCTCAAACTCGTCCGACGCATCTGGGGGCACCTGGACACCAACTAATACCTTGCCAACATCTAAAATGCCAATCAGCATCGAGTTCACTTTATCGCCAATACCCAGCACTTACCCGCTCCATGATTACGGTAATGGAACATGGTAATGGACAAATCTTTCCGTAGACCCTTCAGGAAATTTCCCAGAGCCATAGGTCTCTCCGGGAATTCTGGGACGGGTAAGCTAGCCGCAGGTGTTGAGTACGGGACGACTGACCAAACCTAAACACCCTCTCATCCTGGACGTCCGCGCGCCCGCCGACCAGATGCCTCACGTGGCTCTTGGCAAATTCATCCTCGCTCAAATCAAACGCCTCGAGATCATTCGCCTTCATTGTAGCTATGAGCTCTCCGATCTCTGCTGCTCGGGATTCGGCGGATGGGCCTGATGCGGAAGACGATGCTGATTTGAGTAGGAAAGAGGTGATGATGTGTCCTGCGGATGAGGAGGAGTATCGGTATGAGAATTCGGTGACTGCTCGACCATCAAGCAGAGAGTGGAACTTGACGAAGCTAATATGTTAGCGCGATTTCATGTAGCAACTTACGATCCTGGTTTTTCGGGTATACGGAGACACATCAATACTTCTCTCCGTTCTCCAACTTCCGCTCGTTCGGCCACGAAGCGTAATCTGCCAAAGTTCATGTTGCCCCCAGAGATAACAGCGACGAACTTCTTGTTGGAGTTTTGGAGGTTGTTGCGGACGATATGGGCTTTAAGACCTGCAAGTGCCAAAGCACCCGATGGTTCGGGGATAGATCTTGTTTCTGCCAAATCAGTCCCAACCCTTCACCAGCAGCGACGAGACTCACCCTCAAAGACATCCTTGATAGCCGCGCAAATTTCATCGTTATTCACCAGAACCACACTATCCACCACCTCCCTACACAGCCTGAACGGCTCCTCACCCACGATTCGCACAGCCGTACCATCCGCAAACGGTCCTACTTCATCCAGCAACACCCTCTTGCCCTTCTTGATAGATCGGTCCATCGCATCGCCATCAACAGTCTCCACACCGTATATACCCACTTCGGGCCGAGCGACTCGGCGGACATAGGTCCCCAAGCCGGAAAGCAAGCCCCCTCCGCCGACCGCAGCGAATATACCGTCCAAGCTGTCGATATCAGGGATCTGGCGGCAGATCTCCATCCCTATCGTTCCCTGCCCCGCAATGACATATGGATTGTCGTATGGCGGTATGAAGGTAAGACCGTCTTTGGCGGACAAGCGGAGACATTCTGCTTTCGCCGCGTCAAAGTCGGCACCGTGTAGTATGACCCGTGCACCAAGGCGCTGGACGTTACGCCATTTGATGGAGGGAGTGGTGGTGGGCATGAGGACGGTAGCGGGAACATTCAAAGCTTTGCCAGATAAGGCGACTCCCTGGGCATGATTACCTGCAAAATCAGCTGGGCAGAGCGGATTGTTAGACTGGGCAGACCTACCCGCTGAACAAGTTATGACACCCTTGATCTTCTCCTCCTCGCTCAAGTGTGCCATCATGTTATACGCTCCACGGATCTTGAAAGAAAAGACAGGGTGGAGATCTTCTCTCTTGAGCCATATCTGAGAGTAAGCTATGGCGACACGGACTTGCAGTAGAGCGGCTTACCTCGCACCCGAGTCTCGCCGATAGGTTCACAGCGAGTGTCAGTGGTGTTTCTTTGAGCGACAATGGGGCAGCATAAGTCTTGGCTGTGCTTTATGAGCTTCTGTACCCGGCCACCTCGTCCGCCATCGCCAAACTTACACATTAAGATCATCTTGAGGTAATCAGGCACCTCCCGCCCATTCTTATCCTTCACCATCACATGTGCTGGTAATCTATCGTACAGATGTGTCGGGACCTCATCGTCCATCTGGCCGTTCTGCACATGGGCCGATGAAGACGGTGGGAGCGGAGCAGATGAGGCATATTCAATCGTAGAGCCTGTTGGAGGGGATCTAGCGGAAGAATGCGATCCCGATCTGGCCGTTTTGAGTGTCCGAGCAACACTAGGAGGAGATAGAGATGTTAGGCTTGTTTTGGTCGTGGGTAGATATTGTGTCGTGGGAGGTGGGATGGGGTTGGCGTTTGAGCTGCAGGAGTTGAATCAGCTTTGGTCGGCGGAGTACGTATTTGCTTCATGGCTCACTCCTGTATTCCGTTACTGCTTTTCAGCCCTATAGCTTCTAAACCTGCTGCCAGTGCTGCTGACATGATGATAGGTGTAGCGCTTGTTGATGCAGATGCAGTGAAGAGATGCTTGGATTATATAGAGGCAAGGGTGGTCCAACTTTTTGTCGAGTCATTCGGAGCGGTCACGTGTTTCCTACAAACCCACAACAACAAACCTGTATGTAACCCCATCCTTGTCGCTGTACCTCATCTCTATCGTTACTTGGTTAGAGATGGACTTCTTCGGAGGGCAGGGACCGGTATCCAAAGGCCCTGTGGTGAAAGTGGTCAGCAAAAAGATCATTTCTGTCCCTCGGACGACAGTCTCAGCCCCGACCAGCCGACCCATCGTCGCTTCATCCTCCTCGTCCCCTATCCCTCGGCCACAGTCTTCAAAACCGAAGTCTATACCCACACCTGCAAAGACTTTAGGGATACCCTCGGCACTCAACAAGTCCCACCTCTCTGCTACCTCCTCTCGATCCACTACGCCAAATGGGCAAAGGCGTAAACGGACACCATCCCCGGTTAGGTCGGAGTCAGATACCTCGGACTCGTCTGACACCCGCGACACGGGGCTGAAGAGAGCGAAGGAAGGTAAGAGACGGCGTACGGATGGCGGTCCGAGCGGAAATGGGTCTGGAGCAGGAACGAGGATTGGAACTCCCGTGAAGACTGTCAAAAGCTCTCATGGGGCAAATGGACTGCATGAGCCAGGAAAGGATAGGCAATTGTGGTGCCTTGATAATGTGGATGAGAGGGGAGAGTGGGATCGAGGATGGGCGGGATTCGTAAGCTGTGAAGAGGCAGTTAGGGGGGATGTGGTTGGCTGGGCCAAGGGGAAGGGAGTGGGGAAGGGGAATGTGGAAAAGTACATTCCTTGTAAGTCTCCACCCAGTCTTCCGGACTAGCAAACGCGTTGGGAAGCGGAGCAGAGTTAAGACCCGCAGCTGATCAACAGGGTTCCCGCAAGATGGCTTCAGCAATCAAGATCCTTTACCGACCGTTGAGCTGCTCTACCCCGCCACGGGATGCAAAGAACGCTTCGTTCTCCTCGTCCCTTCATCGCCAAGGGAATTTAACCCCATTTCGGAGCTTCGCACTGTTCTTAAAACGATCTTAGAACGTAAGTCTGCTTCATCCTCCATCTAAGGGACGTCGCCAATTCACCCACAGACTACATCCCCCCATCGCACACTCATATCTTTGGCACTCTATCCGACACTCTCGATCTCGATCCCCTCCCCTCTCTTCCTTCTCGCCTGCATTCTCCAGCACCTACAACCTCTGCACTCGCTACGCCCCCTCCCGACTCTTCCTCCTCACCCACGCCTCAACGGCTAGGCGAGACCATCGGCGATGCGATCCGGAAATCTCTCGCGCCTAATCGGCGGGATGGACCTGGATTCCTGAAGGCGATGGAGCGGTATAACTCCGCCATGACGGATCTACAGAGAAGTGGAGAGATGCGGGAATGGCTCGGTAGGAAAAGTGCGGGTGTGGGCGAAGCGGACTGGAGCCAGATTGTCGAGATTGTACATGAGCAGGCGTATTCAAGGGTCGTGGGGCCGTATTCGGATCAGCTCGAGGTGAGTTATGGTCCACATTTGGCGCGAGAGTAACAAGTCCGCAAGGTCTATGAAGGAAGGAGGGACGAAAGTGTTCTTTTGCATCTTGACTGACAGCGCAGCATATCCCCAAGCACTCCGAGGAAATCTCAAAGCTCATCACTGCGAAAGAGGACTCTTACGGAGAACTGCGACATAAGTGGGTACTCTTAGCTGCAGATGGCTTAAGCCTGGCGAAGCATCCAGGTACACCAGCTGAACGCTCAGGTTCATGTCCCAGGTCATCGTCGAGACCGGTCTGAAAACTTCAAGCACATTCGTCGACCTCGGCTCGGGAGTGGGCAATTGCGTCCTTCAAACTGCGCTTCAAGCAGGCTGCCGATCCCTTGGTGTGGAGCTTTTACCTACTCCTGCGCACTGTGCGAGGTTGCAAGTTGCTGAAGTCAAGCGACGGTGGAGTATGTGGGGTCTGAACGGGCATCTGGGGGTTGAGGTTGTCGAAGGTGATTTCAGGGGAAGTTCGCATTGGCTCAAGAATGCGGATGTTGTTGTGAGTGACCCTTGTTCTACCGTCTGCAGATCGCAGATAATGTAGCGGCGGGGTATGACCGTGCTGATCCCCAGCTTGTGAATAACGAGGTCTTCCCTCCGTCTCTGAACGACGAGCTCAAATACCTCTTCCTCGAGCTTAAAAATGGTGCAAAGATCGTCAGCTTGAGGCCGTTCGTCAATGAAGGATTCAGGATGAATGAGAGTAACGTGAGTTGAATGGTGCTCAGGTTCTATCCGAGCCATCGTTGAAGGGCGACTGAGCTTCAAGCTGACCTATTCATCAGTGTGACTCATTTGACGCTATAGTCCGTCTGTCCCAGCATGTCTACCACAAAGACTGGGTGAGCTGGAAGGGCGATTCGGGAAAGTACTACATTCAGACGATCGATCGGAGCATGAGGCAGAAGTTCGAGGTGGAGTTGAAAGGCGGGGCGAAGCGGCGGCGGTAAGTATCGAGGGGGAATGCGCAAATGTAGGCGAAAAGGACGATGTTGTCGGAATCATCACCAATCTTATCTGTAACTATCTGCTGTCGATGCATGTTGTTGACACGCAAGAAACCTGTTGTGATCGTACGCCCACAGCTTGAGATGTGTTGCATGCTTCTAACAGCTATGGCTTTTAAGCTTTTTCTTTGTGGCTCTACTGTCTCCAGATCTAAGCGCACACCTCCCTCTCCCACCCACTCATCGTCCGCAATCCCCGCCGGCGTATACGCCTACTCCATCGGGGTAACCGCCACCTGCGCGGACCTCAACACCCTCGACCCAATCATCCACCCCTCGCCCTTCACATCAGCCACCTCTCCAGCGCCAAACGGCTTCCCATCCGCCCGCTGACCAGCGTATTCCTTCGGTATAGACAATATCGCCTCATGCGCATTCGGGTCAAACTCCGTCCCCTTCACTATGTCCATCTTGACCACCCCATTCTGCTCAAATGTCTTCCATAGTGCCTTCTGCGTCATCTCCACTCCTGACACAAGACTCGCTAGTGGTGTTCCAGGTTCGACGGGTTTGGAGACAAGGGAAAGGGCAGTGGTGAGGACATCGGATGTGGATAGGAGGGAAAGAGCGAATTTGGTGATCGCGAATTCGGATGCTTTACGACGTTCCTCCTCGATTCGCCGTGAGAGAGTTTGGATCTCGGCTTGTTTGTATCTCCTGTCTTTCTGCAAGGTATCAGTCCGCACTTCATACATACCCGAGCCGATGACAACTCACTTCAAGTTCTTGTATCTTGACTTCCAGCGCCTTGACCTTCTCTGATTCTGCGTCTGCTGCTTTCGGTGCCTCTTCTGAAGCCGCCTCGCCGCCAGCGGAGTAATGCCGCAGGGTGGAGGCAGCTATTGAGCGGCCAGGAAGGGCATTAGGAGCTGCAGCTGCAGCTGCGGGTCGCGCGAGCCGAGTGGCGGTTCTGAGGGTGGGAATGGCTCGGGAGAACATTGCTGCTGGAATTTAAGGGATGGGATGGAGTAATATATGTCTGCGGGTGTGGCTGTGGCTGTGGCTGTGGCGTGGATAGCTGTGTACCTAGGTGTAGATGTAGATGTAGCTGGTCGATGTAGTGAAGTGGTCGCTGGACATTTTTGACGAACGGTGCGATCGGCCCCGAATCTTACGTCAGCTAGGTCAAGCGGCGATGTCCGACCGCTCTTTCCTCTTTGGGCAGTTCCTCACAATCTCCCAGCCTTCTCAAGCTTTCTTTGTATACCCTTCTTACCCTGCTATACTTCGCTACTGCAGCATCACACATCCTCGATCGACACAACACATCAGAGGTGCTACGCTCTGCTGATTAGCCTACCCGAAACATGTCGGTCTCGCCGCTGCCTACAGCGGAGGTACTCGGCGATTCACCATCTTCTCCACCCCTATCGCCTGCACCAGCCGAGACTTTCAAGGAGCAAGCCCCATCCCCCATACTCGACGCCGAACCTCTTCCGGACCCACTGCCACTGCTCGCTCCACGCACATCCTTGACCACCAAACCCACCTCCAACTCAAAAGCGTCGGCTACAGGAACCGGCCGAGTTAAAGCGCGAACAAAATCAAATGGGACCATTGCAGCGATGGATCTGCCCATCCAGCCAGCTATGGGTATCACCGAATCGATCGCATCCGCACCGGCGCCGCGCCCGGCCGAGTTCGCTTATGATCCCGACGTGGCTCAATTTGAGATTGACGTTACGGAGGCGTTGTCAAAGGCATCGAAAGACGCGCTCATGCCGGGAAGTCCAACGTCGAAGGTTATGCGAGCCATGGCGCCTCCCGGGGCTTCCATCGCAGATAGTGAATGGCCTACTGTGAGTTTTTGGTGGTCTAAGGAATGAAGCCATGCATGGGTGGACGTGTTGGGTGGAGGTGCAGGATGAGAGTGGCAGTGTGGCAGTGCCTCGAATACACTTTCGCATAGGATTCGAGCTGACTTTTCTTCTTTAGCCACCTCCCAATGCTAGCGTCAATCTTTTCATCGGTAAGTTTTCTGCATTCATAGAGTCGTAGCCTGTGCTGATGAGCAGGACGTGCGCTGCTTGCGAATGGGAACGACAATTGGCCTCTGGTGAGCATATGAAGCGTGTTTTACATCACCCTTTCCGTACTGACACGCTAGAAACCAAATGACATTGTCAACTGGATACGCAAACACTATCCTGGCGAATGGGACGGAGATGAGGGGCGGTGTTCGGCGCATCGTGTCCGGACATACCTCGCCCGCAAAGGTGCCGACATGTACTACGAAAAGCTCGCTCAAAGCTCTATCTCCGGCTGGCGTATCCGGCAGAGCCACCTGTGGCGGTTCGAAAATGGCGGGTTCCAGGGACGGGGGATGAAGCAGGAGGAGGCGTTGCTGGAGAAGGCGAAAGAGACGGAGGCGGCTGTAACGAATAGGCACAAGGCGGCGGCGGCCGAGGCGCTGGCGGCGGGACATCCAGGGGTGAAGACGAGTATGAGTCTGCCAGGGATGGCGGATGGGTCACCGGTCCCCAAGAAGGCGAGGGTGAGCCGGGCGGCGGGAGCGGGCGGATCGAGCCTTGGGCCAAAGCGGAAGAGTGTGAAAAAGGGAGATGTCGAGCATATCCTCGCTGGACTGCAACAACAGGCGGAGGCGCAGGCTCTGCTCCAACAACAGCATCTCCTACAGCAGCAGCAGGAGGCAGAACAACATGCGCAGGAGCCACTCGAACCCTACTATCCCACAAATTACCAAACCTCCGGACCCAGTCACCAACACATGTCTCACGACTCCGAATCGCACGACCCTCTACTGTCCGCAACGTCAGCATCTGGCGTCGATACCGGGGTGGAATCGCACGATGACATCGACATGAACATGGTGCATCAGGCCATGCAAGCCGCGGCAGGGCACATCGACGATCTGGATATGGGGATTCAGTTGCCAATAGAGATGCAGATGCACGGGGATGGAGAGCACGACGATAGGTCGGCGGGGCAGTACTATGGCGAGACGTTCAGTGCGGCCCAGGGATATGGGATGGGGCTGGGTACAGGTGGAGCTGGACAGGGATACTGGGGAGAAGGAAGTTATGGGTATCAACAGGGGCAATAGCGGGGAAGGGCAGCATGGAGGTGTGGGAGTCAGGTCGAGCTTATATCATTTTTATTAGAGCACACATGGGGAGGCTGTACTGTATGTTTCTAGTACTATGTAAACACACTCTGAGAGATGGCTATGGCCCATCGATGGTCAAGCTGCTTCACCTGACAAGCTTCAAGCTTCTAGCCGTATATCCACGTCACTTCTGAAGAGAGCGCCGACCTCCGTGCCCGTGCCTGAGCTCGTTGTCCACAGCCAACTGCAGCTTCCCTCACCATATACAGACCTGCCTTACTCTATCGCAACCGCAACATCACTAAGACATCATCCACAGTCACTGTTGCACAGATATATCATCGCGTCTATCGACCAGAAGCCCGAGCTTAGGCTCCCAAGATGCCGCCCAAATACCCCCTGCCCCCTGCTTCCCCTTCCCCGCCGCCTATCACAGTCACAAATGACGCTCAGGATATGCTCGTTATCCAGGACTTGATGGATACGCTTGATCAGCTTCCTCCTGAGCTCACCCGAATCTACTCGGATCTTAACGAGCTCGGTGCAGTCCTATACAGTATGTCTAAATTCTCCGTCACTCGAATGACTATACGCTGATCATCCTAGCGACGCTGCTTCAGCTTCAGAACAAGCTGAATACTCTCATCAAATGGGTCCAAGACCCCAGCATTAGCCCCGAGCAGCGATTCCAGCTTCTGCAAGAGATAGCGGAGGAGGCTGCGCGATATAAGCTCGGAGCGGACGACAAGGTCCGGGTAGCTGGCGGAGCCAGTGAAGGGGTGAGCAACCGATCACTATGGAGCTGATGGAGTAGATGATGAGCCACCAAAGGCACATTACTGCTCTTCTTGCTTCATCTACCATCCTTAATTCTGCACCACCTTCACCGTACACCCAAGCTCTCACATTGTCGCAATTGCCCTTACCTGCTCCCTCGCGCCGGGGTCAATTATCCCGAGCAGCCAACTCGCCATTTGGCGGCAGAGGCTATGTAGCCGCGGCTGGACCGAGCAACGAGGGTGGGAAAGTGGGCGATACGCCTTCAAAGAAGAAGAAGAGCAGGGTGCAGCAGTTGGGCAAGGAGGATGACGAGATCAGTGTAGGTGGGAAAGATCGGAGATTGGCGAGTAAGAAGAGGAAACCGTGAGTCATTCATACTCTGCCTTGCGCTGATAAATAGTGCGAATAGAGCTGTATCGCCGACAGACTCCCTTGGATCTACATCCGCTTTCGCCTCTGCGAAACCTATCGAACCTCGGACAGCCCGTCAGCTAGCCGCAGCAGCGGCTGCCAAAGCGCGACAAATGCAGCGGGCCGACGAAGACTCTGACGAGTCCGAGCCCCGTAAAGCGCCCGGAGGCGTGGGGATGCAAATCACACCATCGAGCGACTCGATGATGCTTGATCGCGGACTTGGTATCGATCTCGGCGGCCACAGCAGGGAGACAACAGTGGGACGCGGAGCAGGGAACGGGAGTGCGAATGCTACGCCTGTCCTGGCGAATGCGCAGGTCGTCGCCGCCAAGGAGAGCGGAAGGTCCAGGCACCGCAATGGCGCAACTACCGTTGGGCTGGGGATCAAGCGTGGAAGGGAGGATGAAGAGGAAGGGGAGAGTGAGATGGAAGAGCAGCTACTACCAAAGAAGGGTGCGGCGGCCGCTGTGGCCCCAGTGGGCGTTGCGGCTTCGGCAGGAAAGCAGGTGTTGACGGATGGCGAGCCTGCAGAGGCTGCAGAAGGTGATACAGATGGGACAGTGTACTGCTTGTGCAGACAAGTGGGGTATGGCGAGATGATTGGGTGTGATGCCGACGATTGCGAGATTGAATGGGTAAGTCATTTTGCTATGTCTAAAGCCTGGACCAGGATTGATTGGAGCAGTATCACATCTCATGTCTTGGCTTCGATGCGCCGCCGGAGGGCACATGGATCTGCCCGCAGTGTGTCGAGAGGAAGAAGAAAAACCCAAAGCCGAGCAAAAAGGCCAAGCCGAGGCGGGCAAAGTAGAGGAGGCTGTGTGTTACCTTGGGCGTCATTCTTAACGTCTATCTGTCAGGGGACAGTCAGCCAGGCCATGTATACAGTTCTCTCTTCTGTGTGGCTCTGCGGAACGCTTTGGGTGGTGCGGAACTACCGACGAATCCAAGACCTTTGACATTAGTAGTGACCAAATTTCAGAGGTTTTGCATTATAAACTCGTAACAACATTACTGTCCGGTCCGGGATACAGTAGAGTGTCCAGCGTCCTTGAGCCCTAACTTCTCACCCCGCCCCGCGATCTCGCTTACTGCTCCCATCCGAGCCTTCGCGCCATCCTGGCCACCCTGCTTCCCCTCATATCACGCCTCGTCGCCTGACTGTAATACACCGGAGAGCCCTGTCCAGTGAGGTAAGCGGAGATCTGCCAATCCGCCCCGCACTTCTGGGCGGGAGCGCCTGCGCAAGCCATACCGCAGCTGGTGGGTTTGGAGATAGTCACATTGTCGGCCCGATTGATGGAGTTTCCGCACATACATTCCTGCAATGTTAGAGGAGGTCAATGACATTGGGAGTAGGTGGACATACGGCAGCGTACGAAGTACCGGCGATGGCGAATCCGCGTTTTGCGCAGTAATCGACACAGTACTCATTGGTCATTTTCGAGTCGCCAAAGATGTTTGTGCCGTTCAACTGCCGGTTCACTCGGTCCGTGAAGCAACCGATGTAGCTGGAGGCGACGGAGGAAGTGGCAGTGGTAGTGGATGAAGCAGTGGTTGCTGGGGCTGTTGTGGTATTAGAAGTGGTGGTAGTGGTGGTAGTGGTGGTGACCGCGACATTGCCTTTGGTAAACTCTAAGACCGAAGCTCGATTATTGCCTCCACACTTCTCGCCAGTCGTACTGCCCACGCAAGTGAAGTCGCACTCCGCATCGGGAGTCAGGACGGACTTGGGATTGAGTGCAGGTCCAGTGAAGCACTCTCTGGCGTAGACGAGCGCCGCCCATGCATGACCGTTCTGCTCGGCGATGGCGAGGCAGGCTGCGCGGTCCATCGTGCCTGTGGTTTTGTACACGCCATTGGGGACAGCTCGGAGACTGCCATCGGTGTAGCATCCTCGGTAGGCCCATGAAGATGCAGCTGTAGCTGTTGGAGAAGGAGTGGTGGATGTAGTGGTTGTGGAAGAGGTGGTGGTGGTCGAAGATGTAGTGGCAACAGCGACCGCCTCGAAGAGATTGAGCCGGTTCGGTCCACCGCACAGAGTCATCTGACTGCCTGGGCAAACCATCGTGCACCCATCCTCCGCCGAGTGAGCGCCATTAGAGAGGACATCACCGCAGTAGCACTCCTGTCCATACTCCACCCCACCATACTTCCAGCCGCGAGACGCACAAGCGGCGAGGCAGGTAGGGATAGTCATATCCTTCGCAGCGAAGTTGTAGCGAGTGAGAGCTCGGCCGCCAGAGCCTTCGGTGAAGCAACCGCTGTTCGTCCAGCCGGCGACTTTGATGTCGGTGTTGTTTGGCGCAGGGGGTACGATGGGTGCGGCGATCTTGCCGGTATATTTGAAAGTGGTCATGCGGTAGCCTGCACCGCAGAGCTGGGTGGAATCGCCAGCGCATGGCATAGAACAGTCGGACGCGGGGACTTGGACAGATCCAGCGGCGAACTCCTGTCCGCATCTGCATTCTCTACCGTATTCGACACTAAAATCAGCGTAGATCAACGGTATAACTTACCCCGACAGGACAAAACCCTTGTTCTGACACTCCAGCATGCAGACGTTGTTGGTGATAGATGAGTTGGAGACGAGGGGGCCGGCCAGCGCGCGTCCGTTGGTAGCTTGGGCGTTGTAGCATCCGTTGGCGATCCAGTCTGGGGGAAGAGGGGTGGTTGGAGGGAAGACCGGATCGGGGATTTTGCCAGTGAACCTGAAGGTTGTCATTCGATTACCGGCACCGCAGAGCTGGGCGGGATTTCCAGCGCAGACCATCCCGCAGTCGGATGCTGGGACCTGAGCAGAGCCAGCTGCGAAGTCCTGTGCACATCTGCACTCCCTCCCATACTCGACTCTGCGGGTCAGCTCCATACTGAAACAAAACTCACCCTGCGAGAACATATCCCTTGCTCTGGCACTCCAGCATGCAGACATCGTTCGTTATGGTGCTGTTAGAGACGAGGGGACCGGTAAATGCGCGTCCGCTTGTCGCTTGGCCATTCCAACATCCGACAGCGGTCCAATCTTGGGGAAGGGTGGATTTGACCGGTGCGGTCTGGTTGAAGTAGTACATGTTCATTCGTTGTCCGCCACCGCACATCTCATCTGCTTTACCGGCACATGGCTTGTCGCTAGAGAGTAATCAGCTTGAGTCTCAAAGATAGATGAAAGCACTCACCAGTCGGTCGAGCTGGCCTCAGAAGCTCCGGCATCCACTGATGATCCACAGAAGCATTCACTAAAGTCAGCTTTATCGCGTATTTGCTCACCTTGACCATTCGGTACCAGCAAATGCGAATCCCCGAGCCTGGCACAGAGTCATACACGCAACAGGGGTCATCTGACCATTTGCGGTGCTGTAGCCCGTCAAAGCTCTTCGTCCAGCTGGTTCGGCAACGCAATTACGGGTCTTCTTGAACCATCCGTCAAGACCAGCGGGAATGGCGGGGTTGGCGGCGGCGATAGGCAGAGCGAAGAGTGTGGGGTTTCGATAAAGACTGAGTGTCCTAGACCCACCACAGTTCTCGTAGGTGTTGTTAGCACACCTGACGTTGCACCTCTCGGCCGGAAGAAGGGTAGTGTTGGATGCGCCGTTCTGCATTGCGAAGTCGCAATAACACTCGAGACCGTACTCCGTCCCGGAGAGAGGGTAGCCCCTTTGGCCGCACTCCGCAGCGCAGACCGCACGAGTCATACTCTGGCTGCTCAGTCGGAACGCCTCCAGAGCGCGACCGGTGGTGCTCTCGGCGATGCACCCGACGTAGTTCCAGTTGACGGGGAGGACGGATCGAGGATCGGCATACTCGGTGTTGCCTTCCTCATAATCAGGGATGGAGGGTTTAGTGCCATTACCGACCCAGAGGGGATTGTCACCGGGCAGGAAAGGAATCTCGTGACCGAACCCTATATCCTCCGCAACGAGAGGGTTCTGAGGCCGACAGCCCTGCGCCTGACCTTTGTTGATAAGTCCGGCGAACGGTGGGCAAGCCTCGAGATTCCCACCAACCCCATTGTTGGCATTGCACTCATTGATAGCGCGCTGGAGGACATTGGTGCCGTTGATGAGCCGGGGCCAGCCATTGATGAAGTCTGCGTGGAGACCGTAGCCAGTAGCGTCGCCATTCGCAAAGACCCAAGTGGGGCCCTCGGCGTTGAAGGGGAAGTTTTGAACCTCAAAGATGAACTCGTAGAAGAGCTGAACGACTTTGACGGGATGGCTAGCTGGGCAGTTCCCACCGCCGTTGTTGCTGGCGCCGATAGGCCAAGCCATGTGCGAGCGATGATCTGGGGAGTCGAGATCTTTTCCGTTCCAGCATGTTGGAAAATTGACTTGGGCGCGAAGGCCATTGGGGCAATTGTGCTTTTGATTAGTGATTGCTGAGGATATGGCTCACCTTGAAGAAATCATTTCGCTGAGCCCAGGCTGGATCGCCCTGGTGGCCACCAGCGTAGTCGAGACATACGTAGCTGATAGCTTGGTCATCGACGTCCTTCGAGTTGAACTCGCGTCGATTAGGGTCGCCGGATATCATCCGCAGTCCGTCGGGGAAGGCGTGAATTGTGTCATTGGTCCCAGATCGTGGAAGGTAGTACTAGCATGAATAAGTATAGGTCTTCAAAATTGGCAGATGCAACTCACGGTGTTGACATAGGCTGCAGGAATGGCCTGGTATCCTGTCGTCTTGGGGTTGTAGTAGTACAGCTGGGGGATCCAGTAATTCGACTTGTCAACCGTGATGGGTGCGGTCGTGCATAGTGACGCTTGAGTAGATTCATACGTCATGTACTTGTCGAAGTTTGACCCGCCAGCGATGGTATGTACATGACCGCTGATCGTTCCGGGATCGACAATGCTGGTTGTCAGCTTGCGCGGATGCTAGACTTACGGATCAAGCCGGGTATTGACAAGAATAGGCTGGGTAAGGATGAAGAAGGCCTCGGCCGAGGCAAGAAATGGCAGGAGGGCAAGAAGCATCGTGACGGAGCCGGTCCGTATAAAGAATGAAGAAATGCGAACGACCAGCGTTCAAAGAGTGTAAAGTGGGAAACGAAGGGGAAGTAGGGATGAGGAAGACAAGGAGGATATTGTGCTTTCATCACTACCATCGTCACCATGATGATCGCCTCTCGGAGGATCTATCTGAACAGGTGAGACATGTGGAAAAATCAGCTATGAGCCTAAAGTCAGAAAACATCAGCGGTAACTCTCCGCCCGTTCCTCCATGGCGGTATTGAGTTTGGCTGGAACTAGCATGGCGGCAGTGGCAGACGCGGCGCCGAGTATAACATGCTTGTCGATCAGGTACCACCCCATGCGGTATGACAAAATCGCGCTGCTTTTCGATGAAAGAAGGCGGACAGTGAGGGATAGCGCCGGATGGGGAAAAGAACATCATCGAACATCCGTCCACTGTATTGTTTCACGTTTGTAACGCCGGAGCAGCTGCCGGAGAGGGATCAGCGGCGGATGATGAGCTAGCTCTTTGGGCGCAGCGGACGGAGCTATAGGAGAAGAGAACAACACGCAAGACAACACGCTTTGCGAGAGAGAAATTCGGTGAGAGCGAAATGAGGCGTTTTCGCCGGAAGGGGTAATTCTGTTCCACCCCGGCGCGGGGCTCCGTGCGCGTTTCATCGAGTTTCAGAGTGGTACGTAATGAGGGAATGACTTGCAGATCCAGCAGCCTCCTTGTCCTCCATGACCATGCACATAGCACCCTGACCTTCCTTACTCGCCTTCTCCCAACGCAAGGCGCGAACGGCGCTGTTGGATGGATGCAAGGGGCGTAATGGGTCATGATCGCCTAGACTGGAGGATCAGCGTCGTCATCATGATCATGCACCAGTCAGTCACCATACTCTTTAGTACTGGCCAGGTATGCGGATGATACAGGAACATGTTTGTTGTGGAATGCAGGAGCACTGCCGGTACTCGCAGGATGGGATTAGTGAGCAGAGCAAGGCGAGAGGAGCGGATCGAAAACCAGTGCACTGATGCGGAAGCGGCCCCCGAGTTGGATTGCGCGGGTGAGGCGGGACCGACGTAGGCGCGATGGTGGAAGAAGATACGTCTTCGAACAGGGATCCACTGTCAAAGGGGGGCCAGCTTGGCGCGGCTCGTCGCTGACTAGCACGAAGAGACAGCGATACCCCCCTGCGGTCCGTGCCAATCCCATGCCGCCCTTCTGAGCCTTCGCAGTCGCACCTCGTGTCCCGCGCCTCTCGCACGCTTGGTAGCACAACACCTTCCTCAAGCAGTGTTGAGGTCTGTGGATGCCAGTGAGTATATTCGCGTGCGTGGTATCGAAAAAAGCGCCCCTCGTAGATTCACGAGGTGGCAATCGCCGTCATCTCAGATGTCGGTCATTTGGCCGTGAAGGGACGACAAGCACGGTTGATTGCCATATGTTCAAGAAATGTAATATTATCGCCCCGCTCCCTCTGTTCACCACGACGGGGGTGTCTAGTTGAACGCAGATACCGGTAGATGTCGTTCATGACGGGCGTGTCCAGTTGTGCGCAGCAACCGGGAGATGTCGCTGTCGACTGTGAAGGGCGGCTTTAAAACATGTGCTCGATGCTATAGGTGAAGCAAATGCTGCTCGGGCAGCTCACGCTGGCGATTCTGACGATCAGCTCGAGACTAGGTTGACACGGTAACATCCGGCAACAACGTACCCCGACACTTATCTGCCAAGTCGCAGCAAGGCCCAGCGAGTCTACGCTGCGTTATTGCTCGACGACAACGGATTTAATCGGATCACGGATCCAAGTGAAGTTGGGATACACCTTGGTGATCAGCCCTCCTCCAGTCGCAGTGTCAGAGGCGGCATAAAAACTCACTCTGGCCAATACTTTTGCCTTAACAATGCCAACAGGGACTGGTCCGTAGTCCCTTGAATCCGTGCTGTTGCTCAGATTATCGCCTGCCAGCCACAGATGCCCCTTAGGAATCTTGATGAAATGACCCGCTCCCCTGCCGCCTAGCCTCAATGGCCGATCATTGATCGATACCGCCTCCCTCGTGTTGGAATTCTCCTCCCATGGCTCCTCTCCGGCCCACTTTCCAACTCCCCCACCCCGCCTGGGATCGACCTCGATCACATCACCCTCTATGCCGATGACCCGCTTGCAGATGGTGTTCCGGGGATCCCTAGGGCTCGCCGCTACGACGAGATCACCTCGAGCGGGCGATATTGATTTTGCCCAAGGTCGGAAGTACGGTAGAGGGGAGGCTAGCACCCAGTCACCCTCGTAGGAAAGGGTTGGAAGCATGGAGAAACCAGCGCATAATCGAAGTTCGACCACGCAAGTGGTGAAAAGATGATAAGCCGCGAGAATCTTGACTGTATTGAGTACGGACCTGCCGACATCAGGCGGCATGAAGCGCCTCCATCTTGCAGCCATCTGAGTGATACTAGTGTGTACTGGCGATCGATCGTTGCGTGAGTAGTAGCAGGAGAGTGCAGTAGAGAGAGAGGCGTATGGCGGGCGGGAGCAAATCAGACCAAGGACATCTGCCACTCAAACGTCCATATTACATGCTCCTTCGCTTGTCTTCATCGTATTGACGTCTCGCTGTCGAATCTAGTATCGCATCCCGTGCTGTGCCTAGAGGTACAAGCGATCGGCAGGCTTTGGTACCCGGAAATTCGCAGCTTGTAATCTGCAAGAGGGCTCGAGAGATAGGCTCCTCTCGTAAATTGACTCGTAATGGTAGGTTACCTTACAGCGTCTATCAGGCAACAAGCTGATCAAGCAGGTCCGTATTATCATCAAGGGAGGTGTCTGGCGTAACACGGGTAAGTCTGCATTTGACGAGTCGCTGCAGGACTAATTCTGTAGAGGATGAGATCCTCAAAGCGGCCATCTCGAAGTATGGAAAGAATCAATGGGCCCGTATCTCATCCTTGCTCGTTCGAAAAAGCCCCAAGCAGTGCAAGGCGCGATGGTACGAGTGGCTAGATCCTTCTATCAAGAAGGTCGAGTGGTCCAAGGTGTGTATCCCTGCTTTCGACATTGTGAATTCGTGCTGACTTCCAGACCGAGGATGAAAAGCTACTTCACCTGGCCAAACTCATGCCTACACAATGGCGTACGATCGCTCCTATTGTCGGTCGGACAGCTACCCAATGTCTCGAGCGCTATCAGAAGCTTCTTGATGACGCGGAGGCGCAAGATAACGAGGAGTTGGGGCTGGGTGGAGGAGATAATCCCGAAGCTCAGGCCGCAGAGGGTGTGCGGACTCTGCGAGCCGGTGAAATCGACACGGATCCCGAGACACGAGCAGCGCGACCTGATCCGGTCGATATGGACGACGACGAGAAAGAGATGTTGTCGGAAGCTCGGGCGCGTCTCGCCAACACCCAGGGAAAGAAGGCGAAGCGGAAGGCAAGGGAGAGGCAACTCGAGGAGGCGAAGCGGCTCGCTTTCTTGCAGAAGAAGCGAGAATTGAAGGCTGCGGGTATCAACCTTCGCCCCAAGACTAAGAAGAAGGGTATGGACTACAATGCGGACGTCCCTCTTGAGAAGCGAGCGGCGCCGGGTTTCTACGATACGACGGATGAAGCCGCCAAGCGCTTTTCTGCGCCAATAGGCCAATCTCTGCGGGCTCTGGATGGGAAGCGGAAGCAGGAGCTGGAGGAGGAGCAGGAGAAGAGCAAGAAGCGGAAGGGAGATGATGGGAAGCCAAAGGGTCAAGCGGCGCAGTTTGTGGCTGCGCGAGAAGCTCAGATCAAGAAGTTGAAGGATCAGGAGCAGGTCATAAGGCGTAAAAAGCTGAACCTGCCCATGCCGCAAGTTGGAGAGAGGGAGCTGGAGGACATCGTCAAAATTGGGCAATTGGGGGAATCGACGAGGGAGATGGTGGCGGGTGATGCCGAGGGTGCAACGGGGAGGTTGCTTGGGGACTATGATACGGTCAGGGGTGCAAGTATGGCCAGGACTCCCAGGACAGCTGCTGCTCGTAAGTCTCGTCTGCGCATCTGTACATCTCCGGCTAATTTAGCAGCCGACACAATCTTGGCCGAAGCGCGAAATTTACGAACCATGACCGCCACTCAGACTCCACTGCTCGGGCAAGAGAACACACCCTTGCGATCCAACGACGAAGGCACCGGCTTTGACAGCGCTACTCCTCGTCACGACGTCACTGCGACTCCCAATCCCCTCGCTACACCTCGCGGCATGCCCACTCCTCGCTCAATCGACGGCGGGATGGGCCAAACGCCCATGCGAACTCCCATGCGGGACAGCCTTAGCATCAATGACTCTACGCCGATGTACGGTGCGACACCGCAAGAGGACAAGCGGCGGATTGCGCAGAATCGCCGAGCCCTTAAGGCAGGCTTTGCATCGCTACCCCAGCCGGAGAACAACTTCGAGTTGGCTGAGGACGAGGATGAAGAGGAAGAGGATGAGGAGGCAGTGTTGACTGTAGAAGACGCTGCGGAGAGGGATGCGAGATTGCAGGCTGCTCGAGAAGAGGAGGAGAGAAAAGAGCTGGAACGGAGGAGTTCAGTCGTCAAGCGCTCTCTCCCCCGTCCAGCGAACATCGACGAGCAGCGGGTCCTCGGTGATCTTAGCGAGGACGAGACGTCCGATGTCATTCGCATGATCAATCTCGAGATGGCCGCCCTGATGAAGCACGATTCGCTCGCCCATCCCCTTCCTGGTTCCTCAGCCCCATCCGGTCTCTTCAGCGAGTACGATATGCCCGACGATGATTTCGTTGATCTTGCCAAGAAGGCTATTCACCTCGAGCTCGCTCACACCGTCGGCCTACCCGGGGCAAACGATTCTCAGCTGCGCATCGCCATCGCAGCGGGCATCGAGGACGATGCCTTTGACTTCTCCTGGGCGAAAACCCGACAAAACCTCATCCTCCACCCTCAGCTTGGCTGGGCAGAATCGTCCGACCTTTCCTCGAATCAAGTGACCGCTGCGTATACCCACATGATCAGCGCGTCACGAGAACGCATGATTGCATCAGCTACTACTGCCGCTAAAGGGGAGAAGAAGTTATCGAAGCAGCTCGGAGGGTACCAAGCCATCAATGCCAAAGCCCGCTCCGGGCTCACGGATACGATGAACGAGATCCATGCTACCAAGCGGGAACTGGGAACCTTCTTGATGCTGAAGGGGATGGAAGAGGCTGGGGCGCCAGGCCGGTTGGAGCAGAAGAGGGAAGAGGTATCAGTGCTAGAGAGGCGAGAACGGGATCTGCAGGCGCGATATGCTGAGTTGAATGATGAGCGACGTGAGAGGGTCGAAGCTATCGATCAAGTAAGTCTTTGTGGTCAGGCTCCAAGGATTATGCTGACATGTTGCAGCTGGAAGAAGATAAGATCGTGCTGTCGGCTCAGCTGGCCCTGGACGATATGGAAGCGGAGAATGGGGACGTGGAGATGAACGGCGACTGAAACCATTTCGTTTCGTATGCATGATGATACAACCCACGACCCGCTAATCGGCCGCCCTGAAAGCTTCAAGTCCCACTCTGCTTACGCTCTCAGGAACGGTCACTACTGGGGCGGACAGAATGTCTCTCAACTCGGCAACTTGAAAGGATGCCAGTCCTGGCACGCGCTCGCACTGGGTGACACAGGGGTTGTTGGGGGTCAAGTGAAAGGAAGCAGGTGGGAGTGACCCGTGCGTAGGCATTGACGGACAGTAGGTCGCCGAGTATGCCTGCTGTCCCCCTCCATGACAACGCAAACTCCAAACAAGCCACACACAACGACATTTTTCACGGCACCGGACAGAACCCCGTTTGTACCAATAAACCAAGCTTTCCGTAATCACCTCGGACCCACTCGGCTCTATTGGGAAGAGTGAAGGACGCGAAGCGATCAGGGCGCACTGGTGAGATGGACTTGAGCACGTGCGACGGGACCATTGGTTGTAGGTCTTCCGGTGCTATGGACGGGTACTCCGAGAATCGTGCGCTGTTCCTCTTCCACTTGCCAGGAACATCTCGCTGACCACGGTAGCATTTCAGTCAACTTTGTTCCCACGCTGTACACATCTAGACCCTCAGATGCGGATCCAGGAGGCCCAAACAAGCCATACTTATGATGACGATATTCTTTCGATCTCGTCCAGCTTTGACACGGATCATAACGAACAAAGCACATCGACGCTGGCTGAACTGATTCCGACTTCCGATCGAGGCGAAGTGTACGATTCGCTCTTGAAGGGCGGCTTGCTTGATCAGCTTCAGACGCACATCGAGTCATCGTTCTCAGGCCGTACCTTACCTCCCGGGGTACAGTCCTCGCTGTTCTCAGCGACCAGCCATAAAGTGCGCGAAGATATCATCGGAAGGCACCTCCTGCAAGCCACGCTAACGCTTGAGAATGCCAGCAACCATCAAGGCACAACTAACGCCGAGTTCGAAGCCGCCATCCGCACATACAATGACGCGTCAGATACGTTCGCCTCAGGTGCTGGCGCCGACCCAGAAGACATCATACGGTACCAACTTCATCACCTTCGCGCTGCCGCTATGAGATATGCACAGTCTCGGGGATTGTCTACATCCCATCTGTCAGAGATGGACTTGAGCCAGTCGATCCAGGCACTCATTGAGCTTTTTGCGCCGAAGAAGTCAACCGCGATAGCAGGCGATGTAGGACGGACGAGTGCCAGTGATGTGAGTTAAGGATACGCACTTCCCCGTGATGTGCAGGCATTAGGTGTTGGGGGTTTGGCTGAATTGGTGCAGATCATGCGCCATGGTCCTGTCTTCGAGAAGGGCGAGATCGCTTCCAGCTCCAGACCATCATCGTCTGTCAAGAACCACCTTCCAACCTCGACTGACATTAGATGCCACGATCAAATCGCATCGCTCTGGGGATCTCGTTGGTTGCTTCCTCTCACAGTCATGTCGGCTGTGTCCCTAGCATCAGTGTATGGGTTGAGTCGGTACTGCGCAACCACTGGAGACAACACGGGCGCGTAGAGCTAGTGGCACCACATTATACATAGTAAAGATTGTTTATTTGTCACATGCTGAGCATGCAATTCTGCAGTCTGACCTGGTCATACAACATGCGACAGTCCCGCCATGCGATGAATTGACTCAAGCTGTAGATGCAAGTACTACAATACCTCCTCTCCACCCTCTAGCTCATCCGTCATACCCAGTTCCTCAAAGTGCTCTAGTAGCTCATCCACCCCAATCTCAGGGAAGTCTTCCTCCTCCTCATTCGCCTCGCTCGTCGCATCCTCCTCGACCTCCATGGGGGCAGGGGCCGCCTTTCCTCGCCGCTTGCCACCCTTGGTGCCAGACCCAGGCTTGGCAGCGGACTCCATTTCGAGATCCCCATCCGCATCCTTCTTGACTTCGTCGTGCTTGTACAAGTTGATGGCCGCACGCATCTCCTTGTCCTCCTCCAAATCCCGAAGGAAGAGCTCGTAATCCCTCTCGACGTTCTTCTGGTCCACACCGCCTCTCCGGCCCAGAGCACCCCGCCCCAGCGTCGTAGTGGTACCCTCCGCAACATCCTCCGCCTCCTTGGCAATGGAGCGCAGTTTCCAATTTCTTGGCCGGGCCTTTCTGCGGCGGTTGGGGTATGTTTTCCGGACGAGGATGACGTCGGGTATACGACCTGCGTCGAGCGACTCGTAAGGGTCACTGTTGAAATTTGATTTCGTGAGGTGGTAGCCGAGGACTGTGTCTCCAGGTTGTAGGATGGCGCCGAGATGTGTGCGGGTGTGGAAAATACCATCATCGCCCATGCCATCTGCGTCTTGTGCAGCATTCGTTGCGCTGGTGCGAGTGACTTGGGCATCGGCTAGGACATACTTGCCACGGACTGGGCCCGATGGCTCGAGATCGAGGACGACAAACTCGACGAGATCGGTCACGGTAGCCAGAGCCTCGAATGGCTGCCGCCAGTACACGGGAGAGATAACATCGGTTTGTTGCAGTGTCATGGGATCAAGAAGGTGCATGGAGTTGCCGACTCGCGAGCAGATCGTGAGGGGTCTGGTGTCAGCGAATATCGGACGCTAAACTCACGTTATGTTGCCCCAAGCTTTGGCCTGAGAGGAAGGCAGGCAGACGAGATCGTCCTTACACACTGGCACAATCTCGACAGAGTAGGTGAACTTGTAGTTTGCCGTGTTACTCTGCTTCTCCGACGAGATGAGCTGCTCAGAGCTTTTGACTCTGCGAATCAGCAATGCCCAATTGAGCACTTACCGAACTGGTACAACTCCAGCCAAGAACTCCACCATCTTGATAGCAGAATTTCTCTCCGAATAGAAGAAATCCAGACCATCCCGCTTCTCATTGATCGATATGGTGTCCCTATAATCAGCTCAGCCGAAACTTGTATACTCACTTGTGCGCATTGTGCTTCAGGATTAATTGCTCCAACCACAGGAAAGTTCGCTTGTGCGTCACCTTCTGCCTTACTTGCACAGTCGCCTTCCAAGTGTTCTTCGCCGCCAGCTTGGTACAGGCGGGACATTGACCAGTGTGGACCACGAAGACGAGGATGAAAGTTTGCTGGAGGACGGTGTTGGCGAGCACCTCCTTCTGGATGGTGATCTTGATTTTGATACGGCGAGAGTGGGGCTCAGTCCAGACGAAAGAAGCGTCAATCAAGCGGACCTTCTGCAGAGGCCGAGAGATCTTCTTGAGGCACAGAGCTGTGGTCAGCACGTCCAGCTGTCAGGCTTACCAAGCAATTCTCGAGATTCAGGCTGAGCATTGACCCATGCGGAGGGAGGAGAAGACCACCGCTCGCATCCTCGACAGAACATCAATGAAGCCTCCTTGGGAATACCCTCGGTGATGTCGATCGAGTTACGGAGACATCCTACACCTATACGATCAGCATGGTCGAGATGAAGCTGGACTTGAGCAGGCTTACAAAGACCCGCTCCATTTGCGCTCGAGATGACTGTCCCGCAGTCTGCACATAGAATGTAGCTTTCCTGGCCCTGCGCTGAAGGTTCGTAGTCCATCAATACCATGTTTGCTATAGTATCCGATGCTGTATGTGTGGAGAGATGAAAGTGGACTGAGCTCCGCTGAAATTCTTCACCTCTCCAGCTTGGGTGGCAATATTTGATACCCTGACACGTCATCACACAATGTAGGTGGTGAGATTCATGATTGCACTATAAAATCTAGGCCTACACACTGCAACCGCAATCACTATGACTCTTCCTCTGGAGACTCCTGGTATGTCAGCATAGCAATGAAACTAAAAAGCAGGAAAACTTACTTCTTCGTCCATCGCGCCTATTGGCATCCCTAATCCCAGACCACTTCTCGAGCTATTCCGTATCGAACTCATCTTGTTCCCCGACAACGTCCGACGATGTCCCGACCCTATTGAGCTCGCGCCAAGCAGGGTCGATCCTCTCCGCACGGTGGCTGGGCTGACTGGAGCCGTGCTCGGCCCAGCGAGGTCGCGCAAAAAGTCATGCCGCGCGCCCATGCTGTCCGACTGACTTGTGAGACGGTGTCGGTAGGTCAACGGTGTATCCGTCATGATGTTGCTCGGACCGCGGGGCCGGCCAAGAGGAGTGAGGGAGAAGAGGGAGGGGTTGCCAAAGTTAAAGTCGATATGTCGAGATGGGGTGGAGGTGACATCAAACGGTGCGTCATCTATGCGGGGGGTGGTGAATCGGGTATCGGAGGGGACGGGGGTGGATGGAGTAGGAAGCATGCCTGGTTCTTCACCGTACGCCCACATATCTGTCCCGTAGCTAAGTATGCGAGAGCGATGATTCCGGCTGGTGGGTGAGGCGACTCCTCGGTTTGCGGGGGTCTGCACCAAGGGAAGGATAGGGGATGGAGCGAGTGCGATGTTGTCTGAGCCCTTGAATGCTGATGACCGCTCTTCCGACTGAGCATAGGCCCGCCTGGGTGTCTGCGCTGGTGTGGAAAGATTAAGAACTTGGTTCTCGCAGTTCGGGCACCACCATCGATTGGGCAGTTGCATATCGTCGATTCCGTTGCAAATGGTATGATGCCAGGTCTGACAATTGGTGCACACCACCATGGCGCTGATTCCGTTGGCTGATCGAGCACCGCAAGCACATGCGACGACGCCGACAGGGAGGGGAGGGAGGGACCGATATCGCAACGTGGTGAGGAGGGCGGATTTGGCGTCGGCGTTGGCATGTATCCGCCGACGGGGATCGGCGTCCGCTGGATGTATTAATCTCGCGACGCTCTTCCCCTTGCCCTTTCCCGGAGCGGTGTAGACCTCATCGTCTGAGTCCTCATCTCCGCTTTGCTCAAGGTATCGTTTAAGCAACAGCTCCCTCTCCCTGTCCTCTCTCTTCACCGCCGCCCACGAGTCCGGCCAATTTGGCTTGATCCTCGATCCACTCGCTTCAGCCTCAATCCACTCATCATCCTCCTTGGTTTCCTCGGCCAGATCGGCACTTTCCAGTTGCAAAAATTTGAGAGCAGCATCTTTCCGCACCGCCACCCGACCGAAATCGTCGATCTTCGTGCAGACCATGGGCTCCGCTCGAGCAGTGACTGTGAATGCCTGCAGCCGCTTGTTGGTCTTATCCGCCTTTTCCTTCGGCTCATCGTCGACGACAAGTGGCACTGGACTTGGACTTCCCGCATCTTCTAGCCAGGCTAATTCAGACTCGAGGATGGGGTGGAGGGTGAGAGAGGCAACGCCGTTCTCGCCGGTGAGGATGGCGGGGGCGGGGGCGAGTCGTTGGGGAAGGGGCTCGGGAGCGACTTCATCGTCCAAAACCTGCCCCACCGCCAACTTCCTACCCTCCTCCGACTGTAGAACCTTGAGTCCCCTACGTTCAATCGGTGGTTCAGGAATAGGTTGCAGATGCGGTGGCAGGGCTGTGAATTCTCTTCCGGTTGACGGTGGTGTCGGTAGTTGAGCGGTTTTTGTCCGCTTCGCCGCCCGCTCCTCCGATCTTTTCGGCGTCTTTACAGGCACTTGCACAGGAGTGGGTGCTTTCTCCCTCTTTCGTTTCCCCTTGTCTGGGGTTTGAGACCAGGATCGCTCAGCCATGATGGGGTAGTACTGCGGGATGGTGGTATCGTACAGTGGCTGATAGATGACCGGCTGGGAATATCGGGTTTGGGTTGGGGTTTGGAAAACGTCGTACTCGCCCGACGAATTGTACTCGAGTTGATGGGTGTATCTGCTTGCTGATGGGTATGATTGGTACGCCTGGGGCATATCGATAGGGGGCGATAGAAGTCTACATCAGCACCAAATTTGCAAGTTGACTCACTCTTTGCCCATAATCTGTACGGCCGATCCAGTCATAATTTTGGGCTGAGCTCGTTGCTGAGTGAGAGTGGAGGGAAAGTAGTGATGGAGATAGGGCTGTAGGAGCATCGTCAGCCTGTGTCTCTTGGCTTGAGACTGAGATGAGACAGATGGAAGGGGAAATTGATGAGTGGAAGAAGGAAGATTATGGGAAAGGGTTGACGACAAAAAGATGACGATGGGCGATCATGCTTGAGAAAGGATCCAGGCACTGTTCAGCCATGTTGACTGTAGTGGAGCATGCATCCACAGGAGGTGGCTGGACGGTATTGGGTGTGAATGAAACTCACCGATAGGACAATTTTGCTCTTCTACGCTCAACTTGCACTCCTATATCGATGGAGAGGCTCTATAGCGGAAAACGATGATATCATGCAGTGAAGTATGAAAGTCTTCAAGCGAAGGATGTCGAGATTGGTACTATGGCATGGAGCAGGGCAAAAGCGACAAGTGATCGTCGGTGGTGATAACGGATGACAGCAAAAGGGCGGAGAATAAATATGGAAGAAGCTCTCGAGGCTATTGTTTGTCGATATCTGCGGATGTATGTATGGGAGCAGCAGAGATATCTCTAGCTGATCGACATGGAGGCAGAACAAGGCAGCAAGGGAGAGCCGGAGGAAGGGGCGGATAGGGCAGAGCGTGAGAAGGAAAGGCCTAATTGTGTGACTAGGTTAGGGAGGAAATCAGGGTTCAGATTTACGCCGGCCACGTTATCCGCCGCCTTTTGACCTTTCGGACTTCCGCCTTGCGACGCCGCCTCGTTTCAGCGAGGTCATGCAGCATCCAGTATCGCGCCAGATGTATGCAGCAGGGAGCGAGCTTCCCCAGCAGCACACTCTGCGGCCCCGACTACATCGTGAAACATCCCCATCATCCCTCAGAAACTCCTCAAAGACATCGCTGCGTCCGCTCAGCTTTTGTCAGGGAGGCCCCGGATGACGTAACCACGAACCTTAAATTTCAGTCACGCTTGTCACGGTGACGCGTCGACGCGTCGAACATTGGCGGGTTTCGAGAGGATGAGTATTCCGAGGAGGAGCGCATACACAACGGCCATGCGGCGAGAGCTGGAAGGACTAGGAGCGCTGGCGAGTGTCGTCGCCGAGCAGTGTTGAGAATACGTTGGTCGAATGCTCGGCGCTGTCGCAATGGTGAAGCATCCCTCGACACAGAAGGTGTAGTCGCGTTGTAGACCTGGACGAAGTGGACGAGCAGACACGATTTGATGAGCGTTCTTCACGCCAGGCGTCGACTACCTGCCTCATTGTTGGTAAAGGCAGAGAGGGAGAGAGCCATCCTGGAGAGTGTGATCGCAGAGTGAAAGATAGAAGGAACAAGGAGCCAGGTAGCAGCTATCTAAGGCAGCTGCTGATATGCGAGGATCATTTAACAAGTCGAGCGGCTCCACACACGTGACACGACTTGGTAGGCACGAGCTTATGTAAGATCTTCCCGCTGTATAGGGTAAAGTGCTTCTATCGAAAGGTCCGTTGCTTCAGCAGTCAGACAGGCTTCGATGAGATTATGATCATTGATGTGCTCATAGGGCAGTCGATAAGTAAGCTGCTCAATACTGATGAAGCATGAATTGCCATGGAACAGTGGTTCGATGCAATCAAATGAAATGCCACCGCATTTGCCACCCAACTAACCTCCACATCATGCAACGCTGCTGAATTTCAACGCCTCCTTCGACCTAACCACCTTGCCACCGCCATCATGAACTCCGCCCTACCCTCGCTCGGCTCTCAGCCTGGGGCGTTCCCTATGCCCACCATAGCTGAAGACACACTGCAGTATAGTCTGCATCTGCCTGCGCATATGGAGCCTTTGTCTACCGCGCTACTCATTTCCGATTTCGTTCAATCTCTCCTGCCAACACCTTGGCTCTGGAACAAGGATGCATGGGAGCTCAAAATAGCTGCGGAGTCCTCTTCAAGGCTGCAGAAGGGCATAGGGGGAAAGTTAGAAGGCAGGATGAGAGTGGGAGATGCTGTCGATGACGAATGGTTGGTCGTTTGGCTACTGAGGGAAGTTAGCAGAAAGTGGGTGGACATTGTTATCAGGTGAGTTTCTGCTTTATATTACCAGTGTAGCCGATGATGGAGCTGATGCATTGTAGTATCAGAGATACGGATGGCGAGTTCCTCTTGATAGAAGCAGCCAACGATCTCCCTCAGTGGGTCTCCCCGGAGAATGCAGAGAATCGCCTTTGGCTCTCGGCTGGGAGCCTGCATCTACTACCCCTGCACGTGCGCTCTTCTGGAACTTCAGCTCGACATATTCCTGATGACGAATCGGAGGAGCGGCAGTTTGACCCGGAGGCGTATCTCTCGGAAGAGGATGCAGTGCGAGCTGTCCGGCTGGACAAGTATGAGGCGGAGCAGGGAATGGTCAGCGCGGTGTGGGAACGCATTGCGCAGTGAGTACAGCCTTCCTCTAGCATACGGCTTACTATGCTTTAATCACCTGCTTATGTTGACAGCTATCCCGCCAAACTATCCGAACATCGACATCGAACCAAGGCATATCTTCCGTTGCCAGTAGCTCGAGCCTTGCACGCTCATCCTGCTCTCATACAACGTGCAGTCGAAGGCTTCTATGTCCGCGATCCGGCTCAGCTCCGCGCCGCGGCAAAAATGTCGCACTTTCCACCTTCACCGACCGCCCTAGCTTCCGTCACAATGACACGCGCGGCTTATGCCCAACTGCAGGGTCAGGTCTTCCATCCACCTCGCATATTCGGGCCAGAGTGGACAGTCCGCGAGGATGGAGATGGTGATGAAAGGCGGTGGAGAGATTTAGGCGTCAAGATTGCTACTGGATTCGAGATTATGTATCGGGAGGGAGGGCGACGGCGAAGTGGGACGGTGTCCTCAGAGGGCGATGTGAGGGGTGATAAGGCCTATCAGGGATATATCGAGCAGTTGAAGAAGGCGGGGTTCTTCGGAAGTGAAGTGGATGGAAGTGAGAAATGGAAAGAGAGGGAATTGAAAGCGATGAAGGGGTGGAAGGAGATCCGATCAGACGAGTAGGTTTAGTATCGATACTCATGGGACAGATACTGATAGGTAGCACGAAAGAACAGCGACCATCATTCGCATATCTTGTGGACTCCGCTCTGAAGTCCACTTCGACTTTTGATCAAACCGAATTGGTTGCCAAAGTGGATGAAAAGGAGGACAGCGAGGCTTGGCTGGAAGTCTCACCCGATGAGCTCGACGGGTTGATGATGCGTGCTTCTGGACAGGACAAGGCTTCGAAGCCCAAGTCAAGTGATGGAGGCAAGGGGGCACACGCAGAACCGACCGAAGAGCACGGAAGGGCTTTGCAGGATCTCGCAAAGAAGGTTCAGACATTTGTAGGTGGTGAAGGAGATCTGCAAGGGGCAAGATTCGAAGAGTGAGTTCGAAAATTGATCGAGAGGGGAGACATCGTACTGATACCGCAGCGAGTTATCAGACGAAGACATGGACGATGACGATGCGGACGAGGTGGAGGAAGATGAGTGGCAGATGTTGACGCCAGCTCAGAAAGAGGAGCGCATGCGGAGTCTGGTTGCTCCGCTCGAGGACGGGGAGTGGGGCAAGAAGGGGACGGAAGCCAACGAAGATATCGTCATGCTCGGATCAACATTGACATCAACACCCGCCTCCCGGATCGAAATACCTCAAGCTGGTGGTCCCGTCATGCGCCCTCCTGTTCTGTCCAAGCAGGAATTCGATGGCGTGGTAGATGAATCCGATTCGGAAGATGATGAAGATGACGTCCTGCCACCACCCGGAACGCTAGGACGTCAAATTGCTGAGATGAGATGGGCGGACACAGCCCCGCGAATGGAGGAAGTCGAGGATGAGGATGATTTGGATTCGAAGCGGGATAAGAGTGTGAGGTGGGATGAAGGCATCGATAAGGCGATGCATCGAAAGGTATGGGAGGATCAGCAACGGGAAGTGGGAGATGAGAAGCCTGTAGTTGTGGAGGAGGACAGTGGCGGTGCAGACGATGTGGACATGGCGGACGAACAAGAAGCGTTCTTGAAATTCGCTAAAGAGGCTCTTGGGGTGGACGAGGAAATGTGGGCGGGTATCGTCAAAAACAGGGAAGACAGGGGAGGTGTGTCTCTCACGCTTCAATGGTGTGGTGTTTCAGATCGCTGACGCTCCAGCTTTCGTACCCAAGCCATCCATCAAACCGGCCAAGTCAGAAAGTAAGACTGCGACCTCTGTACTTCGAGCGGAACCGGGACCAACAATCGAAGTCACACCACCGCAGGATGGCCAACTCAACATGAGTCTTAACACATTCGAAACGGTGATGGCGGCGATGGACGCTGAACTAGCCCGAGCCAAGGGCCCCGCCGTACCTGCTGCTACAGCATCTAAGCCAAAACCAACATCAGCCCAACCGACACCTAAGAAAACGACGATCTCTTCTGCACCTCTCCCACCTTCCTCAAAGAAAGCTCCAATACCACAACTCCCTACTGAGGCCGACCTCGACGCCATGACGGAGGAAGATCTCATAGCGATGGACCGAGAGCTGCGGGCAGCTCTCAAGGGAGCTGGAATAGAGGATGACGATGATGAAGATGACGATTTGGATCCGGAGATCGACCCAGAGGAGGTCCGTGCTTTAGATGGAGAGGGGAAGATGGAGTATAAGATGATGAGGGACTTGTTGGAGAGTTACAAGAGCCAGGCAGGGGAGAGTGGGGTGGTGGGGAATCTCTTCGGGCGCCTCGGAAGCAAGTGATTGTTGTGCCAATCAACATTTCCTGTATACGAAAGCTCTTCCCGATCCATATCTACATCCAGGCGAAGCACAGCAGCAGCCTCAGGAACTTGATGGCTGACAAGAAGCCAGAAAAAGCTGCGAATCACCCTCCTATATAGCTTGTCTCACGCACGGACTTCACCCAGGTGCAGCAGCAAGCGCTATTTACGCCTAGCTATCCAGCTTCCGCACTGTACACATACATACCTCGCAACACGCATCTAATCAGGGACACTGGCGCTCGGCGATGAGCTACTCCGGAAGAGGTCCAACACCGCCCGATGATACCCGGCAGCACATCATCTCCTCGCTCTTCTCGAGAGTCGACGAGGGCGGCACGCCGGAAGAGACCCTCATCTCGTTCATCAAGGTGCAGGAGGATGACTCGGGCTTGGATGGCGCACCGAGTGGCGGAGCGGGAGTCAAGACGCGTTATCTTATGCTGGCGGTGACCAAGCTGGGGAAAGTGGTTGTGCACAAAGCCAAGCGGAATAGCAACTTGACGTTCAGTAAGGGCAAGACTTGGAACCTGGAAGATGTCCGGGTGGTCGAGATGATAGGAGTAAGTTGTCTGTTATCGGGCAGCAGCTCAAGATGTAGCTGACCTGTTATAGCCAATAGACTTCGCCCTCACAATGACAATTAGGCGTTATCACTGGCAGACGGATAGGCCGAAGGACCAGCTCCAGTTCCTCACCGCCGTCGTCAAGGTATATCGGACGTATACGAAAGGACAATCGCCAGCGCTCATCAACTTTCCTCCTCCCCCAGAAGCTCGCGCAACCCCTTCGGCCTCTGGCTCGTCAGAAAGCGTCAACAATAGTGCATATGACGGTCACGTATCCCCTACATACCCAGCCGCGACATCCCCTGGTGTCGATCTGCGTCCACCGCAAGTACACAAATCACAGCGATCTGGAAGCGCTTCGTCTGTCAATTCTGGTCAGAGCTCCTCATATCAGAGTGAGGTCGGTCAGGGCTCTCGAAGCCGTCTCATCGATCAGAGGCAACACACACCGCGTGCCGATAGCTTTGGACGGTCGCCTTTGGCGGATTCCAATATTCCACCAGCGCGAACGAGCTTCGAGCGGCGGCCGTCCGATGGTAGACCGGGAGTTTCCCTCTCCAATGGCAGTGGAAGGACCACTCCAGTCGCTTCTTCGCCTTACGGTAACGGAAATGGCAATGGATTCGGACTTGGTGTTCCCTTGGCTGTCTCTCGGAGTTCAGAGCGCGCCTCGGGACCTCAGCGAGAAGCCAGCGAGAGCTCGATCTATCATGACCGTCCAGACCGTGCTCGTCAGCCAAGCGTTGATCGGATACAACAATCTACGAGACCGGCCTCACCATCTTCACCTGAGCGCCCAGTTCGTCGCCTGGCGCAACCAGCAGAATCAGCAGAAGAAAGCGGGAGCAGGGATCATACTCCTCGTCCTTCGATATCTGAGCGTAAAGATCATATTCCACCCCCTATTCAGTCTCAACTTGCCCCCACCATCACCACCACCTTACCCTCTCCTGCTATGCCGTCAACCGAGACCATGCCTAGCGATCATCGAAAAATCACCCGTCGGGCATCATTTCATCCTCCGCCACTTACGACTGCTTTCTCGCGAGAAGTGCTCTTGACCAGTCGGACGGGACTGTTGCCTGGCGCTGGACTAACCGTCGACGACGGGGAGGCAAGGGAGGACGCTGTCATGGCTAGTGTTGAGGAGATGCTCGAAGGATTCGACTGGACTGCGCCCGGCGCGAGTGGGGAGGGTGGGGCGAAGAAGAAGGGCGCGGATGCTATTGAAGGGAGACTACTGGACGAGTTGGCAGCCTTGGACTCTGTGAGTACTTTCGAAGGATCAGACTAATGCTGTAGGCCAACATACACGCTTTCCTTGAATCCGATGACAGAATAGCGCAAGTCCTGGGCCATATTGACGAAGCTCTTCTGGAACTCGAAGATATAGATTCCCAGATTACAGGGTACAGGATGCAATTGAACGTAAGTTTGGTATATCGTTCAATGCTAATTCTACAGGCTGTCACGGAAGATATCAGCTACATCGAAAGTCAGAATCGAGGTTTACAGGTGCAGACTTCGAATCAGCAGGCATTGCTGGATGAACTGAGACAATTGCTGGTGAGTCATCATTTTGCCTTGATGGCTGACATTTTAGCAAATTGCAGAGGTCCCACCTGAGGATCTCCGAATATTACAGCAGGAATCACCAAGCACTTCTCGTGGAGTTCAGTCTCTGGAACAAGCAGCTGCTTCTTTATACAAAGCTCTCCAGGCTGGAATGGATTCGGGTGAGTCTACGCACAAGTGTATCCGGGTATCTGGCTGATGCGACAGCAAATGCCGAAGTGCAAGCTACTATACACCGCCTTCGAGAATACCAGGAGTCGTCGTCGCAATTCTGCAAGAGGCTCCTGGACTATCTCGAAATCACATTCAAGTACCAATCAGACCAGACTTTGTCAGATTTCCGAAAGCAAGGAAAATCTGGAGGGTTGCGGCCACATACGAGTATGGGTGAATACCTGATGATGTACGAAGGTCTGGTGCTGTTCATGAAGGAGATGGATGAAGCGAGATATCAGCGGTTATGTTCTGTGAGTAGACTGCCTGGTCGAAGCTGACTCTAATAGGATTACTTCTCTACAGCCAGTGCACTACATCAGAGTGAGATGAAAGACATGTTGATGGGATATATGGGAACGGTCAAGTCATCTGCTGCTGGCGAGCCCAATGAAGCCTGTGAGTTTACCAACTTCAGGCAGAACTGAATAAGACAGCCTTTGTTAGTGCCGCGGCAGCTGCCGCCGAGAATAAGCCTTCGGCGTTACAAAAGTCTAGAGCGGTCATTGGCTTTGGCGGACAGGGGAAAGGCAAGGAGTCCGTTACAGCAGGTCGAGAAAGGAAAGGCGAAGACGGCAGTCTGAAAGTCGGCGAGGTGAGTCAGTATATGAAGTGTACATGTACAATTCTGACTGTTACAACAGCTTTACCAATCGGCCTTAACTGAGATCATCAACCAAGTTATCACCGAGGAGGACTACATCAACGCCTTCCTACACATGAGTGATACCGAGTCTACATTCGCCGACCATATGGAACTCGACTCGTACTTCCGCCGACAAGCTGCTAGACATGCTAGCGGCGGAATGAGCAAGGGAATGGTCCAGCTTGTGAGGAGTATGATGGACCTTATATTCGGCTTTGTGCCAGTAGAATTGATACACTGGGTGGAAGCTGGCGTCGATCGGAACCCAATGTAAGCCGGACTAGTGTGCAACACTGATGTAACAGATCTATAGTGGGTGTGATAGGCGTCACAGAAAGGCTGGCAAAAGAAGCCGAGCAGGAGAATACGAGCATTTATTTCAGCCAACTCTTCGATCGACTTTTGGCAAAGCAGCACAGCATCCTGGATGCCTTCGTAGTGCGTATGGAAGGCATCAGTTGAGTATGATGAGCTTGTACTAACACGTGCAGAGCGAGCAGGTTCGCGTCATCGATTCAGCAAAATCGAGCAACAGAAAGAGGCGCGGGGTCACGTTCTTTGTTCGACATTTCCCTGTTAGTCCTGGAGTTCTTCCCATGCCGCAAGATCCATCACACTGACAGAGCAGCTGTTTGTTGAGCGGATGGAAGCGCAGGTCGAAGGCAACAGTGATCTCGATGTTCGACAGAGGGTCAATGACGCATATGACAAGATTGTCACCGCTATCTTTGCCAGTCTGACTCATCTCGCCAAGATGGACAAGGGCGAAGGTCAAGCTGCAGAAGACAAAGGACAGCTCAACTACCACGTCATCATGATCGGTATGTGACTATCCCAGCTGGGCCACTGACAATCATAGAAAATATGTATCACTTCATCGAAGATCTTAGGCGAATAGATCAGCCTGCGCTAGGAGTGTTTTTGGATCGAGCCAGGAGTCTCTATGAAGAAAATATGAGCAGCTATACCAAGATGCTGATACGACGCTCCTTTGGGAGATTGATGGTAAGGTACTGTGCATAGTAATAGCTGACGTCCAGGACTTCTTCGATGGCGTCGAGCGCCTGCTACAGACTACGCCATCGAGTGAGATATCGATACACCCTACGTACTCCAGGTCAACACTCAAGAAGATTCTGCGCGACTTCTCGATCAAAGACATGAAGAAGGCCGTCGAGGCGCTTTCCAAACGAGTCGATAAGCACTTCACCGATGATGAAGCGGGAGGCGCTGCCGGGGGTATCGATCAGGCGACAGCTGTGATGATACAAGCTGTGTGGTCGGAGGTAACCAAGGATCTCAAGAAGGAGACGGCGAGGGACGACAAAATGATTCGGGATAGCTACAAGGAGGGCGGGCTGGATCTAGAGTTTGGAGCTGGGGATGTGGAAGCTGCTTGTAAACGGGCAAAGCAATGAGTCGCACGATATGCGATGTCATGTCAATCCTTTAAGAGTCCTGGGGCAGCCCAAGGGGAGCAGGTTCGGTGAAGCCTAGTGAAGTCTCGCATGAAAGGGGAGTGGAGGCCCCCGTGATCCCAGCAGCACGGCTGCTGATCGAGTGATGAATGATCGAATCGGCCGCGGCAAGCGCTTCCGGCATAGCGCTAAGGCACTCTTTCAGCTTCTCGCTTCGTCAGCATGTCAGCATTTAGCCCGCGAAATCGGCAAATTTTGCGCGACATCGCGAGGCCCCTGCGGTGCCTCGTACCTCTTGATGTCTGCTGGGATCCTCCTTCTGGATTTGGATAAGAGCGTCGTGGAGTGCGAGGTGAAACCATCCAGACGGCCCATTCGCTCGACGTGCGTCGATGCGCTCGATGTCGAGTAAGCGTGCGCACTTGACGGCTTTCACCTCGGAGCGGGATGACATTGTACCCCGACAAGCGGCAACAGCGGCAGTGCATGAGCAAGGGAATGTCAGGGAGTCTGGGCAGAGATGGACTGAGCCCATCAATGTCCACGATGGTGTCTTCGAGGGAAAGGTTGTCAGGTGAGCGGCTTCACCATCACATAAACGCGAATCGCTCACTTCACAAGATTTCTCATGCAATGCGTACAAGAACCTATATCTGGAAAACGGAAGATGGAGAAGGATAGAAGACCGCTGGCACCGGTCCCAATTGTTCGACTTTGGGTGAGGGAGTGTCACCGGGATGCTGCCGGGGTTTGGATCGAGGAAGGGCTGGATCTCAGGTGAGCCTCTCCCCGCAGATGCGGGAGGCGCTGCATGATGAAGCTAACATCAAGCGATCTAGATCCCTCGTGCCTCATATGCGAAGTCGAGATCTCGCCAGATGTTGAGGGGGAAATTGAGGACATCCCGGTGTCCATGCTAGCACAAGGCCCGGTCGACTCAAGGGTTACCCCACTCTATGACGCCTCATTCGACTTTCAATACGGACGCTTTCCGAGCGGCAGTCGTTCCGGTACGCCAACCCCTCAGCCGCATGTAGTAATGTCGCCCCACGACACCATGCCCGCGCATGAGTTTGTCGTTCTTGAGCCAGGCAGCGTTCTGGCCGGGATGACGCTGTCTGTTCCAACCCGCTCGACAATAGGACCGGGCCTGCCCTCGGCTGGTCCCTCTGTCGCACCTACATCATCATTTGCTCCCTATCCAGCGTCCGAGCCGCAACATCTCATGGCTTCTGATGTGTCTGGGCGAATCCGCGCGCCTAGAAGTAGAAAGATCCAGCGTACGGAAACGCAGGGCGAAACGAGCTTGGGTATATCGGCAGAGAGAAATCTGTTTGGGGCGCTGCATGTTGCGGCGGTGAAGGTGATTGCACCAACCGAAGAGCTAGGATTGTGGTTCCTATTCACGGTAAGCATATTCGACATTTCCCCGAGCGATCCAGAGACTGACGAGCCAGGATTTGTGTGTCAAAGTGGAGGGAATGTAGGTCTGCCCCGTACCGGATGATCGCACGCTGACCTCCTAGATATTCCCTTCGTTTCAGAGTGTTCGATCTGTCTGTCATCAACCCAGGCATGCCTCCTGTTCCATCCTTCGTAGAGTGTGAAAGCCAATTGTTCAAGGTGTACGCGCCTAGAGCGTGAGTGACTTGCGACTCCCACTATACTGTAGGCAGAGCTGACTCGGACAGATATCCCGGTCTTCCGAAACCCTCCGCGCTGTCCGAACATTTCATCAAACAAGGGTTCAAACTCAATACGCGCAAAAACGAGCGGACGGCCAAATCTCCCTCCCCAGATTCTGCTCCCATCTCGCCTCATCCAAACAATGATGGCTCGTCCGGCTTAGCATCTCGGTTAGATATGGCCAGAACACCGGCGGGCAGCAAAGTCCCAACGGCCATGTGGCCTGAGCGATGAGGGCAGCACGCTCGGTCTACCTTCACTTAGTCAACAGGGTCCACGGAAACCTTACTATCCACCCTGAGCCTATTCGTCAAAGAGGACCGCGGAGACCAGCGGAGATCGGCCATGTCTCGCAAAACAACATGTCTCTCTGTCCGGACAGGTTCTCTCTCAACGGCGACGCAAGGCGACTAGGATGTAGCCCTCAGTAGTGCAGGCCGTGAATATGTATCGGTTGGTATCTTGTACCCGATACATGTATGCGCGTTGGTATATACATCCAGAAAATCATCTATCTACAATGTCCAAGTGAAGCAGGCTAGAAGGGGCCTTTAATCGGAGAACCGGAACGAAACCAGGAGTTTCAAATCTCAGAAGCGTATGGCAGTGGGCAGCTGAGCCGCACGAGGTGGTTGTGGAGATGCTTCAAATCGAGGTGTGGAGGGCATGAGAGGTGATGATGGAGCAGAATGCGTCCAACGAGCGGGCGGAGCTGATAACATCTGCTTCGATGCGGGACCACTGATTGTCGCCGACATGGGAGCTCGAGCAGGATGTGGCGCGCTTGGTGGGGAGATGTATGAATGTATTTGAATAGGTGCTGGTGGTCTGCGCGATACAGCGACCGGTGCAGCGAGATCGTCTTCGATAGAAGATTTCAGTGAAGAGAAGATATCTAGAACTGTCAGCAAAATATGCGAATGTTTGTGAAATCAGCTTACTTTTGAAGGTGGACTGTGCGCCTTTCTCGAGTGTGAGTGAAACAAGCGTGTTGTAGTTTCCTCCGGTGGTTGCAGCGTTTGATCTGGCAAACTCGGTTCGGAACCGTACACCCTTGATTGATGTATTGCCGGTCGTGTCTGCGATGTCAGGGATGGAACAACTCAGTATCAGCTCATGCTCACCCTTGACATCGTCGAACCGGCACTTCAATCCCCGCAGGCCATCAATCTCCACCACTGCGGTCTTGACCCCAAGCTCCGCCATTACCCGTTTCACACGTTCTCTTGTGTCGCCGATGTTGGCACGACTGAGCAAGGTCGCAGGCGCAGGCTTGAATGAGAATAGGTTGTTGAACCAGCTTCGCTTAGGACTCGCGTCGCTACGACTACCAGAGCTCGTACTAAGGCTCGATCCTACAGCCGTAGGGGAGGGAGCCGTGTACCCGACTGGGTCGATAGTGACCTTCTTCTTTTTCTTCAGCATGCCAAAGGCGTCCTGCCGATGAGCGCTGAAGCCCATGCTGGCTTGTGATTGGCGAGATGCAAACGATGCCTGGTCGACCGAGGGCGTGTCGGCGTGGGTGACTATGACGAAAGAATCGTCTCGCTGTAAACCTCCGGCGGTGGAGATGGAACTGATAGGACGGGGTGGGATGGGAGCAGCGCGAGATGCAATGCGAGGTGGAGGGGCTGGAGCGACTCGCTGCGCTTGCATGATCTGAGTGTGTGGGGTAGGGGCGGGATTCGTGTCGGCCCACATGATACCAGGAGAATAGAGTTGGGGTGATGGCGATTCTGGGGGATACGATGAGGATGAAGGACGACGTTGAGCCGAGCCGTTAGATGACGCATATGACCACCGATTCGTGTTCAATGCAGGAGAGGGATAGAGGGCGGGCCTGGCGCCGTGTCCAGGTGGGGGACCGCCGAGACCGAGACCAACCAGAGGCGAATGTTGTGGGATGATGGACATGGCCATGCTGTGAACACTGGCTGCCTCGGTTTCGTCGTCGTCGGCATCGGCGAACTGGTTGGTATCCATCATCTCTTCGGTGATGGGCATGTGGGCGGGTGGGACACCGACTCCGCCTGCGCCCAGATACGAAAGATAAGCCTGGTAATCGCTTCCCAGTACCGCCGACGAGCTAGACGACCCCGAAGCTACGGAGGACCGAATGTTCATTGTGTTGAGCTGAGAAGCGACTTCGTTGAAGAAGTGCTGTAGCTGCACGTCCTTCACCTGCGGCACGCTGAGAGCAGCGAGCTGGGCTTCAGCAGCAGCGGCGGCCGATGATGAAACGACAGATTGGGGACGGGAGGGGATCGTCTTCGGTGGAAGCATGTCTTTCGTAGGCGTGGCTTCTTGCAGAACGATGGATGGAGTACCGAGAACGGGTGAGGCGACGTCAGAAGCGGCCGTGTTGCCTCGCGACATCGGTGGACGGGGACCCATGATTGCGCGAGGACTGACCTTGCTCTGTGGTCGAGTCGGCACGGGGGACTCGTAAACCGGTTGCGCGGAAGCCTTCTTTGGTGTTGGCGCCTGGGGTCGCTGGACAGGTGTCGACACGGTATCCTGAAGAGTTTCGTTCTCGCCGAGAGGGGCGCGCTTCGGAGCGGTGCCCTTCCGCTTTGGAGGCGATCCTGAGCCGGAGGTCAAGGCCTTGCGAGCCGCACGCCGAGCCCTTGTAGCTTCGTCCTCCTCATCCTCCATGTTGTAGTTCTCGAGGTGCTTGTTTCGGTATTTGACGAGGAGATGGTAGATTGCCTTCTCCCAAGTCTTGTCCTTGCTCATCAAGGCTGCGACGATGTCGTCGTCGGCCGCGCCAGACCAAAGCGTTTTTAAGTTACTCATGATGTCCTCGTCGATCTCTTCAGGCGAGCTAACGGGGCTGTCAACCTCGTCTAGGCTTGGTGGCGAGACCAGCGATCGACCGGGAATGGGACGAGGTGCTCGTGATGTGAAGAAGGGGTGGAATAGGATATCGGGCATCTGCAAAGTCAGGTCCTGTGCAAGGTGGAAGCTGACGATAACTTACCAAGATTCGCTTCTCTGGGTCTTTCTCGAGCATCTTGAACAACAGGTCACGAGCGGAGCCTTTGATCTCGTCCGGCATCTCAAAAACACCGATCTTGACCTTCTGCAAGAGGGATCGGATGTTGTCGTCGTCGAAGGGTAGGCGACCAGTGAGGAGTGCAAACAGAATGATACCGCAAGACCAGATGTCGGACGATGAGCCGTGATAAGCCTTGCCCTTTAGTTGTCAGCTGAAGCCACACAAGTGCAGCGCTGCACTTACTGCCACGATCTCCGGGGAAGCATAATGTGGACTCCCGCAGCTGGTCTCGAGCATCCTCTCCCCTGCTTCCCAAGCCGCCATACCAAAATCGGCCACCTTGATGTTCTTGTCCTTATCCAGTAGAAGATTCTCGGGCTTCAGATCCCGATGGCAGATGTTGAAGCGGTGACAGTAGTCTACGGCGTGGATGATTTGCTGAAAGTAGTGGAGGGCCTCTGAGACAGGTAGCCGACCTCGCTTGACGAGATAGTCGAATAGCTCTCCCCCAGGAACATACTCCATGATGAGGTATCTTTGCTAGTCAGCAAGACATGCGGGTTCGGACTTACAATTCGGAAGAAGTCTCCCAGACATCGAATAGGTTCAACACATTTGGGTGGTCGATGAGCTTCATGATGACAATCTCCCTCTCGATCCCCAGCAACACTTTATCCGCCCGTGCGCCAGCTTCTGAGACAGACATACGCGACGAGATGATCAGCCCCTTGGGCACAATCTTTATCGCGGCGTACTTCCCAGTGATGGCATGTTTGGCGATCTTTACGCGGCCTGCAGGGTAAGCGAGATCTCTGCCTTTTCCGATCACCAGGAGTTTCGAAGACTTACCGGAAGACCCCTTCCCAATTGTCCGCCCTATTCTCCACTGTCCTATCATCTTCTCATCCAGTACTCTTGATCGCCCCGTGCTGGATCCCTTTCGCGATACACTTCCTCCCTGCTGACTGCTGCTGGCCTGGCGTGAACTCGATTCGCCCCGTGGGTGTGTAGTGGATTCAACCGCCATGTTGGCGATTTGTTTGGGAGTTGTGGGGGACTGATTAGGATTGTATTGTTCTCTAATTTGATGGCGGAGTCGGTGCTGCGACAAGTCGCTGGTCAAAGTCGGTCGCGTGCTTCCTTGTCGGAGTGTGTAAAAGGAGTGTGTGGTTGCGAATGAATGTCAGGCAGATGAGGGAACGAAGATCAAGATGAGATCAGTATGAGAAGCGATTACAGTGCCGCAGCATGGCCTCATCACAGTCACTGTATCGGACGTCTAACAACGCTTGTTGGGCCGCCCGCAGGTTTACCCTCACTCAAGGGGGCAATAAACCTCCCCCACCGTCGGGGTCTATAAGGATCGGCCTAAACGAAAATCAGGCGCGATGTTGTGGCGTGGTCTATCCCTACTGACGGGCACAACTTCCGGGAACTTCCAAGGGACGAGCTTGTTGACGTAGGTTGCCGGTAATCTTCCGGTTCTGCCCTGATCCGATAACGGCTTGAGAGATATCTCGGTGTACGCATGTTTCCGTCAATGTTCTATCGGATGGGCAAAGGGTAATCGATGTTTGTTTACCAGTTGGCGCACATGAGCGACCCTAGATTTCGTAACGCGCTCAGTTTCCGCTTCGGGCAATTCAATGAGGTGGGTGACTGTGACTGTGACCGCAGTGGCCCGTTACATTAGTGTGACAATGTTGGCTGCGGTTGCAACGTGGCAGAGTCTGTCATTGCACATTGCAGAGGAAGCCATCGATATCACTATGTAACATGTTTATGGTCTCTGGAAGATACGCTCAAGTCCGCCGCCGGAAAGAGCACGCTGAGAACGAGAAGACACTGCTTGGTGCCCACCAACTTGGGGTCTGCCGGGGTGGCTATGATCAGCTGTGGGTTCAAAGAAAGTAGCCATCCATGGCCAGCTGCTCTGGCCCCCTCAGGCTTGGAGAGTCGGGACGGTTGCGATGTTGCCGTGTGCGGTCCGAATTACTTCCCCGCTGCTGCTGACGGCGCTGACCCCGAGTCCAAAGCTTTCAGTGTCTTCTCAGCTGTGGCGAGGAAGGTATCCGGCATGCCAGCTATTCGGGCTGCTTTCTTTCGCCAGATCAGCTTACATATACAAGCCTGAACGCTTGAGCAGGATATTACTCACGATAGCATGCGACTGGCGATTGATTCCTCTCTGTAGCCTGTACTGATAGACAAAGGCACCGTCCTGTGCTGTTAGATGATTCGCCCTCGTCCCCAACTTGGAGATTTGACGCACCATCTGATCCACATCTGTGCACCAGAATTCGACACCCTCTCTTGTTGTCCCTTCAACAGACAGCATTTCCGCCACCTCGTGATAGTGTGTAGCGAAGAGCGTTCTACATCGAATTTGCGTCAGGATGTAATCGAGAGTGGCGTAAGCGATTGATAGGCCAGAGTGGAGGGTCGTGCCTCGCCCAATTTCGTCCATGATGACCAAGGAACGCTTAGTAGCATGTCGGAGTATAGCGGCGGTCCTGGGAATCAGCGCTTTCCTAGCATGAATTGAGTCGGACTGGATGGACTCACTCGACCATCTCCAACATGAATGTGCTTCGGTCACGGAAGAGATCATCCCGCGCGCCAACACGAGAGAACACCCTGTCCACGATACCCATCCTTGCTCTTTCGGCGGGCACGAAGCTTCCAGCTTGGGCAAGAATCGCTATGACTGCTGTCTGCCTCAGCAATGTAGATTTCCCTCCTTGATTGGGGCCCGTGATGATGTGGAGATGAGATGTGGGTTCCATTGAGACCGAGTTTGCTGTGAAAGAACGGGAAGAGCTGAGGAGGGAGGCTTCGACAGTGGGATGACGGCCATTGATTATGTCTAGATCAGTCCTGCGATGTCAGCAGGAAAGGTGACAGTGAGCTGGACTACGTACGAAGTATCCAGGACAGGCCTAATGTATCCGAGATTAGCAGCAGTCTGCGCAAAAGACAGAGTGAGGTCAAGTTCATCCATCAGATCGGCATTTGCCTGTATCAACTCGGCACTGGCGACGATCTGAGCGTGTTAGACAGGCAACAGCAAAGCAGTAAGGCATCTCACCTTGTCCCGAAGCTGATCAAATGCCCTTCGCTGAGCAAATAACATATCCTCCATGTGCGTTTCCATTTTGCCCCCTAGTTGAGTCCAGGGATTGTAGGCATAATTCTTGGAAGACCTGTTCTCGAGTATGCTCGCAAACTGTCGGAGTTTATCGATCTTGGCGTAGTCGAGTTTATCAGAGATACTCATTACAAAAACGTTCCGATTCTTCACAAGGCGCAGTTTATCTATGCCTAAGTCGTGAGCGATGGTACCGGGTCCGGGGTATGAAAATTGAATCTGACCTAGTTTCTTTCTCAGGTCGCCCTCCATCTTGATTCTGGCCATCTTCATCTTAGCCAAATCTAGATGTAATGCTCGGAGTTCATCCGATGAGCTGCTCCAGTCAGTCCAAGTAGCGAGAATTGAAGGGAGAAAGTAGACCTACTGTGCCTTCATCCACCATCGGCTGGCATCTGCGTCGGCGCGGTCCCTCTCCTCCCGTTGCTGCTTGTTATCCGGCTTTCGAGAGTTCCCACCCGCGACCAGAGCATCTCCAGCCTGTAGCTCCATCTCATCTTCGCCGTCATCCCGATCTCCTAGGTCTTGCTTCATCACAGCGGCCTCATCGATCGATCCTTCAATGTTATCCCGCAGACTCGACAGATCTTCGTACGACGCGACTAGTGATCTTAGTCGCACTTTATCTGCGCCTGAGGAAGGCAAGTCCCGCTTGACCCGATGAAGCACCCTCTCCACGCCACGGATCCAGACAGCAACGTCCCACGCGTCCCGGCCATCGCCTCTCCTGCCTTTGAATCGCTGCACGATGCGAGCCACGTCGCCGATTCCCCGTATCATGTCCCTTAGATCCGTCCTCATCTCCTCCTCGTCCACAAGTGTCTCCACCAGATCTAAGCGAGAATTGATTGATTCCAGATCAGTCGACGGCGCCGTGAGTGTCCGTACCAGAAGACGATGGCCCGATTGGGTCATCGTTGACGACATTGTGGAAAGCAGCGTTCCCCGGCTTGAGAGAGGGGATGAGCGACCGAACGTGTCTGTAGCAGGTGCCAGACCGCCGGGGCGGACAGCATGGCGGATCTCAAGAGCAGCAAGGGTGGCTGCATCTATGAGCATCGTCTTCGATGAAAATTGACGGTTGGGAGTCTGCAACTCCGGCATAGAATCGCGTAGAGCGTATTCGAGGTGATGGCGGAGAAGAGAGATTGCTTGGGTTTCGAGATGACGAGATCTGTCGGGGGACGTCGACTCTGGTAGAGTAGGCTTTGCGAAAGAAACGTGAACGCCGAGAACTCGAAGTAGCTGCACTAGATCCCGCACCGGCGTGCTTGCGTTTTTCGTGGTTTCGGTAGACAGCCATTTACTCCTCATTCCCACATCAAGGACAACTTCGATGGGAGCTATCCGAGCTATCTCGTCCTCGATGTTATCGATGTCCGTCTCCCGGAGCCAGAACTCCCCGGTTGAAGGATCGGTGTATGCCAGTGAGACCCTAGTCTCTCCGGGATTTCCATTCTCGCCGCCAATCGCCACCGCCAGGAGATATCGACTTTCGTCCCCGCCAACCCAGCTCTCTTCGACAAGCGTGCCTGGAGTGACCACCCTCCCAACTCTCCTATCTTTGAGTTCAGCGCCGGCAGTCACGCGACGTATTGGATCAAGACCCTCTTTCCTCCCTTCCTCGTCATATTCCTCAATCAGGACTACCGTGCGGTTGAGATCCTGAACAAGGATTTTGAGGTATTTGTCGAGTTGTAAAACAGGGAAGCCCGAGAAGGGGAAATTGCCGCCGACATATCTCTTATAAGCCAACTTGAGGGATAAAAGTGCGGCAAAATCCACTGCTGGCGCAAAGTAAGACTAGGTCTAAATCAGCCTAACTGCAATGTCCCAAGTCTCTAACGAGACTCACCTCATAGAACTTGCCAACTCGAGTCAGCACGATCGCGTCGGGAAATCTCATCCAATTCTCATACACCTGCTCCGCAAGTGGAGTATCTGGGACATCTCCTCGAGCTACCGCGGCCTTGAAGTCGGCCTTTAGCTTAGGTTTAGATTCGCTGGTACTGTCCAGCTCGGATGGAGGATCTGTTACACTGATTCGCTTAGATCCTACAGGATCAGCGTCGCAGTCAGTGGGATCAAAGTTGGCTCACTCTTCGTTGCTTTCGCTTTGATGGGTTTCGTTTTCGCCCCAGGATCCGGGGGTAACGCCTTGACCCTATTGCCTTCCCCGTCCGTTGCGTACTTTGGTAGTTTGGATGTCGATGTGACTTCTTTTGCCTTGCCAGCAGCAGCAACTGCGGGAGATACTGATATGCAGCGCAGCTGTCGTATCGCTCGGGCAATCTCGACACTCCACACATGATTGAGAGAAGCGCGGTGAATATTGGCGGGGAATGTTACCGACCGCCTGAGGGTGTTCATTGGAGCATATCGGGCGATACACAGGGCAGTTTTCCCCCGTGCCTCTTTCGAGATGGGACCAGCTTCTCAGACGACGGATTGTACACCGTACGTCTACTTGTCGGCGAGATTTGGGGATGAACGGGATGTGTTGTCTAACTACAACATCAAAATATGCCTTGAAATATGCGTTGGCAGCACTCCAAGCAATGCAAGCTGCCTCCATCGTGTCACGTGAATTTATGCCTCTCCAGCCATTACCATCGCTATCGCCCTCTTTTGTACCTGATACCTCAGTGCGGACTCTATCATCACTGTACTTGGATACCTGACCGCATTCGGATATCAAAGTACGATGGAACTCGAGCAGCCTCATGCCTCGACTTCGACAGCCGGCCGCTCAAACCTCATATATGTGTCGGACAACGCCTATGCTGGGGAACCGCAGCCTGCCTACCAGTACCGCTCGATAGCATCACAGGATCCCGTCATTTGCATTGACAATGGTGCGCTCACTGCTGGACCATTTCATCCCCATGGGCGACGCTAATTCTAATAGGGTCAAGCTCGTGGCGAGCAGGCTTCTCGGGCACGTCCACACCATACGTCGACCGGCCGAACGTGGTCTCCAAGTACAAGGAAAGAAAGCTTCAACGAAACGTCTTGCTCTTCGGGCGGGATGTGGAAGCCGACTCCAACTCTAGGTCAAGCGTGCGGTCTATGTTTGATGGGGACATGTTGATTCATGGCGAGGTTCTGGTGAGCATGTCGAGGGCCCTTGACGATTGATCGGAGAACTGATGAGACCAGGAGTCCGCCTTGGACTTCACCTTCCTGACCCTGGGGATAGACACCGGAAGAGTTGAGCACCCTGTGGTAATGACGGAAAGGCTTGCCAATCCTCTCTACACCAGGGCTTGTGAGTCTTTTGTGCGCTCGCCATGCCTTCGCTGATGTTCAAGTAACCTCTGAACTCCTGTTTGAGATGTATAACGCGCCGTCAGTGACGTATGGTGTAGACTCTTTGTTCGCCTACTCCAGGCAGAAACACGCCGATGGACTGTCAATAAGTATGGGTCATAATGCGACAACGGTCATTCCTGTTGTTGGGGGTAAGGGCATTTTGAGCCGAGCCAAACGGTATGTCATCCTCACGCCAGAGGACTCATCCTGTACTAATCTGACTACAGCATACCGTGGGGCGGGTCAAATATGTCAGAACTGCTTTTGAAGCTCGCCCAGCTCAAATATCCAACCTTTCCACTCAAAGTCACAGTCCCGCAGGCCACGGTAGGTGGATCATATTGGTAGCCGCTGATGCCCAGTTTATGGCTCGGGAAACTTGTTACTTTGCCTCGGACTATGAATCCGAGCTGCGGACACTGGATGACCCAGTCGCGATGGCGGCCATGACGAGAGTTTTTCAGTTCCCATACACTGCGCCGGTGAGCAGGCCATCAGCACAAGCCTCACATGCAGAACTGACGACTTCAGGACGTCGTCGAAAAGACAGAGGCTGAGCTGTCTGCCCTGACGGAAAGAAGGAAGGAACTCGGAAAGCGTTTACAGGACATGCAGTCCAAAAAGAGGTCGGAGAAGGTATGTGATTTTCGACGGATGTGGCTGATAATAGCTCGCCGAGCAGATATCTATTTTTGAGATTTATCGGAATATCCTACTCAAGCGAGCTCTCTTACCTGCCGATGATTTCCTGGACCTGGTTCTGTCTGAAACCCAATTTGAGTCAGAAGCGGAGCTTGAGTCGTGGATCAAGAAAACCGAAGTGGACATCAGGCGCAAGCAGAGGAAGGATGCTGGAGAGGATGCTGAGCCTGAGGAGGACCCAGTGTATCCGCTCGTCGATCGACCAGATGAGGAATTGACAGAGGAGGAGATCAAGGAGAAGCGGAGGCAGCGATTGATGAAGGCTGGGTGGGAGGCGAGGGTCAGAATGCGGGAAGAGAAGGAACGGGAAAAGGAGAGAAGGCAGGCTGAGGAACGACTAGAAGAGGAAGAGCGACGGGCGGATCCAGAGGCGTGGGCAAAGAGATTACGATTGGAGCAGGAGGTGAGTACGATTGCGGTGCTGGGATTCTCTGCGCTGACGAAAAGGCCGTCATACTTCGGATGGAGAGCCGAAAGAAGCACAAGTCCCAAAAGAAGGATAGGAAATCGGTTGCTGCGCAAAATCGGATGAAAACGATCGCCAATCTGGCTGCCGAGGACAAACTGCCAAATAAGAAGAGAAAGAAAGGAGAGGGTGAGTAGATGATATGTTTCTAAGGCCGAGCTGATTTGTTGCAGATGACGATGGCTTCGGGCGAGAAGACGCAGATTGGGCAGTGTATCGAGAAGTGGTGAGTCATCTAATCATCATATGTGACTGTGCTGAGCTTTAGGGCGGTGACGACTCAGACGCAGAGGACGACGATTTGACCGCTCTCCAATCTATCGAAGCTCGACTACTGCAATACGACGCTTCTTTCACCGAGGATGACACCATGACTGGTCGTGGGCTGGTCAAGAATGCACTCATCAACGCCTTCGTCCGAGGAGGTGGCAACGAGCGATTCGACCCTGGTGACCTGCAGCAGAGCTATCAGCTTCACCTGAATGTGGAGCGCATTCGGGTGCCAGAGGCATACTTCCAGCCAGCAATGTTTGGAGTGGATTCAGCCGGGCTCGGTGAGGTAGCTGGATGGCTGTTGAATGGGTTCGAGGAGGAACAACGACGGAGAATGATGCAGGTAAGCATGAGATCGCAAAGTCAGAATCGGATCCATGTTGACCCCTCAGTGCATCTTCGTGACCGGCGGGGCTTCCAGCATACCCAACTTGCTTCTACGGCTTCGCAACGCCTTGACGCCCGTCCTACCCTTCCGAGCACCCCTGAACATCGTAACGACGCTGCATGGCGGAGATCCACAGCTGGAAGCATGGAAGGGGATGGCAGAGTGGAGTGTCACTCTAGAAGCTGTTGCGGCAAGGGTGACGAGGGAAGAGTATCTCGAAAGAGGCGGAGAGTGGATCAAGGAACACGCATGGGGGAATCCAGCCATATAGCGATGTCCTCCGTGATTTGTGACACTGAACGCTTGTCAGGCGCTGGTTGCCCTGAATTACGCAGAGCTAGTAGCTGGATCAATCTGGTTATTCTTGATCCAATGGCAAGCGAAGAGTTGCGAATGTGGATATCCAGACCCCAGCTACAGATCGGCGGCCCCCCAATGCCTTGGTGCCTGCCATTTCAGATATCTGGTATCGTTACAGGTATCGACTCCTTCAATTTCCACCCTCTCATCGCCGGCACTCGTTGTTCAAACACGCAATTCTCCACCACTCGCTGTGATTTCGTTTCCACACCCATTGGAGTCTTCACAGTCAGAGCCTGCATCGATCAGCGTCGAGAAACTTCTCACAGCAGTCCTGACGACTCGCCTGATCCGAGTCGAATGTGACTACCACCTGCGCAACCAAGAGGCGGCCTGCCGAATCGAGCGGCGCCAATCTCGCACTGGCCAATTTTGGAGCAGCATTCATCTTCACTAGGTCCCAATTCACTGCTCGTTTGGTTTTGGCGACTCTCTGCGCTAGGGCGAAAGCTTCGCCGATGGCCAAGGATCGGATAGCTACTTCATCCCCACTGCAAAGCAATTCGTTAGCTGTGGTGTCCCGGGTGGTGGCGGTGACGTGACGTACGTTGCTTGAGCCTTGTTCAGGCGTTCATACACCTTCCGCACATCTTCCAGTGCGAATCCAGCTTTGTACGTTGGTCGCAGACACAGAATGGCCTGCAGAATCTTGTCAAATGGATTCTTCCCCTTTCGCTTCCGAATGGCGTCCTTCTCAATCATATCATTCAGACTGCAACTCAGTCAGCATGTACCGTCTTACTTGGAGTAGGAGCTCACCATTTTCGCGTGATTCTGTATCTCTCAAAGCGCTTGGTGGCATACGATCTTCCCTTCGATCGGAATATCCAAGTCCACTTAAATGGCGGATCGACAATTCGTTCTGGAGACTGTAAGCTCTGGACGTCTTCTCACTGTCAAAATTCGGACGCACCAACTATAGGAGAAGACAGCGCTGATAAGTCTACTTGGATACTATTCCGCTGCATCTGCGTAGTTGCTCGTTTTAGATCCGCTAAAGCTGTGTCCGCAGATTGGACGGTTGTCCCGAATTCAACAGCGGAGCGATGGGGGGAGGCGTGAAATTGCCGACGCAGAGGGCTAGACAGGTTTGATGAGAGCCGCGAGGAGCTTGCTCGCAATACCGGTAGTAGTGATATTGACATGATGAGCGGATGAGTGAGTTGTAGGATGGGAGAGGTGGAAGTGCGAAGTGTGGAAATTTCGAAATGTTCCCTGCTGAAGTTGTGAATTGCCAGGATGAGTGACCTGAACTCTTCATCTTATTTTAGCAAGCGACTTCGACTAGCGCACTTCAGAGACCGCGATGGTCGCAGAGACGCACGGCTCGAGAACAGCTCCAGGCCAGTCTCAGCGTTAATCAGTAGTCTGCCTACCTCATGAGGGAGGAATTAAATCATGTCTGGCGTCCGGACCGCAGGCTTTAGATTCACACTTCGCACCATCACTCGTCAAATTGCATCTAACCCGGTCTTCGCCCAACCTTCAACCTACTATCTACGGGCAGCAAGATCCTACTCGCATCTGATGGCTGTACCCCACGGTGAGACTCCGCTGCCAATTATGCTCATGCGTTGCAGATGTGCGAATGTTCCTCGATGGATACCCCGACAGGCCTGACAACTCTTCCCGGACAGCCAATTTGAGATTTTACAAGAATGAACGGCCAATGCAGCCAGAGGGGCTGCTATACGATGATTTCATGAGGCAATACGGGCGAGATTACTATGAATTGGAGGCGAATCAGTGAGTTTGTCGGACCGGAAGGATTGGCGCTCGAGGTGGGCCTATGACTGACAAGACCTACAGCGGGTACATACAATGTAAGACGAGCTTCTGATTTCTTCTGAATTTATCGGCACGACTGCATGCTGAGAGGTACAGGGCTCTTCCCCATACCAGAGCAAGGAATGAATCACCGAGCCCAGCCGCTCCAGCTGCACGAGCAAACGTTGATGGCCGCTGATCCTGAAATCCTTGACAGACTGCTCAAGTCTTACATTATGGTGAGTCTTACCTATAACGCTGTCTGATGCCATGGTAGATAATGGCTTTCTATGGCATACGAGTTGATCCGGCAGAGCACCACGGCCTGTCCTTGACCAGTGACTATAAGGATAGACGTACGTTTCCTTCCTCTCCCCTCGATACCTGATAAATCACCCGCACTTCTACGTCCGTTCATATCCTGTATGAGCTGAGTATTAGTACGAAATCTATCGCAACGCCCACACAACCTCCTACGGCTCACCCGCATATTGAAGCTCCTCGGACTCTTCCCCACACTCGCACCTCTCGCCGCCCCGCTCGTCCTCTTCTTCACCGCACTGCACGGTGAGGGTCATCTCGATCTGAGTCCTTCGCGGATGCATGGCGGGAGTCTGGACAGATGGTGGGTGAACTGCCTGAGAGATGAGGGGGAACGGAAGGAAGTAACTGAGATCGCGAGAGGGAGGGGCGGATTTGGGAAGGGCAAGTGGGTGCTAGAGGACTGGAACGCGTGGTTCGAGAAGAGAACAGGTGGCGCTTCAAGTCAGGATTAGTAGGACGGTGGGCGGGTGGACACCACAGAGGGCAATCTTTGGGGCGAACATCTATCTACCAATAGCGCGTACGTAGACTCAGACAATATCAACGAGAACACTCACTGTCGTCATGAGAATCACGATCTGATCGATCAGCAGTTCCTGGTGTGCCGGTTTGTGCCGGGGATACTGTGGTAGGCTTCGATGCCTCTCCCGCGCATTTCATACAGCCCATCATGCATCAGGCCAGCAGGCCCTTACCGCCCACCAAAGCGTGATCCGTGCGCATGAAACATCGTCGATTTTTCCGCCTGAAGCGAGCCTTTGATTAATGTCTATCGACCTCATACCAACTTGCTCGTCACTTAAGATAGTAATAGCATGGCGCAAAATCAAGAGGGAGTCGACTCGCGCTCCCGTCCTATGGAGTCTGGAGCTCCCTCATCATCATTCGCAGCTCTCAGAATCGAGCAGACTCAAGACACCACATCCCCCCTTGACGACTCATCTACCGCCAATGCACCCAGCCCTGAAACTCCCACTCCGGAAACAGCTACCTCTTACCTCACGTCACTCCTCGACCGCCCCTTACGCGTCACCCTCAAAGACGACCGCACGGTCATTGGCCGATTATATGTTATTGACGGAGGCGGCAATATGATACTATCCGAAGCGGAAGAATTCTCCGCGAATCTCGCAGAGCTCTTCGAGGTGAATCGGGCGCAGGCTAAAGGTGGGATTAACGCCGATGAGGAGGAGGAGCTGTATTGGCGTAGTGAGAAGGTGAGGGAGGAGATTATGGAGCGTTGGGAGGGAGGAGAGAAGTGGTTACCTAAATCCGAACCGCTTGGGGGTCCAGGCACCGGATGGGGCGGTAGAGGTTTGGGACTGGTGTTGGCCAAGCTTGAGGACTGTAAGATGATAGAGCTGCTTGATGAGGCAGAAAGTGGCGAGGAGCGGAACGAAGCCACCACAGGCAATCTGGGAGAAGGAGAGCAGGCTCAGGGTATGGACTGGAGTCAAGGTGTCATTTAACGAGCTCGTAAGTTCAAGCTGGCTGGCGAGGTACAGACCATTGCTCATCTTCAACAGAGCTTCGATTGCGCCTAGGAGCACATCCAAGTCGCCTATGACGACTGTCACCCGTCGTTACCCCGAAACCGCAAGGCGCCCAGTTCCGAAACGCGAGCATTGAATCATAATCGATCGCTTGGGTGGGATCGACGGTTGAATTATCCTAAGTCCACGTCCGTGTTCCAATAGGTTGTAGTAAAAACACCAATCTTGGTGACATATATCGCAGACCTATATGGAGTCCTACTTGTGTACGGACCGACTTCCCTCCTATCTACTCACAGTCCCAAAAGAGTCGGGATGAAACTGCTATAATGCTACCATACAAAGTGTCCATAACCTATTTTACGCCCCAACCTCGTCATCGACGCTCCTGTTGCTGTCCCGGCATGGAGCTCAAGGCGGGTTGGTAGGATCCCGAAGTCCTAGGCCTGCCCTGAAGTGACATACCACTCAATGAGTTAGCGGACGAAGTACGCCTGTGCTGTAGAGCCCGTGGGGGCGACTGCGGGTATGGATTGGGAAGATACTCTGAGAGACAATCAGCTGGATGTTCCCATCGTCACTGTGTCTAAGAGAACGCACCATTGGGCGTTGAAAACCCTCCGCTCATCCGCGCCTGTCCCCACTCCGCACTTTGGGATAGAGGGCTGTTGGGCGACTCCCCTCCTTCCGCCGAGAGCAGTCGGGGCATCTCGAGCTGGATCGGCCTGCCTTGATGTGGTGCTCCTCTGGCGGGACCGACATGCAAGTAGTTGTATCCCCTGCTGGAGAGAGACGACATACTTCCTGGCCTGGGATACGAGCCGCTGCCAAGAATAGGCGATGACGAGTTCCCGCTGGGTGATTGCATGTACATTGGCGATGGAGGTGTGGTGTTGCCCTGCATGGCCGAGTGCTCGGGCACGGGGTAGTGGGCGGGATGAGGGGATGGGAATTGCATTGAAGGCGAAGTTGGGGAGCTTCGACCGGCAACGGAGAGAGCCTCCATGCGTAATCTGTCGACCGAGGATATTCTCCGACTATTCCTGGCAACGGGTTGCGCCTGTTCGTCTGATCCAGACCCGAGCCCGGGCGTAGAACGGCCGGATGCAGAGGCTGCGTAAGGTACACTGGTCGATCCAGACATGGCAGAGAGAACAGCCGCATACTCGACAGGGTAAACCTCGGGCGACGAATCAGGTGGGGATCCGTTCAAGGTGGAGGGTGTAGCAATCGGGTACGAAGCGTAGTACGAGGGATGTCGTGACATCTGTGCCTGAGGGCTGTGCAGTACTGCCTTGTCAGCCACCTGCATCTTTCAAGTTGTTCTATGCGACTTACAGGTCGCATACGAATCTCCCCTGTGCATCCCACCAGCGCCCATTCCTAAACCTTTCTCCATCATGGCACCAGAGGATGCCCTGGCTCGAGCAGTACTCGCTGAGGTCGCAAATGTCATTTCTCTCGGGGGCGGAGGTGGCACCCTGTCCCTTCTCCCCTTCATACGCCGCCATCCTGCGAACACCAGGGCGATCAAAAGGAGGCCGCCAGCAACACCACCGGCTATTGCACCGATTGTGCTTCCCGGTAGAGTTGAACTGGAGCCACCTGTGGTTTGCGCGGTGGAGCCGACGAAAGAAGCGATTGATGATGAAGCGGACGACGAGCGCGATGCTGAAGAAGATGCCGAAGATGACGATGTGATGGACTGCGCCGCTGAGGAAGACGATGTTGCAGCACTGGAAGCAGAAGAGCCAGCTGAAGATGAGGCGGGTGTAGTAGAAGCGGCCGCCGACGATACGGCCGGTGCCGCGGAGGAGCTAGCAGCGACAACAGGTGCAGCTGCAGATGTCGTAGCAGCAGCTGCCGTAGTAGCCGCCGCGGTGGTTGCTGGAGTCGTTACGGCTGCCTGTGTGGTCGGAAGGGCCGCAGCTGAAGTAGTTGCGGGACGAGAGGAAGTGGTCGCCGGTGCTGCGGAAGAAGCTGGGGCGACCGCCGGAGTCGTGCTGGACACAGCTGCCCGCGAGGCGGTCAAAGACTGGAACGACATGTCGGAAAACCAATTGCGGGGGCTCGCTGCCGGGGCTCGAGACTGAGAGTTAAAAGAGCGTAGGGAGTAACGACCGAGGCGTAACCTTCAAGGTCGATGATCGCGGTGACCGAGGGGTATAGCTCAGCCTGCGACCGACTGCACTGCGGATCCTGGGGCGAAGACCAGTTCTGTCTAACGGAGTACCGAGGCTACTGATATTAGCTGTGTCCTAGTGTCACAAAGCTCGGTCTTTATGAGGCTCTGGGCGGTGTGACGACGCTTTTTCGAGGTGAGACATGAGTGTTTCTCCGGTCCGAGGCTTGGCCAGCCCCATCTTTGGGCACCAAAGCTATTCAGCCGACGATGAAGCCTCCAGTGATGACCCCATCATTTTTAATACTCCAGACCCTCCTTCTGCACACCTACGAATCCGAGATAAAGCCACTGACCGAGGCTCACTCACAGAGTATCGGGTGCACTGCCTTGTTGACCTCGGTGAGGCGAGCGAGATCGCCTGATCCTGGTACCTGTTCTGTGCGGCCTGGCTTCGTTTTTCCAGCACGAGCTGAGCGCTGCTGAGCGTAGGCGTGTGCTCTCTGATGTCTACTGTTGTGGCGAGAGACAGGTATGTACAAGAGCGAGTGAGAGAGTGGCAGAGCTCAGGCTGTGGCGCACATTCTTTTCCTGTACTGGATGCTGAAGATCCCGGGAAGTCAGCACGATCAGGGTTTGGCTTCAGGGGAGCGGCTCGTGCCTGACTGTCGCCGGACAACGCAATCTGGGGTCATGCCGTGATCATGACCAATCTCGCTACCCTCTTTCACGTCCGTGGGTGTTTCAGAGCTTGTTTCAAGAGGTTTCATCTTCCGTAGCTCACCTTAGCTCGCCCTCTGCACCGCAAGCACTGGCAAGGGAGACTACCGGTCAGCCTGGTGGACTGCAGAAGGTGTGCCAAGACGTTGGAATTCTTACCAACTCGATCGGATCGGCACGCCCATTTGAACAGCATCAGCGGTGGCGCTCGGTGCGAGAAGGCTAGGTGGCCGCCATATCCGAAGCATAGGCTCTCTCAGGATCTCTTGAAGCATGGAACTGTGGGCCTAGGTCACATGTACAAGTGCATGACAATCGTCAGGCCTCAGGGATGAATGGATGAGCTGGGGAGGCGACCACACCGAGTGGACCCACTTGGACCCAAACGTTACGGCCCACCTTCCGTCGGAAGCGGCTAAACTGCCCGAGATTTAGCCATAGCTCACCAATCCAAAGTCGGCTGATTGATCCCCCTGCTCTCGGTGTCCTGCCGCTGTGATTGTTGGTAAGCTATGCATTGACACTGCAGGGCCGAGCCCGAGACCTCGCTGGAACATCCTAGAACGTCAATCAATGACTCAGCACGAGCTCATGAGGGGCATATAAAGGCTGCATCGACGCGATCTACCAACCTCCATCACTTCAACCTGTAACTTCAACATATGATCCCATCGTCTCTCCGCGCCTTTCGAATCGCTCACAGAACGCTCAGACAATTATCAAGCATTGCTACCACCACCATGTCCGCCACTCAAACTACTCCGTCAAATGCTCAGCAGTCTCGGTCGGTTCTCAGATCAGTCTACGCCGTCGAGACTCCAGAGGGAGTAGGAGCAACTGTCCGGCGCAGTATCGGCAGTGCTGCACTCCGCAACCTATCTCCATTCCTCATGTATGTCTGCTCTCCAGTACGAATTGAGAGTCACACTCATCCATTTAGGCTTGACAGTGCGACTGTCCATCCCGGTGCCGGCTTCCCTGATCATCCCCACCGTGGCCAAACAACCGTGACTTATATGATTTCCGGTGCCAACAAGCACGAGGACTTCATGGGCAACGCTGGTGTGCTCGAAGCTGGAGACGTCCAGTGGATGACAGCCGGAAGGGGTATCATGCATTCCGAGATGCCGCACTTCGAGCCGGGCGTCACTGAGCCGGTCGTGGCTACACAGCTCTGGATCGATCTTCCGGCGAAGGACAAGATGATCGAGCCAAGCTATCAGGAACGGAAAGCGAAAGAGTGAGCATGATACCGTGCTGCATCTACCTGTAGCTGACTTTGCAGCATTGACACGGTTCACCCCCAAGATGGTGTGCACATCACAATCATCTCTGGCGAGTCTCATGGGACTACCGGCTTTGTCAGACCTGTCGGTGGTTGCTGGTTCTTCGACTTCAAACTGTCAAAGCCTGGGGTGGAGGTGTTTCAGCCATTGCCAGAAGCATGGACAGGGTTCGCATATAGTGAGTCTATCTTCATCCGATCTCGGCAATGTAGGCACTGTCTTCAGAGCCATTGATCCGAGATCGTGCAATAGACAAAGCCCTTGCTGACATATCCTCAGTTCTCAAGGGTGCCCTGCAGATCGGCAACGACCCCGCCATCCACCCGAAATTCCACACCCTTGTCCTCACTTCCCACCCCGGGCAGTCCGGCGTCCTCCTTCGCCGTCCCGACCATCTTGACGCTGAGGAAGACACCCACTTCATCCTTGTTGCCGGCGAGCCCCTGGACCAACCGGTCGTACAATACGGCCCATTCGTCATGAACACAGAGAAACAGACGCGGGAGGCTATCATGGACTTCAGAATGGGACGGAATGGGTTTGAGAGGGCGCCTGGGTGGCAGAGTGAAATTGGGAAGGCGATGCGGGGTTAGGTGGTACCGGTATCAGGAGCTTCTCGGAACTAATAAGAAAGTTGTGTATGAGTAATGTACCATCTCGCTGAATCATGGCCCTGGCTTTGATGTGCTCATGTCGAGATGCAGGGAAGGCATCGGCAGGGTAAAGCTGAAAAGGCAGAGTATGATAACATTCATCAAGACAGATCGTAACACGACTCATGCTATCACGCTTATAGAAGAGAACAGCGGATGCTCTAACCAGCGATCGGAACAAACTTCTCAGCGACATCCTTCCAAACGACCTGAACGTCCCATACAAACAGCGATGGATCACATGTGCATTAGCGTCGAGTACTTGGATGCCCATCGTTCAACTGCATGCCGCGATTCTCCGCGACTCAGCATGCAACAATGACCATCACCTTGTCTGACGAGCTCCATGTATTTGGCCCACCCTAATCTTCCTGATCGATGCAGTTTTATACGTCAAGGCGGATGCCTGTGAATAGCGTCGTGAAACGAGCACGGGCCGCCGAGGTACACATCCGATCTCAACGCACAGCCCCGCAAACCGCTCTGGAGAATCAGGCCGTTTGCACGCGACACACAGTCACTCAAAGGACCCTTATAGATAAGATACCTCGGACGCAAACCTTGAGTCGCTAAGCAGAGGTAGCGCATGCAGAGGCGCAGGCACCGGTGGCTAAGCTTGAGTTTCCCTTTCCCGTTATGCTTGTCTGCGTTTCAGTCAACTCAATAACACATGTAGCATCCTTATCGGTTGCATTAGAGAGATGCACGCCTGAGAGGTACAGAAGGTGATGCGATACAAGGCTCGCAAAGGGCGATAGAGTCTGCATCGATCATGATGCGCGACGACCGAGCCAATCCGAGATCTGAAACGCAAGGAGTTTCACTGATGAAAGGATGAAACAGGGTGAGCTATAGCATCTGTCCCATAGCACACACGCAACGTCCATGGCGATCCATTAGCCCTGGTGCCTGAGGAGCTCAAACACAACGGATGGACAATCTCAACCTGCTTCAAGGCGCATTGGACGCAAGCCATAATCAGGTACGCCCCCTGATCATTCATTCCCACTCGATCTCAATTACATCAGTACAGGCAAAGCACGCAAATGACATCTGACTCTGCTGAAGAATCCAGCGCCCAGCCCTCGTGGTGCATCGTGCAAACCCGCCGAACATCTCTACCCAACCGTGATCAGCCCATTCCCCGCGAATGCGGTCCCAACCACTTACCTCGCGGGAAGAGCATGCCGCACATTACTCGTCCCACCAATTATGTCCCTCCCCCCACCCCCGTCGGACCTGTACCTCCCCGAATGCCCAAGTTCGGGGGCTCCTACTATCGATCACAGAACCAATCGGTTGCCCGGCCCCTACAGCGACAGTACCAGACCCCCCTCCAAACTCAATCCCCTCCCCGTACCCATCTAGCGCAGCCTCCATCCCCATCCGACCGCTTCATCCGTCGGTCCCGCAAAGCCGCCTCTCTCCCTCCACGAACACAGCATGCGCCTACGGCTGTGGTAGACTACTTTTCTACCAGGGCGGCGGAGATGAGGGCTCTGGCAGAGGGGAGAAAGAGGCATTTTGAGCGACAGCATAGGGTGCGCCAACGAGCGTACATTCAAGCGCAAGCGGAGGCGGAGGCGGAGGCGAGATTACGAACTATAGCGGCGATGGCGATGATGTCGAGGAGCTCTGTGGTGCACAAATTCCAGCAGCAGACTAGCGAGCCGCATAGTCCCGGTGGCTCCTCGACGGCGTCCGCGTCGACCGAGCGCCTCATTCGTCGCCGGATTCGGATCGAGCCGGAGCAACTGACGTACCTCGAGAAGCTCTGGAAAGAGGTAAGCCCACTCCAGCTAGATTACCTTGGGCTGACGCTGACGCCCTCAGACCCGTTTCCCGTCAACATCTGAATGCCAGATCTCAGGATCGCAAATCGGCCTTACTTCGCGTCAGATCCAGGTGTGGTTTCAGGTGAGTAGAAATCAAATGTCATCTGCCGAATGGTGCTACCCTCAGTAAAGACTCTGATACCCACAGAATCGCCGTCAAAAGGACAAGCGTCTCACCGACCCAACATACGGCAAGAACCCTCAGAAGCGATACAAACACCCCGATTCTCCCTCGAGCCCTTCCTTCGCGCCTCAATACACGCACCGTGACATGCAGCACTTCGACTTCGCAGCACTGCACAAGTCTCAGACTCTCACCCTGAAGCCTCGCCACGCCGAGGCAGATGTCGCTGAGCAGCTCATCAGACTCCGACGACCCCTGTCACCTTCCCCCGAGCCGGGATCGGAGATCAGAGCGGGTAAGTCCTGCATATCAATCTGAATCACACCTCATTTCACTTCGCTAATGACACCCACAGTTGATACGCCTACCCTCGCCGCTCTCGTCCCCCGCCGTCTGCCCCAGCCTGTCTCGGATACCAACGCGCGGTCTGCAACCTCCAGCGCTAGCCAGCATGAAGCATATCCTCAGAGTCCATGGTCGAACCTCCGCTCGCAGCTTGCGCCGCTTCCACCCTTGGAGGACCTTCTCCGCACCACTCGCCCAAGGACGTTCGGCCAGGAGAGCACTCCATCTGCGGACGGATGGAAGTGGTGGCAGAAGCTATAGAGTATCCGGCGAGGGGCCAGCATGGGTAGACGCACTTTCGCATCTATGTCTTGATGATCTGTCACGCACATCTTTAGCTCACGGTGTGATTGTCATTGATAATCAGTAAGAAGGGCGCGGAAATGGTCAAAGTGCATGATGTGTTGTCAAAACTATGCTATGATGGAGATCATATACGTTGGAGCCCACAAGGTCTGGTGACGAGACTTGATCAAGCGAGAGCGATGCGGATAGAATGTGTGGAGGGAAGACTTTCGATGATCGCGGCAAGGCGAAACGAAGCCGTCATTCGTCGACGAGTCGCTGCACGACCCGAGCCAATAACTCCTTGGCTTCGACCATATCCCGGCTCAAGGCGGACCGTTCGCTCGAAGAAGCAGCACCAGAAGCATTAAGCCTGGAAGTTGCCGTTGATTGGACCGGTCGATTAGTCGATCCGGAAACTGCCGATGCCGATCGAATCTCGCTGAGCCTGGCGAGAATCGTAGCCGTAGATTTTCCTGGAAAGAAATGAGAAAGGTACTCGGCAAGATCATCATCTGCTGACGTTAGTACACTTCTACGCAGGGAGTCCACACTGGCTCACCGCTAAGTACCCCTTTGACAAAGTGGATATCCCCGCAACTCGCATCCGCACAACTACCTCCTGCGGCCTCTGACGCGCAAAGCAACACCCCTGGAACCTTCTTCAACCGCCTGGTTAGTACAACAGATGCAAGCAAGGTCTGGTCAATATCACCGGGTGGCGCGGCCAAGGCCTCTCGTACCTCGTCGCTAGGTGTTGGGAGGCTATGCGTCGATGCCACTCCTCGCAGTTGAGGATAGCGAGGGAGGAGAGAGGTGTATGATCGGTAATGCGATATGGGGGTCTTTTGTCAGTGCATTGAGCGCAGGTCAACGCACTTGCTGAGGTGCGCTTGGCAAGGCGGGCTCGGACGGTGCGGCAGCAGAGGGTGCTACCTAATTTCAAGCAAGCGATCAGCTGGATCCTAGGTTGCGTTGCGCTGCGGCGGTAAATCGCACCTCCAGAGTTCCGAGGAGCGTTAGATCTTTTAGATCAGCCTGGAATCGCTGTGTGACCCACCGATGTCAGCCTTGACAGTGGCTGGGGTTGATTAGCAATCGAGATGTCAGGCATGGCAAAGCACAACTCACGGATGTGGTCCACAGCATCGTTTTCTTCCACCGCAACTTTGCCGAGTTCAGGCAAGGTACCTGATGATCAGCTCGCGACCGATGGCTGTCTCCGCCAAATTTACTACTCTCAGCCATGACGACATCGTCTGATATCCGCTGGTCCTCCTGTACTGTTGGCGCCGGAGACTCGACTGCAACCTTGGCTTTGTTCTTCTCCCCGGATGCCTTCTTAGTCATCTTCGCCTTCATTCGTTTCTCAATCTGCTCCCTCAATTTGCGTATACTCTCTTCCTTCTCCGCCAAGAGCTTCGCAGTCTCGGATATAGGCGTGGAATTGCCCGAGGTAATGTGTAGTATCGACATTCGGTCCGCCTTGTCGGAGTCATCGGCATCATTGTCATCAGAATCAGAATCGGAGTGGTCGAGGAGTATGACTAATCGGTTAGGTCGCTGGGGCATCCCGCCGAAGAGCGTGCGGCGCTTGTTTGGCGGCAGCCGAGCCGGAAGAGTTGTCGCTCGATTGTCCATCATATCCTCTGCATTGGCTCGTTTCCTTCCGTGCGATATTTTGACAGCGGGGGTCGATGTTGTAGATGGCGCGAGACTCGGCGCAGATAGTATCGGCGTGGTAGCTGTCGGTGTTGGAGGCTTGGAGACGTCCTCCTCGATCTCGCCATCCTCCGTACTTTCCGTCTCCATTTCTACATCACCTGACATCGCCTCGGGTTCGGCGACATCCTGCTCCGCTTGTAATCCCATCACCTCCTCCTGCAATTGTGCCATCTGCTCCTCAATCGTCTGATGGCCCGGTGACATAGGCTCGTCCTCTTCAGTATCGACAACGATCGAAACATCGTCATCAAGCGTGAGGTCGATCACGGGCGGCTCGGGCGGGACTTCTGCAGAAATTGCTATCTCTGCCGGAATATCAGGGGGAGCAGATGCCGCTGGTCGATTCGCCTCTCTCCGCCGCTTCATGCTCTCAAATGCTTTACGCCGAGTCTCGAGCAAAGCGGTCCTTGCTGCCAGCTCTGCTTCGATGAGACGAGGTGAGGGCAGAGGCTCATCCACTTGGTCGACGCGGGAATTCGTCGTGGGAAGGATTATCGGCGCGGGGGTGAGCTGAGCATTTTTGGCATGCTGGTCCTGTGAGAGGACGTTCGGATGTGTTGAAGTTTCAAGTGAAGGCTTCGGAGGGAGTGAGGAGCGATGTGCAATGTGAGTGGGAGCAGGAAGATATGGATTTTGGTTAGGAACAGGTGGAGGTAGTCGTTGCGGCAAGTATGGATTTGGCTGCAGGGGTGCGTGTTGTGCGTATGACTGCTGCATGGAAGCAGGCATGAGGTATGGATTTGGCTGAGGTGTCGAGACAGGCTGAAGGTGGGGATTCTGTATGGGAGCAAGGGATGGTTGCGGAAGGTACGGATTCGGCTGCCGTGGCTGTTGCGCCGAAGGTCCTGGTGATGCAGATCCAGCGTGAGAGAATAGTGGATGGAAGTCGCGCATGGTAGCTGTCAGAGTTGTACTAGACATGCTACTATTTGACGAGAGCGATGTCGGAGCGTTCGGAGGGGGTCGACCGGGAGGAGTTGGGGGTCGGTAACTCTCGATTCGAAGTGGAGGCGGGGGAGGAGGATGTGGATAGTCGTCGAGTGGCGGTGGAGGGGCTAAAGTCGGGCTGGCAGGATGCCACGAGGAGCTCGCGACCATTTTGTTGGGACCAGAAGCAGGACTGGCCGGACCCATTAGAAGGTCTACCAGGCGTTCCTCGGATGTTTCCGATCCTAGACTCGGTTTACGCGCGAGTGGTGGTGGGAAGCTTAGTGATACATTCGATGTTGCGGACGAGAGAGTCGGTAGCCGCTGAGTGGTCGAAGGCTCTGACTCGTCCTGCTCGGGAGGGAGTGTGTCACGCCTTTTCGCCCCAGCCACGATCTCTTCACACACAGCGGTGACGTATCTAGCGGTAGCGCCTCGACGAACCAGATCCGCTGGTGAGACACCCTGCTGCAGGAGATTCCGGATGAGGTCCATATACTGTCTCGCTTCTTCAACCGATATACCTGACTTGGTCAGCTTATACAATAGCATGGAAGGAATGACTGACTGGCTGGCGCGGGAAGAAAAGGACCAGGCGAGTCTCGCATCTTGGTAATATCTGAGTCTCGCATCTTGGTAATATCCGAAGTTTCCCTTATATCTTCGCCTCTGGATACCGCCTCGGTCTTCACCTCTACCTTGACGTCAAAGGTGTCTTCAGAAGTTGTAGGAAGAGGGGTATGTTTCCCGAACGGCGGTGTAGAGACATTTGGAGGCCGAGGAGGAAGACTGTTTGGTCGAGCGGACCACGATTGGCGAGTGGCAGAGTCTGCACGGCGACCAGGGAGGTGTTCTTTGACAGGCGAGTAGTTCCTGGATTTCCGCCTAGATATGGGTGGCTGACGAGGGGGTGTTCGCGACCTGCGAATGCCTTCCATCACGTCGTCCTCCAATCCGCCATCGTCATCTCCGTCACTAATCTCGCCCTCCTCTTTGTCCATCGTATCAGATATTGACGCCATCTGAGGTGCATTCGAAGCGCCACGAGCGAGTGTTGACGGGCCTGGGCCGGCCCGAGCGTTTGTTGAGAAGGAATATGATGAATGGGGTTTGAGGGGAACGGACGTGGGCAGGGTCGTCATTCTGGGCCCGATAAGCAGAGTATTCTTGCTATCGAGTATATTCGAGGTGGCCGCGCCCATGAAAGGGCAGAGATGAACTCGACGAGGGGACGAATGAAGGTGATGAAAGGAAGGGAGTTGGCTGAGCGCGGACAGGCATTCGCCACTCACGCCCCTCGAGTCCAGAATGTTTCTTCCTGACGAGCCCTTCTTGATCACCAGGAGTGACTGTGGATCGGGTGCTCTGAGTATACAGCGGTAGAATCGAATATGTGAGCAAGGAATCAAGGTGAGAACGACGGACAATCGATGCAGGCGAGGAGAGTTTGGTCTGCATTCACAGACCACACGTGACCATTTCTCCTTGTCCGTGCGCGTGTGTCAGATCTCTCGAGTGTGGCGGTCCTGTGGCCAGTGGCGGTGGCCTATGCCATGCTCGTCAGCCCTAATCTGGTGAGATCAAGTCAGCGTCGACCGGAGATTACAGCGTACGCTTATACGCCACCTGGCTCGGTCTAGCATAGGCGGTGAGACACACAGGTTGCATATTGATTTGCGTAATTTGTACACTTCTTCCTGTCTCTCCTCGCCGGACCGTGAAACAGTCGTGCATTATACGACGGTCAATCGTACGAAGGTCCGCGGCATCGTTCGGCGCCAGATTATACCTCTGCGGCCCACGCAGGAAGCCACTGCTCCCAGTTGGCCCAGCTGTCCTCGGCGGACAGGTCGTTGCCCTCATCATCGTGATGGTGGTGTGGAGGGACTAGAAGCTTGCCAATGACGTGGAAAGCACCATTGCGGGCTGGTACATCGATGGTCTCCACAGATTGCCCATTGACAGTAATGGTGGTTTTGATGGCACCTAGTGGGTCAGCGTGGCTCGTCCGCTTATGCACAACGTCAAGAAACTCACCTTCAACAGGTAGGATTTTCTTCTTCTCCAAGACAAGCTTCAGCGTGGCGTTGGGGAGACCGGTGTGAACCTCGATCTCCTGGCGGAAGCTCGGGTCATCGGCAATGTTGAACAGGCCCTCGGCAGACTCGGCGAAAGACTTCTTCTCGTGCTTCTCGTGGTACTGGTACTCAGAGAGAACGAGGGAGTGCGGGAGGTAATGGTAAGAGAGGATCTTGGCGAGGACGTGCTCGCCGAAAGGGGAGAAGAGGAAGAACTTGAGCCTAGGAGGCAGGAGGGCGAACGCCTTGTTGTCAGGCGCGAAGAGGGTGGCGAGGCCTGTACCGTGGAATTTGGGCTTGCCGGGCTCGGAGTGCTCCCTGTCGTATCCCCAGTCTAGGTAATGGCGACCGCCAGACCCTTGGACCGCGGAGGTCAAAGTGGAGCTTGAGACGTCAGCAAGTTGTTGTGTCTTACATCCGAAGCCAACTCACAAGAAATCGGGGAAGAGGTACAAAGACTCGAAGATGCTGGGGGGAGGGATCAAAGGGTGGTTGAGGGTGTGTAAGACGCCGTTCTTGGCCTTGATGTCGCTGACCAGGACCCGAGCATAGAAGTTGAGCTTGAGCGCTTGACAGTCAGCTCGGCTGTGGCGGCAATTTACTAATGGAACAAAGCAAGACTTACAAGGAGGCAACAATGATTTCTCCACCCTAACTCGCCTGTGGAGCCCACCGTAACTGCCATCTCCAGCCTTCAACCCAGTCTCGAGAGTAGAGTTCTGCGCGAGCTCAGACGCAGTGAATGCTTTGGGCAGACCGTGATAGGCAAGAACTTTGGCGGCGATCTTCTTGAAGATCTCGCGCTTGCGCTTCTTTTCCTTGTCGTCATCCCCACCATGGTGATGGTGGTCATCGTTGTCGAGCAAGTACGCGGGTTCGCGATCGAGGAGAGTGGAGATCGATGCAAGAGAGGGGTTGGACATGATCTGCCTGTCAGCTAAATGATATGGCAGCGCACAGTCTCAACTCACAGCCTTAAGCTCTTCATGTTCATCATCGTGATGACGGTGGTGATCAGGGGGAGTGAGTGCATCGTTGTTGGGTGCCTATAATGTCAGACATCCGACGGGGACGGCCGTTTGAAGCCACTTACAAAGAAGGTGATCTGAAGATCGCCATTGTCCAGGATCTCCCTGGGAGTACCACCGACGAACTGTTGGCATCAGCTACATGTGACATACCCGTCAGACATCAACGGACAACGCACCTCGATGACCTTGGTGAGCTTTGAGAAGCTGTGAGGATCGTCCTTGAGCTTCTTCCAGATCGTGTCCTGGGTCTCATCGCCATCGTACACATGGGCAATGGCGTCGATCTCGTCCTCCGCCGACTGGATCACATCGTGAGCTTTGGAAAGGGACCATTCAGACAAGTCCTTCGCGCCACTGAAGAAGCCAGATTGGATGTTGGTCCACTGCGAGACTGTGAGCTCGGGTAGTTGAGGTCGGGCAGGGAGTGCCGCGACGAAGGGCAGGAGTAAGAAAAGAGAGTGCAACATCTTGAATGAGATGTATGGATGGAGGAGCCAGGAATTGGTGCGTGCAGTGCATATATCCTAAGACAGACCATAGACGGGGCCCGGGGTCGGGCAGAGGATGACGATGTATCACGCGTACGCGGCGTAGCTACCCAGAGGAAGTGGCCGCGACAGCGTCTGTAAGCATGGCCGGCAGGTGACGCTGAGTCCAGATCACCTAACGATTGCGCAGTAGAGAGAGGCCCTCGGCCATCGGCCCAAACGACGTCATACGGTACTCGGCTGCGGCTATATCCGAGAGGAGGAATGTTACATATTGGCGCGGTCACATCATCCCTAGGCCTAGACTCCCAGTCCCTCACTAACTCCAGTGCGTAACGCTCATACATCCTCTGGAGAAAAAATCATGCCTTCAGTCATGCAAGCAGTCCGAGTGATAGATACAAGATTGTCAAAAAATCGTCATTCGAACCTAGGATTCCCTTCTCATCTCCTATCTCCTCCGCATGAACACATTGACCACCACCGCACCGACCCCCACGCCCACCAGGAACAAGTAGCCCGGCAGTTCCCTGATCCTGACTGGCAGGCCCTCTCTCTCCGGAAGAAGACCTAGCCGAACGAGTATCGAATCGGGGAGCAACCCCACCGGACTGCCAGGACGCACCATGTCCCGGCTGGTTGGAGATGGCGGCATCGAAGAATCCGCGTGACCCTTCCTGGCCTCCATCTCGTCAGTGACCGTGCCGAGCCTACTTTCGAGCTCCTTGACACGCAAGACAAGCTGTGAGAGTTGGCTTTCCAATTCAGCTTCGCGGGGCGACTTTGCAGGTGGTGAAGGAGGTGCGAAAAGTGAATCGACGCGGCCGGGCCGGATGGTCACTCGTCGAGCAGCGCTGCTGTCGTCACTTTGATCCAGCTGAAGATCATGAGGGAGTCGGCGGCTGCTTCGATTGCGACCGGTGGATGAGGGCTGACGCAATGCTCCGTATGGGTCAGATGCGTTCGAGCGATGTGTGGACATGTTGGACATGTGAGATGGTGATTCGGGCGTGGGATCACCACCACAGCTTTCGTCCTCTAGAGGCTCTGCGGTACGTCGTGATGCTACCGAGGTGTGAGGGCGCTCTGGGGTTGGGGTTACAGACAGCCTCGTCCGGCTGGGACGGGTGTCGAAATTGTCGTCGAGGGGAAGTGGGAGGTGAGGTGATAATACGTCCGGATCAGGTGAGCGATACGGTGGAGGTGGACTGGCCTGCTTCCCCTTATCGGAGGCGCCGCCACTGATACCCAAACCCAGCCCCAGCCCAACCGGTGGTCCCTTGACAGTTCCCCCCGCTCCATCCTCCTCTTCCTCTTCCTCCTGGCTTAGATTGTCCACGATATTGTCTCCTCCGGTATGCGGACTCAACACTGCGCTCTTGCCAGCTGGGCTAATTTCCTCGTCTGCCAGATTACCCGCGCCCAGACTCCGGTCCGATTCCCTCCGCTTTCGCCCTGTCTTTACACCCAAATCCTCCCACCTCCGCCATACTTCGCTGGTCGAGCTCCCGCCAGTCCATTGTGCCTTTAGCGGTTCCGGCTCATCGCCGTGATCCGGCGTGGATGAGTGACTCTCGTACGCATTCGCCAAGCGCTTCACGCCCGATAGCGGGGAGGTCTCGCCGGAATCATCTTCATCCTCTTCGAAGAGTACCGACCCATTCCTCAAGTCGGAATTGAGTGGAGATGGTGAGAAGGATGTTGTCTCGGTAGATAGACGAGACTGCAGGGAAGATCGGCGTAGGCGGCGGGAGATGGACAAGAGGAGCGGGAGGAATGGTGGGGGACGAGAGGAAGAGCTGCACCGTCAGCCAGCCTATCTGAGTCTCTTCCGGTGAACAGATTCACGTCCACGATTCCTGGTTGCCTTTCAAGAAAGCACGTCCGTTGACTTGCTGTCGTAGCACCCAGGTCTCTATATCCTTGATGAGAGGTCCAGGTAGAGTCTGGCCCGTACCGTCCGGACCGCCTGTCCGCAGAGTCTGTGCGAGATATCGGGCAAGTTCAGAAGGCGACCAAAGTTTCGGATCCATCTGTTGATCAGCCCGATAACGCACGCATATCTCAGTATGGCTTACCGGCAACTCAGTACCCTTGGAAGGTGTGAGCACCTCCTCCATCCTTGGGAAGACAGGCAAAGTCCCGCTCCGCCTCATTCCGGGCCTGGTCAGCGGGCTCTCCATTGACTTCCTCCTCCTCTCCCTTTCCTCACGAGAGAGTCCACCTCCGGCCCCAGCAGCGACCTTGCTTAGCTCTCCTTCTGACGCACTCGCCGCAAGACTGCTCATGCTTCTGCTAGGCTTATGTCGCAGTTCAGCAATTGGTTGAGATGGCGATGAATTCGAGCGAGTCAAGAGGGATGACGAGGTGGTCTGGATGAGGTATGGATGGTAGTTGTTGGGTATCGACGGAGAAGAGCGGAACCTAGGTGAATCGTTGGATGTGGGCGATCTGACCGGTGGAGAAGAGAGAGTGGCGAGAGCGGCCGATGAAGGAGTGCTGGGAATTTGGGGCGACGACATGACTTCAAGCGGATGATTGGAATGCGCAATTTATTGAGACGTCGGTATGGATGTCTGAACAAACCAGTACTCGAGTTGACTATGTATACAGACCTATACAGATATAGGGCTGAATGGTTTCATCTAGACTCAAGAAGTGCCTTTCGATTAGCCTATTCCCCTTCAGTTTCACAATCAAAGGACCCACTTGATGCCAACTATGCCCAACGAGGAGATTTATAGCTGGCCGTGGGATGAGCCACCCTCTAACTGCTGAATCAATGCAGCGGTATGCGTATTCAGGTCCACGCCTACGCCTGTAGAGTATGATTGGGGTCCGGAACAGTGAGGATCAATAGTTTGACTTGTTGTTGTTGACAAGATTCATCAGACAAGAACGCGCCTGTTTTGTTTCGTCACCGGACATCGCCGAGTGTGGCGGCTGGAAGTGGCAGCGAGGGTCCGTGTCCCGTTTCCCGTAGTAAATGCGTAAATAGAGTCTTGCCGCAGTGCTGTTGGTACATCGCACGCCGTGGAGGCGGTGCGACTTGTCGCAGTGCGTGCCGCAGTGCGCCACAGTGGAGCAGCACCTCCTCGAAGCTCGATGTATACCAGCTCGATTACCCCTTCCGGTCGAGTTGGGTGGCGGGAAACTCTCGGCATTTCTGTTTCAGCCAGTTTTCAGCCTGCATCCAGCTGCATCCGTCACCATACGAGTACTTGACATCCTCATCGCTAACTCCTATACCACGGAATCTCGGCAACTGCCCTGAGTGCACAGACTCACCCTTCGGCCCTGATGTAACCAGCTGTTACATTCCCCAGATCGGCTTGAAGCCCCACAGACCCGAGATCGGGCATGTCAAACATCCTCGTCATCGGATGCGGAATCGTGAACCGATACCATGGCGCCGACTCAGCCCATGGTGCCTTGCCCTGCTTGACCTGAGATTCCTCAACGTCACCTCTATGTCGCCTCGCCGGTCGTACCTGAGCGTTCATCTGCTTAGGCACGATGTTCCCCGATGTAGCCTTACAGCCCATGCCATCATCGGCTTTCGCTAAACTCGTCACTCGCAACACTCGACTCGACACGCTCGCGGTAGATTCTGCCTCATGGTAGGTGTACCAGTGCCAAGTAACGGCAGACGTCGAGCTCATTGTCTCGTCTCGTATCGATGACGCTGAACATCTCGTCATTACTATTTACGAAGGGCAGAAGTGCGCTCGTCTGCCTCGTCGAGCAAATCTCTTCATCTCACGCTGTCTTGCTCGACTGACCGCACTTTTCTTCGCTCTAAAACATTCACTCACTTCCTACCGCTCTCGCTAGGATCTGGAATCCTTAGCGCCCGCCGTTCACGACACTAAGCCTCAAAAACACTCAACGTGTCCAGTACTTGCACCCCTCGCCCAATCCGATCACCATGATCGCAACTCGCTCGGTCTACTTCCTCATGGCGTTGGCGCTGACCGCTGGCGTCAAGTCTGCGCAATTCGCGGGGTGCAGCAACTCCGCTCCCTCACCCGTTGCTGCTACATTTACGTCCAACCCCTACGAGAGTTGTAATGTGAGTTGATATCTCCGCCAGCTGCAGGCTTGATCAGCATCAACCCTCATGCTGACTGAAACAGACCGCTTGTGCTGGCTTCGCCTATTCCTTCACCGAGGTCGTAGCCAATGCTGGGGATGGCGCCAGATGCGCTTGCGCCAGCACCAACACCCTCAGCTCCTCCAGCGCGGATTATGACACATCGGTCGGTAAAATGTGTAACGTGGGCGACTACGCGATCCAGGACCTCGATACCGATTACGACTACGTTGGATGCTACGAAAAGACCACCGGGATTGACGCCAATTGGGACAGCATGCAGCCCGACCAGTGCTTCAGTCATTGCAAATCCATCCTGCAATCATACGCCTTCACCTCCCAGACCGAATCCGGCTCCTGGCAGTGTGGTTGCGCCGACACTGCACCGACTTCCCCCTCCTCCTCCACCTGCGGCGGCCATAACACCTACACAGCTTACTACTACGACGTCCATCACCCACAGCCGAGCCATGCCCCAGGGCGCAAACGGACGCTCAAGGAGCGGGCAGCGGCCAAGAGGCGGGAGCTGCTCCATGAATTGTGCCCAGGATCCATGGTAGCGTGTCAGGTGGAGGGCTTGGATGCGTACGAGTGTCTGGATGTCTCGTCTGAGCTAGGTGAGTTCGATATCCATCGCGAGGTTTCATCCAGACTGATCAAACAGAGTCCTGCGGAGGCTGCATGTTTGGAGTATACACTACCGCTAGATCAACCATACCGATGGCTGCAACCACTGGCTCAGAGTACGTTCAAGTCTTGCCACAAGCTTTCGCTGTACATGCTGATTGACCATAGCTGCTCTCTCATGCCTGGTATCCCCATGGGCGCTGTCACTTGTACGTCCGGTCAGTGCACTGCTGCGGCATGCAAGAAGGGATGGAGCTTGATGGCTGGGCGATGTGTGCAAAATGACCGGAAGGTCAGGCGTGTCAAGTAGGATTTTGCGATTCATCATAGGACACTGTTTGATTCCTTCAATTATCGATATCGATCGAGCCTGTATCAATTAGTTGCCCTTCTAGACAGAATCCAGATAGCCAGTACATGCGACGATTGACATATCCTGCATCGCTATAGGTATACCTGGCAAACCACGGGGCTACAAACAACACTACCTCCCGAGCAGTTCTGCAGGAGGGCCACCAATACCTGTCGTCCGCGCGGTGAGGGTACTTAGCACTTTGTCACAGGTTCGATAAGCGCCTGTTTCGCGATGGATTGTTAGTGCACAGACATGCGCAAGCTGGGAGTCATCGTCGATCTAAGCACTGCCTAATCTACTGCAAGCTAGTCCACTCGTACCGTTAACTAGCGTGTCGGACGAGGTTCGCGCACGCCGTCCAGCTGCTTGGCGAGAGCCATTCCGGCCAGATCGCGGTATGCCAGGGGAGTCGCCCAAGCATGAGATCATATTTCTGTATGGCGTAGAGCAGCAGGCGTGCTTGGCTTCACAGCCGCGGCCGATTCGTCCAGGATCCTGGAATTTGAGTCCTGGACCTCTGAGTCACCTTGGCTATCATCTACGTCCGTATATCATATCCCTAGTCACGCCGCCGGCCGAACTGTACAGTACCGCCTATGAACGGCGAATGCAGAACGCTAGACTGCAGCAGCAAAGCGCCTAATGGCAGGTCCATCATCACCATCCTCTGCCTCCGCGCAGAGAGAAAGAGAGGGAAGCCTGCGGCAAGTGGTGCGCTCCCGCTTCGGGGACTCCGTGTATGCCGTCATACGCCCAGGAAGGGCAGTCAAGTGACTGGAATAACTTGAAACAAATTGACCCGAAGTTGCGCCGAGACTGTAAGTCGACCAACTTCGGCAGTCCACTTCGTATGCAATTACCTCAGACCTCCACGATCAAGCTAATCAAGTGCGTGCAGCAAGGGAGGCCCGCACTCGCTTCCCCAGATTCCCCGAAGGGCCATCTTCGGAGGCGCGGTGATCCTTCTTTTCTGGGAAGACGGCGTGCCTTGTCAGGCACCCGCTCAGTTGCTTCCTACAGTTCCGCCGGGAGCTTCTGTCACTGGCAGCAGATGGGTATAACTACTGCACGACGAAGCTAGACAGATCGCAACACCTCCCCCTCTCACCCCTTTCTACACCTGACCACCATGTCTCACTTTGACGACGAGAAGGACGTTAAGAATCTGAGCGGCGGCGAGCACGTCGAGGAGCTCGGCTACGATGGAAAGGGACGACGACCCACCATCTCCGCCAACTACAACGACTTCATCGGAGACGCCGTCGATGCCGTCGATGCTCAGAAGACTCAGTCCATCAGCAATGCTCTCAAGATGTACAAGAAGGGAGTCATTTACTCAGTCATCTTCTCCGCGTAAGTCACATCTCACTCCGCAGCACGCCCGTTGCGACCGATGGCTGATTCCACAGTGCCATCATTATGGAGGGCTACGACACCCTTCTACTTGGTCAATTCTACGCCAACCAGGCATTTGCAGGTCAGTCGGTTCTCACTGTCGATCGCGCTGTTCTGACGTTTCAGCTCGATTCGGTGAATACGACCCCGTCGGCGGCAAGTACCAAATCCCCGCACAATGGCAGATCGCCCTCGGTTCCTGCGCCTCGGTTGGTCAGATCATCGGTCTACAGATTACTGGTTGGGCTTCAGAACGATACGGCTACCGTCCCACCATGATGACCGCGCTCATCTGCCTTACCGGTTTCCTCTTCATCCAATTCTTCGCCGCCAACCTCCCCATGCTTCTTGTCGGTTACCTCCTTCTCGGTTTCCCCTGGGGTACTTTCCAGACCATGACTGTCTCGTACGCCGCCGAGGTCATGCCCGTCCAAATTCGACCCTTCCTCACCACCTACGTCAACTTGTGCTGGGTCATCGGCCAGATTATCTGCTCCGGTGTCAACCGAGCGCTCATCAACAACACCACCGAATGGGCGTACAAGATCCCCTTCGCTATCCAGTGGATTTGGCCTATCCCAATTTTCTTCGGTATCCTCATGGCTCCTGAATCGTAAGTCTCGGACCGATCGTTTTCGCGAGCGGCGCTGATAATTTCAGTCCCTGGTGGTTGACCCGTAAGGGCCGGTTCGCCGACGCCGAAGTCGCCATTAACAAGCTCGTCACTGGTGTCCCCGACGACTACGCCCGCAAGCAAGTTGCCATGATGCACCACACCAACGAGCTCGAGAAGGCAGCTGAGATCGGTTCATCCTACTGGGACTGCTTCAAGGGTACCAACCTTCGCCGAACCGAGATCGCCTGCATCGTCTGGCTCATTCAGACCACCTGCGGCTCTCCTCTCATGGGTTCTGCAACCTACTTCTTGGAGTCTGCTGGTCTGACCGCCGAGGCTGTGAGTTCTATCCGCCACTGGCAGCAAGCTGTTGCTAAGAAGACAGGCTTCTACACTCAACTTGATTATGTTTGTCATTGGCGGTATCGGAACGGTATCTTCATGGTTCCTCATGAAGCCCTTCGGCCGACGAGATCTCTACCTGTACGGTGAAATCTTGCTCTGCGGTCTCATGATCCTCACCGGTATCCTCGGCTCCATCCCGAAGTCCAACGCCCAGGGTTACGCTACCGGCGCTCTCCTCATCATCTTCACATTCACCTACGATATCACCGTCGGACCTGTCTGCTACTGTGAGTCTCTCGTCTTCTTTCCTTCCTGTCAGAGGGCTGATGGTTCAGCTCTCGTCGCCGAGATGGGTTCCACTCGTCTCCGTTCCAAGACTGTCGTGTTGGCCCGTAACTTGTGTAGGTCCAACCGCATTGACCACCAGGAGGATTCAAACTGATGACATCAGACAATGTCGGTGGTATCGTCGTCTCCTTCCTTAACCCCTACATGCTCAACCCTACCGCCTGGGTAAGTCAAGGTCTCATCTCTGCACAGTAGAGCGCGGCTGATCACTGTCAGAACTGGGGACCCAAGTCAGGATTCCTCTGGGCCGGCACCAGCATGATCGGTATCGTCTGGACTTTCTACCGTCTTCCTGAACCCAAGGGTGAGTCAATTTTCGAGCTGGGAGTGTCTGGAGAGAGCTGATCGGCAGGGCGCACGTATGGTGAACTAGACATTTTGTTCGAGGAAAAAGTGCCTGCGCGCAAGTTCAAGACTACCAAGGTCGATGAGTTCGCGGCCGCAGAGCGAGATGCCGCTGCCGCCGGTCTTGGAGGTGCTATGGCGCACTAGGGGGGTTTTTAGGTGTTCTGGAGAGAGTTTCGAGTGCACGTTAGGCTGCCGTTGCTATATATTATCTGTATGCACAGTGTCAGAAGTCAAACATAGCAGCAATCAGACGTAGAAGCGATCGATAGTCCGAAGAAAAGGTGGTGTGGGTTGCAAAAAAGTGGCAGTGTGGCGCTGACGTAATCTGAGTGGCAAATATTGTTCGCTGCTTCAACACGTATCAGGAGTTTCCCTTGTAGCTTGACCTGTCCTCTTCGGCGGTACAGACGTTGCGAAAGTGACATGTGTGATGTGTTAAACCGGATGGAAGCCTGAAAGACGAAATCCCTACCAGTCCAGGAAACACCATTCAAATGATTTTTTGGAGTTCATCGTCATCTGCCGTCTGCAAAGGCGTATTATGCACATATCTGCATTGTCGTGGAGACCGACATACCGGAATTCAATTCGGCGGATTGGTGCAATTGATTGCAGAACTTAAGCTGTGTGCCTGTCTCAAACTTGTGACTAGACCATCTTGCCTACAATCTCGTCCGCCAGTTTCTTAACATCCTTCTTCTTCCATCCCGCCACTCTCCCTCGAATGACCTCCTTCGCTCCTAAAACCTCCAACAAAGGCTGCAGACTCCCCTCGAATCCCGGCGACAAGTAGCAGATCTGAGCAAAAGCCACCAGAAGTCGATGGCTGACCTCCTCGTCCGCCTCCTTCCCCAACGCCTCGACCAGAGCACTAATCACCTCCACCTCCCACTCGTGCTCCTCTGTCTCCTCTGGTGAAGTCCCTAGTGATTTTGCCGACCTATGCCGCCAATTCGCTAAGTTCACAGCCACGCCTCCTGCCGCCAAGCGGACGGTCGTGTCGGAATGCAACAGCGACTCGACGAGGATAGATAAAAGGTGAGATTGTGTTGCGGAAGGGGCGCCGAGGAGAAGGTTGGCGAGCGATAGGGAGGCCAGAAGATTTGTCAGTGCTCGAAGCACAGTCAAGAGGAATGGTTTGGGAGTGTTGGCGCCTCCAGATTGTATGGTTGACGATGCGAGCGCGAGCATTGGACCGACGGGCTCGGCTGAGGTGGAAGATGTAGGGGACATGGCGACCGTGAGTAGTGTGACAATAGCCGGCTGTAGCAGGCCGACTCGCCATAGATCGATGACAGGAAATGTTTCCTCTGGCCGCAGTGTCCGCAACAGACCGATCGTCGATTGGACCCACTGCGCAAACACCGCCTTCCTCTCACTGTCCCCAGCCACCTTGCCTTCCAGTAACGGCACAACGCGGTCTTTCAGGATCTCGACCTCATTGGCTCCCAAACCCGACCTCGCAAACCCTTCCAGCTTGCTCAGCAGCGCAGGATAGTTGGGAATATTTGAGCTTCTGATCGGATCCGTCGGTAGACTTTCCATCGCGGGAAGATAGACCCTCCGATGTCTATGCCGGGGGAACGTATCCTCGAGAAAGCTTTCCACCTTAGCCTCCAGATCCCGCTTACTCGCCCCTTTCAGCTCGTCCACCTTCTTCCCTCCCCTAAAGAACTGGAATGTTGGCGTCGCGGATACGCCGTGCCGTCCCGCGATGTCTCGGCCTTCTCCCATACCCAGTTCGACCTCCACAAAGCGGACGCTTCTGGACGCATAGGTTGGGGCCAATTCAGCGGCAAGAGTCTCATAAACCGGCTTGATTGCCCGACATGGTGGACAAGTTGGAGTGTTGGTGAAGTTGACAACGACCGCTTCGTTCTGTGCCAGGATGGATGAGAAGTGCGAGAGCGATGTCACGAGGGCAAGGGGTGGGGTGAGTGGTTGCAAAGGGGAAGAGGAGCTGGATGATACGGAAGGGCCAGCAGCAGCTTGTGCAACTGATGCCAAGAGAGAGGCGGCTGATGGGGTTGTCGAGCGAGTAGCAGGCGGGGTCGGTAAAGCGGGCGTGCTAGTTCCGGCATGTGGGTTGACTCGATGCTCGGTCGATGATCTGCCACGGAACATCTGATCTATCATAGGTCTGAGTTGCTGACCAAATGGCGTGGCAAGGAACTCCGCAGGTAGGCCTTACCAGTCAGCTGGCGCCATAATAATCACCAAATGGAGATTACTGACCGCTGATCCACTCTGGTATTATCGCTCCAGTGAGGAATCCCACCACATCCGCTGTGAAGTGATTGCAGTTGTACTCCGTCAAGTGGTACTTCTCCGCAGTGTACTCCTCCGACATGCTCTCGATGTACTCATTGAATGTCGCCTCATCCAGCTCGGTCTCGCCCATATCCAGTATTTGCTGAGGTTGGCCATGGTGTGTTTGACCTGGAGTTGAATGGAGAATCCCTTGTCCGAAGAACGTTTCGCGACCAAACACTACGACGGAAGTGTGCCTACGCCTACGTCAGCGAGAGTGCACGAGTAAGGTGGGTTGCTCACCAAATACCGTCAATCTGTTTCCCTGTCAAGGCTAGCGACATTGATTTGGCCATTCCCCGCGATAGATCATACACGTAGAGCTTGACCGGCGCCATGATGTTCAATTGAGAGAGCGATAAGAGTGTTAGAATGAATGCAAGGTACGTATATGTATGTATAGTCAAGGAGACCCAGTATAGGCGCACACGAAAGTGTTTCACCAGCGCAAAAGCTGGACAACCTCGGGCATCGGCCGAGATTAGATTACTCGGCGTCGTTAGTCTTCGTTGCAGTATGACACTCATCCTCCCCAACCCAAGGACTCATGAGTAGGTTTGCATGGCGCTATCCTTCCATCAATAGACTATACAACGAATGTACAATTTGGTCCAACCCCGCCTCCGTGTATGTCCTACGAAATGTACAAATGCAAGCGATGCCTGGAGTAGGATCGCCGCGTCTGAGCTTTGTAAACCCTTGGTTGAATTCGATACCGTACCAGTCGTTTTGTTGGCGCACCACTCCGGTCCGCCGAGCACCCGCTATATCACCTTGACAGACCGATCCCTGCCCCTTCCACGTCCCCTCTCCCTGTCTTCTTCTGCAGTCCTACCTCTGCCCCGGTCTCGCCCACCTTCTCTGCCCCTTCCCGATGATTCCTCCTCTCCCTCACTGACGTCGGCATCCGCATCTGGATCCTGGTCAGACATTCCGACCCCTTTACCCATATCCTCCAGCTGCGCAAGGGGCAGCATACCGGCATCGGCTAGTCTCCCGGCTGAGGAACTCCTACTCCTGCTCCTCCGCCGAGACCTACTCCTAGCGCGCGATCGCGAGGACCGAAGTCGTTCACGATTGAGGTGTGGGGGTTGCTCGTGGAATTTAGTGCCGGCCTCGATGGGGTAGACCGGCATGGCAATGTCCATTGGGACTGAGCGGACCATTTGTTGCGCGGGACTTTCAGGTGTGTCGGGCCGAGATCTGACAGCTGGTAGTGGCGCAGTAGCTGGATCGTCCGGTGTGGCTGTGGCCGCCGATGAAACAAGAGATGGCACTGCAGAGCTACTCGAAGTCTGCGTGTGAGGGATGGGACGAGTCCGCTGTGTTGCGAAAGGGGTGTATGGGGAAATGGCGGAAGTGAGGGCGAAAGGTGAGAATCGTGTGAGGTAACTTGACAAGTTCCAGATGGTAGAGGTGATAGGACGGGGATTAGGCGCTGGGCGCTGCTGTCGCTCTGGAACGGGAGGGGGTACCGATGCGATACTGTCCTTACGCGATGGCAGCGTTCGATAACGTCGGTTGACATAGCCCGAAGAACTGGCTGATAGACCCCCGTCATCCGTTGCAATCTCAACTTGATCCGTTGTACCGATGACGGAGGGATCGATGGCTTCGGAGAACGATATGGTGGAAAGAGTGGCAGTACCGGCGATGTAGTGGGAAGAAGCGTCATCTAGCGGCATCGTGCTCGCGACGACATCAACCTTGGCCACCTCGGCTGGCGATGGTGCGACGGCGAAGTCGGAGGTTGACGCACCAGGCCGACCCGTGGTTGTGGTTCTCCGTACAGTAGCAGCTCGATGAGGGGACGCAGTCACCGAAGTCAAAGCCTTGACTATTGAACCCATACCGTATCCGCTGAGTCCCGCCAGCGCCGAGCCTATCCTTCCCTTAGGCGTAGACCCCATACCAGTACTGACGCCGTCGTTAGCAGCCAGCAGCTCATCTTCAGCGTCCTCGTCGAGAGGCTCCGTGGATGGAGGGGCAAGTTTGGCGAGACTGCTGACTCGCATCGCCCTGGGTCTGCCCCGCGACATATCCTCCTCTTCGTGTTCCGCCCCGTTCCGCCGATCGATCGCCTTCGCCCAACTTATGATGTCTTCCCGACTCCGCGATGATGCAGATGACGCTACCATAGCGGCGACTGGGGAAGTGGAAGTGCTGCGTGATTGCAAAGAATTAGTTCGACCGAGGGAGAGCTGAGACCGAAGGGTGGAAAATTGGGTGCTTGCACCAGGTCCCGAGATCGCGCGAGGAGGTGGAGCGGGGATTGCAGGTGGCAAGCGTGCAGGGAGATCCTCCTCATCCTCGCTGCTTTCCGAGGTGGAGAGGAACACTGACTCCGCCGCTGTCCCAGGGGTATTCGCGCCTCCCGTCGACTTCGCTAGTCTTCTCGCCAGAATTTGGGGAAATTTCATCCCATCCTCCTTGACCGATCCCAGACCCGGAGACTTGGGGGTCATGTTCGCAATGATATCCCGACGAGCGAAGGGGGGTAGAGTGGTACTACCTCGATGCTCCCTAGTCGGAAAGAGGAGTGGCGGAGAATTTGGAGCGGATGGGAAGGAAAAGGCTCGCCGATCACGAGGTATGCCGGCCAGGATTTTGGGAGGGCTGAATGCAGCCTCAGAAGAGGGAGGGAGAAGGTTGGTGGCGCGAGATGCAAACTGTGGCCGCGGAGGCGTGGCTTTGGTCGGCGAGGCACTGGATCGCCGCCGATCGAAAGCTCTGATGCCTGGAGACGAATACAGCGCGGCGGGTACTGGGGATGTGAGGGGGAGTTTGAAAGATGATGATGGCCCGGAGTCACAGTCTGCCAATCGACAAACCTCGGAGCAGTACGGATTGCGAGCATCGCGCTGAGGTTCAGCTTAGATTGATCCTTGAGAAGGGTCGACCTACGGTGCTCTTCGAACATGTGAGGCACCAGGCGACATCCATGCCTGTGGCGGTCTCCATCTTGGAAGGTCTGGAGGGATCAGTACTCCATCCTCGAAGTGAGGGCCCGCTCAGTGGAGCTTTATATAGAGGTTTGCTCACGGTGGTCAAGACAGGCACGATCCCCAAAAGATTCTGAGACCTCGCTAGCCACTCTCCTGATTCAACCTGAGACCAATGACGATTGTCCTAGATGTCCCCAACTTCTTTTGTTACCAGCTGTAGGGTGGACCGAGGTCAGCTGAGCGAGCGAAGGATGGCTGCTGGAGTGATCTGATGAAGGGGTAGGTGTAGGAAAGGGACCGAGCAGGAAGGAGCGGGGGGGTTGAAGGATGATTTATGGAAAGGTGGTAAGCGATACGTAGACTGTGCGAGTCAGCGGATGATCCATGAACTCATCTCACACACACTCCACCACCATTGGAAGCTTTCACAGCGAAGGAAAATAAAGTTGAGATCGCAGAGACAATGGAATGCGGGGAATCCAATCAATCAGCTTATCCATCCCCGCTTCTGCTTTGCTTCTTCGGCGCCGTTTCCGATCAGAGAGCTCCGAGTGGCCTCCCCTTGTCACACGGCCATCCTTCCTTCCCCACACAACTACAATGCACTCGCCCGAGCTCGAAGCCAGGTCAAGGAGAAATAGGGTTTGGAGATCGCCTCACCTACTGCTATTACCAATCCTGATGTATTCTCCGCGCAGCGAGTCTGTTGGCATGTCACGATTGAAGGGGACAGAACGATGGGTATGATTATGCTGGTCGATGGCAGCAGCGTTTAGGAATGTATGGTGTAGTCGCGCATTTTAGAATTGTGCCCTGTCAAGAATCACAAATATCCGTAGTCGGATGGGTCGGTATCCTCTTGCGCCAAGGATGGCAAGGCCGGCGTGCTGAATGCTGCTGTCGACCGTTGATGTGTCCGTCGCAAGGGACTCGGCCGGGCAGACGTGTTTCGCAATTGTGAATCAGGAGAGTCGAAATTGAAGGCAATGACTGCCGCGAGACATATGGGGGTGCCGAAAGACAGTCGAGCCGAGGCAACGGCGAGCAAGGTTGGAATAGGAGTTTATCTCAGCCTAGGAGCTCGAGAGAGGTCGAATTCAAACGAGATCGCCTGAGCGGCGGGTGTTATTAATGGAGAGCAGGAAGCAACTGCGTCAGACGGCGTCTTGGTTGCACGGCATGTGCATCCGGTACGGAGGCTGGCGGTGACGCGACGGAACCGAGTTACATATGCTGATTATTTCATCAAAACCCAAACTATTTGTCTGACCACATGGCTTAGATCTGGGTAGATCTGGATTTGGGCTGGATCATATCGTATCTGCACCGTAAGGCTGCCCTCAATCTGTCACATTAAGCGCTCAGATACAATCGAGCCTCAGGGAGCCGCTAAGTACCTTCCGCGGAACCCTAAGAGACTTTAATAAACGGCTGCAGTTGAGCGCAAATACACCGTCCCTATAGCCTGTTCGCATATCATCGACTGGCATGGGCAACCAACAAGAAGAGCGCACAGCAGTGAGAATGCATCATCGATTCCAGAGAAACGTCACCCCAGAGCGCCCAGACAACCCCGAAATGGCATTTGCTGGGCCCCGCGGCGACCGAGACCATGCCGGCTATGCCGGCCGCGGGGCCGAGCTCTTGCCGGATATAGCAATACGCCACTTACCTAAGGCTTACACGATCAGTTGACCGGATGAATGATGATGCGGGAACGACCGATGGCAATGTGGCGGAGGGGAAGGGCTGTGGGCAGGGGGCAGAGCAATCAGTGGCTATCAGTGAGTAATCGGATACATGGTGGCCCTGTCCAGACATGGGTATCAGTTCGGTATCAAGTCGCCAGAGGATCTGACCCGATGAGCGGACTGTATTTCGGTACTGCTGTGGCGTGGATATGAGCACTAAACTTCGAAGCCTCACGATGAGCATATGCTACAGATCCGTCCGTCGCACTCGACTGATACCCCTAACCCCGAGCCTCATTTACCGCTGCCGGTTCCCTCAACTCTCCAGACCTTCACCACCCCACTCCTGTCCCCACTGATCACGCAGCTCGAGACACCCGTCTCTACCGTGCCCAGAGCGCAAATCGCATCGTAATGCGGTCTCAATGGCTGTCTTCCCCCGAGTGTCTCGCGCACCGCCTCCAGTCTCGCCCTCTCCGTCGCTGCCGGGGTGGTACTTCCCACCTTCTTGTCGGTCGTTTTGGGCATGATGTAATTAACGTTGACTGATCCGATCGTGGTCGATCTGAAGATCACGTCCTTCTGCTTTGGCGAGCCGCAGATGACAGTCCCGTCCGAAGGTCGCGAAAGATCAAAGTATCGCACGACCCTATCCTCACCCGCCGTGATCAGGTATCCGGGAGTCGGAGCTGCTGGCGCAGTTTTATCGGTGAAGGTTTGGAGCAGACCGCCCTCCTCTTCCGGAACGGCAAGCGAGGCCAAACGATGTCCAACCAGGATGGAGAGCACGGATACTGGTTTGGGGGATGTCGTCTCCTGGTCCGCCGCCTGTCGTGCCGCAAGTTTAGCAATCAACTCCCGTCTTGACGGAACCTCTGCGGCTTGGTTGTTTGATGGTGGATAAATCGAAGCTTTGGTGCTGGGGCGTTCGGAACGACTTTCGTACACCTCGACCAATCTTGAAGTTTCGATGTCATAGACCTCGATCAGGGGTGATTCCTCCTTCTCCCGCTCGATTCCGCACATCACCCACCGCCCTCGCCCCCGTGACGGATGTAGTTGACAGGAAGTCACGCCCCCGCCCGTCCGCCATGACTTCAGCAGCAGGCCGAATCGGATGTCCCATAAACCGATAATGCCAAGTTCCGATCCGACGAGCAACCAGTGTTTGGAATGGCAGAAAGCTGTGATTGAGCCCATTTCGAGAGGATGCTGAAACCGCTGTGTGATGGACATGGTGCGGATGTCAAGGAGGGATATAAATGAAGTGGATGTGACAAGAAGGAGGGTGGAGTCTGCCCGTCAGCATCATTACGTAGCATGACATTTTACTTACCTCGAAGATGAGCAATCCGAACAACATGACCATCGTTCGCGTCCGCCCGCCAACTCCGTATTCCCTCAATCTTGATGTACTTCGCTGAAGCTCCACCCGCGCCTGTAACGTGCACCCTTAAGATGTGTATTTGCCCATCCTCCGCAGCGACTGCGAGACAGTGCGTATTATCGATACCGCACAGCGCCGATACCGGTGCATCCATTGCGTAGACTAATCTCGCTTTGGTAGCCACACTTCGCTCCAGCCGGCTGGTGTCCCAGATCATCACCGTCTTGTCTTCCGATGCCGTAGCGAAGAAAACGTGATCTGGTGATGTTACAATAGCTGTGATGGGCGCTGTATGTTGTGTGAGGTGAGCGATAAGTGTCACGCCCTGGCCCAGGCTGTTTTTAGTTCGTACCGAGCGTTTTTTCTGGTTAGCGGATACTCGAGGTCCGAAGTCGAGGAGGGGTTCACGGTAGTTCTCGAGATCTACCTGCTCGAGGAAAGCCCGGACCGCAGGATCGTGGCCTTCGTACGAAGTACCATAATGAGGATGTACGGCAGCAGGTCCACCAGCGCGAGGTGTACTGGTTCCATTCGCGGTGGGTGTTGTTCGGCCCGAGTACAAGTCATCGTGGATGGATGTTGTCCCGATCGCATTTGTATGGATCGCAGCAACAGCCGGAGCGACCTTGCCTTCGAGACGCCTCTTTCCAGCTCGACCTCCGGTCATGTCCGAGATACCAGACTCCGAAGGACTGCGTGGTAGCTCTACAGCCGGTGTCTCCACAGAGACTGGTGGGGGATTATTGATCGGCAGAGCGTGTGGGAAGTCGGCCAGCCTCTGCCGGATCTCGTCGAGAGGGTTTTCAGTTGGACCGCGATGACTTTTGCTGGCGAAAGAAGATTTCCGGCTTGGGGTACCGCCACGATCTGACGCGAGAAGCGGGCGAAGTCGGCGCAAATCCGCTTTGGCGTCGATCTCTATCGTACGAGGGCTGATGAAGACCGTCTGAGCTGTGACGCCCAGCTTTTCGAGTGAGACGGCTTTATCACCCACTAGCCCGTATTCGGGCTGAGATTGCTGGTCGATTGCTTCACGCCTGACTTTGTCAACTGCATTCCAGCTTCAGATCTATACCCACGCTTTGATTGAATGTGCCTGCTTGAAGATGAAATCCTTCATCGCACTTATTATGATTTCGTCTGCATGCGTGAGATTCTTATCCTTCATCTGCGAGCTGATGTCAGCGGGCGTCTTAGCCTCGTCCTACCTGTCGGAAACATTGCCATTCAATGCGGAACGAGCCATAGCAGCTTTGGCACTCCCCTTCTGGTGTGCGATCTGCCAGTATCCAGATGGGGTGTTATCGAGGGCAGCAGCACGGGCAGATACTAGCTTGGCTCGAGATAGCTGGAATCGTTAGCTTGAGCACCGAATGAATATCTCTTAGCTTACAGGTGGCAATAAAGCGGCAAGCATAGATATCTCATCAACAACGAGGATGTCACAGCGTAGTAGTGGTCGCAAAGACGGGTAGAGAATGCACCAAACATCGGAAGAGGGCAAATTTCGTGCAGCTGCCGCTACGAGACCTACTGCGCCTGCACAATCAGCTTGGTCCCTGACCCACAACATGACACTTCTCACCTTGCCGGATCCATGTGTCCGGATGGCACAGTAGACCTCTGACTGCTCGAAATATGTCCCATATCCGCATTCTCGCCAGTAAACCCAAAGATGCCAAACTCGTCAAGGAAGTTAGTACCCTGGCAACCACGGCCTCCTCCGGATCTGACAAGGCCTGAAGCATCAGAGGCAGGATGTACTCCTCAACGGCCTTAAGTCCGATGAACGCGCCAACCCCCACAATGCCTTCAAAAAATGCAAGTCGGAGGGTCCAATCCCGGTCGTTCAAGTAGGTCACCAGATGGCTGAGAACGGTCTCGTTCGATTTCTGCCGGCCGAAAAAGAGGCAGAGATCGGTGACGCTAGATAGAGTCGAACGTTTGACTTGGACGGAGGGATCGGTGAGGAGCAGAGTGGCTTGCTCCTCGACCGCTGATTGGATCTCGAGCAACATTGCTTCGTAGTCTGGCTGAGGATCAGCCGGGATACTGTGCACAGACTCACCTCCACCACGCCAGACGACTCGAGTTCGGACAAAGGCGCTTTTGCTGCTTGACTATACTCCAGCATGCTCAACGCCGCATCTGCCAGTCTGACCAGGCCCCTCGCATAAGTCGCCCGTACGAAGAGATCTTCATCGCCAGCGAGCTGTCGCATTTGGGGTAGAAGGTATTCCGGAATATAAGCAGCATTGATGGGTGTGACTGAAGAAACAGACTCGACCTGCAGCATCAGCTTCTTTCAGTGGAGACACTTAGATTAACTCACGACAAGGATCAAAGTGCGGCACGCCTCTGCGCGGACGATGGGGACCGGATCTGACAAGAGGTCGACCGTGAAAGGTATGATACGATCGATTTTGTCTTCATCCGAGATGTATGGGTTGAGACGAAGGAAAAGCTGCAGGGCGTGCAGTTTGGAACTCGGCCAAGCGCAATTCCTGATTGAAGAAGTGACAAGATTCAAGAGCAGGAGAGCTGGTCCATCTGACAATGAGCGTTCTCCTACGTTAGCGGAACTCACTCTCGTCCCCAGTTGTCCCTTCTAGCTGCACTGAGATCGAGTCCCACTCCTGCAACATCCGATCCATCTTGATCCCAGATCCGGATGCGGACACCTGAGCGAACGACCCCTTCTCCTCTTTCTCCTTCCTCGCGGGTGCCTCCGTAAGCGAAGTGACATATTCCTCAAGAAAAGTATAGAAGTACTCCGGAAAAATCATCCCTCGGAATTTGGCCAGGAGGAGGTCGAATTTAGGGCGATCAGCTGGATTACGCGACAACATTTGGGTGATCATGTCCTGACCAGTCAGCCAGGAGGGATGTCATTCATTGGTATGTGCAACTCACCTTGACGGGCTGATCATCAATGTTATCCAATATCCCTTCTAATCCCAGAGTACCGTTGCGATAAGCAAACATCTCGCTGAGGTTGAAGACCGTCCGACCGTCCGTCCACATTTCAGCCAGAACACATCCTGCGGAGAAGACATCCATCTCCTCCGTCAAAGTGGAACGGAAACTCATTAATGTGTCCTCGTCCAGTTGAAATTTGTCTCCACCGTCCAAAGAAATCTCATTGGCTGTCGACGCCCTTCGTCCGATCCCGTTCCGACCCGCCATCTCGAGTTTCCGCTTCTTCCGCTCTTCTAACCGCCTCTTCTCGTCCGCTTGTCGCCTTTCACGTTCCTCGCGCGTCTCAAACCGCTCTGGCGCTAGATAGCAGGTCCGTCTGCCCGATGTGTCAAAGAAGAATGAAAAGTCCGATGGGTCGTCGATGGGCAGATAGGTTGGCTTGAAAGCGTATGAGAAGTCGGTGAGCAGAACAGATAGTTCGGAGGTGATAAGGACATTTTCGGATTTGACATCGCCGTGTGATACCTGTACATAAGCGTGATATGATGTGATAAGGTGATGATACACCCACCTTACGATTGCGAGCATCACGAAGGCAGGTGAGGAGCTGGAAGGCTATCCACTTCTTCTCAATGCTGGCGAGATAGGGCTGAATACTGATGAAGAGTCAGCCTGCTATCCAACTCAACATCCTAGTGTAGATGCAGCGCACCTGACTCGGTCGTACAGATTTGATCCTATACATTGTCTTATGAGGTATCCAGCTTTCTCCGTCTCCACGAACATTTGGTACGTGTTGGCACCTGACAAATCCGATAGCGCTTCTCTTTCATCTGAAGTACATCAGTCTCATCTTTGCCGGCGAGTAAACTACAGCGCTCACTCACGTTTCAGTCGCCGCTGATGGAGACGTAAAGACATGGATGGGTCAGGCTTGATGAAGATCTTGAGCACGACTGGCCCGTCTGCATGTCGGGCCAAGATAGTCTTCATGAAGCGGGACGATGATAACCTATTATCAGCCTTTGTCAATGAATGCGACTCACCCTTTGTCATAGGAGATCTCGTGACCGAGCTCGGCAACATACGAGTCCAGAGCCGTGGAGCTGGGTCCGTCAGTTATCTCATGAGGCCTGCAGATTGCAAGTCACTCACGCTCTGGCCATTGACGAGACATTTCCCATCCTGGAAAGCTGTGTCCTCCGATCTCAAGGTGGTTTTGGCTTAACTCCGCGTCCCGTCATTTATCCCGAGGTGTTGAGATCCGCATGGCAGGAGCCTCAGCGCAGTGACAAGGGGTATGAGAACACGAGCCTTTCCTTCTCCGACGCATGAAACAGCATAACGTAACCGGGTGGCCACCTCGCTTTGTATAGCGCCAGTGCTTTGCTAGTGCAAGGACCAGCGGACGCGTGATATTCAACGCCTATGGGCTCTAACGGCATTGTTAACGTGGAACTACATGCGGCCTGTGAGCTCTAATCGAATTGGTAGCATATCCCCCAATCGACTTCTTCCCGTGCCCACGACTGCGCGGCCAAGAACGCCTCCACCTCGCACATGTCATGCTCGACGAAGCCCGACTGCTTACAATCGATGTAATCGACCGCATGAATCTTATCGCTGGGAGATCAGCAGACATTCGATGGAATAAAATCAGACGCCATGAACTGACTTGACGAAAATCCGGACGTAGTCTTTCCTGCCGTCCCCTTCCCGTCCACTTCCATCTGGTTCATCGCCGGAGTTTGGGTCAGGTTCCCAGTCCGCCAGATCGCATGCTATTCTCTCGACGACCAATCGTGCGCCGAAGGGTATAAGGGTCGACAGCTGATATGATCGCTCTCGGGGAACTTTATTGGTTGGCAGGTTTCGGTGTTGCTGTCCTATCAGTGAAGTGCTCCGTTGGGACAATCTCCGCAGGAATGTACACGTACTGGAATGATATTCAGGGCAGTCATGATCTCGATCATCTCATTGTCGTGCGAAAAGTCCTAAGCTCAGCTCAACATCTCTCTCCCAGTGCGGACAAGAGCTCACCACAAACAACTTCTTGCCGCCTAACGGGAACATTCTCTCGTCCTCATTCAATGTCCGATTGGTACATGTCTCATCCTCTACTGGAGAGTCGGTCAGGCGAGCGATGAGCTCGTTGATCCATCCTGCGCCCATGGTGCGTCCGTAGGTCTGGTGATGTCAGCTAGCTTGTAGCTGAAGTCTTGGCCAAAAGCCAGGATATAAACCAAACTTACACTTCCTTGTCCCACTTGATAGTATTTCTGCACGTCAGACACATATCCGGCGGCCTCCCATTCGGATCCACGAAACAGCCTACACCAAGGACTCCATGCCTTCCATTCGGTACCTTCCCGCTGCGAATCGAAAGCACACATATCAGCGAGATTGACAATGTCACTGTATGTGAAGCGAGGTTCAGGTTGAAGGAGGTCGTTCAACCGGTGAAGGGCGGATTTGAGAAGCGGATATGCTGCGTCTCGCTGGGCTGTACCGGCTGCGGGATCCCTATACGGTCAGACTGGCAACCTGCATGAGAGTCGATCAGGTCTCACAGATCTTCGAACGCCAAGCAGTTATGCACAGCCAGAGTGTTGTTGCTACGCTGGAGAGATCAGGACCCGGTCAGAGGCGGAAGACGCGCAGAGTAAGCACCTGTATGAGAGGGAAACTCACGATGGACTCGGGAATGGTCACGTTCAACTCTGGCAGTCGATCCCTTCCGACCAGTCTGAAGGTCTCATCGTTGAAGCCCTATGTCATAAGCTTGCGCATGCATGACTTCCGATATTGCCGACTTACCTGCATCCAATACTGGCCCGTTTCAACGACTCTAGCGCCTCCGGCCGATCTACTAAACACCCCTTCACCCTGATCCAAGAGCCTTCTATAACGAGCTGCAAATTCCTTGCCAGATCGCCACGCTCTTAGTGATTAGCTGATAGTGCAGAAGATAGTCCGCCCTGAGTGCGCCCCACTCACGCCTTTCGTCCTTGATCCGTCAACTCATCCAATCTCCAATCCTTCATCTCCAAATCCGCCTTGTTCAGAAACTCCAGCTCGGGATGCCGTCTTGGCGATTTGATGGATCGCCCTTTCAACTTCTGCAGAGATTGTCGGATGTCCTCACCAGCCCGGAGTGTGGGGTATCTCGCCGCATGCCGGTGTAGCTTTCTTCATCAGCATCAATACCAACTATCTTGCCCAAATACGCACCACATTGACTTGGTCAATCACACATCCCCTGGGTAGATTGATCTGACCTCCACCAGTCCCTCTAGATCTGAAGGGTGCATACGCTCCTGCATTCCGCCAGAACACTTCATCATCACTACCGCGTCCTTTCCCCAAGATCCGGCATAGCCATGGCACATAACAGGCCCCGACCGAGCTCACATCCCATGCAACAAAGACGAAGCCTGTGAATATCACCAAGGCGACGATCCCAGGAACGGCTCGAGCGGTGGGGGACGCCTTTCGCCGCCGCCTGGATAGCGGTGAAAGGAGGGGTCTGGTCTGATTGTGCCCAGGGTCGAGGGAGTCGGCGTAAGATAAAGCGGGAGACGCGGGCTGCGGCCGGAGGTGTGACGGACCTGCCTGAGCGTGCAGTAGTGGGGTCGATGCTGTTGGTCCTGGATATGAGGAGGACATCTGTGATATGGCTGAACCCGAAGGGTAGATGGAGACGAACGTTTCAGGTCATGAGGTTCATGACGTCAGCAGGCTGACAAATTGCAAGGAATGTATGTGTGTCCGCGGCCGCCAGCTTTCCCCGCAACATGCTCCAAGCTCTCTACACAAACGTCCTCTGTACGATTTTTCATCTTCTGAGCCCCTCCTCCGACTGCTCTCCATGTCTCTTTTACAATTGGCCACGCACTGCGGGCTAGTCGACGGGCCGAAACAGATGGAGTGAGTATAAATCCTTCGAAGCATACTGTAGAGTTGATCTCACCGCTTCATCCGCGGCCTGAACCTGATGCTACTTGAGCTGATCTGAGCTGATCCAATTTAGAGACTCAGTGCAGGCGATTGCACTACATGGTGGATTGGAGTCGGGCCGCAATGAGACCGGCGCTGATTGAATACGCGGCTGAGGTATGTGTCACACATGACAGGCAGTCCCGAGGTTCCTCGTCCAGCTTTTCCGCGGCCACCTCCAATGATATCACTACAGCTCTTGGCCCAGAACCACCTGTAGCTTCGCATGTCAATTCATGCTGATGAAGAGGCGGAGATTAACTTTAAGGCTATAGCATTCGATGCCGGAAGGTGACCCTACAGGATCAAGCTTCTTCAAGATGGCACGTCCGCAACCTCCATCACCACCATCGATCATCTACGTCTTCTTGCATCGGTGGGCCCAAGACTCTCCCTACTACTTGCAGGTCTATCGTCAACACGACTCGCGCACGGGCCATACTACTGAAACGCGGGGATGTTTCAGACGCCAAGAAGCCAAACCTTCAGAATTTAAGAAGCAAACCTTGTCCTTTCTCGCGCTTCCCCATCACCTACTCGTATGCATCTCAGCCTCTTCCATCCTACATCATACATCGGCCTCCTCTCAAGCGTCCAAAGCAGCCTTCCTCCTCTACAGTCCACCTACACGCATATCACAGATGAGTGCCACATTTAGAGGTCGCGGCGGCAGACGTGCTTTCCCCGCTCGACGCCGTCATCCAACTTCTAGCGTTAAGGTCAACTTCGGAGCCATTCAAGTGCCCTACTTGGAAGACGATGCGGAGCTGATCCTCAAATCGGAGGATGGAGTCGTTTTCAAGGTTCATAGCTCAGCTTTGAGAACTGGAAGGTGAGTCCCGATTTCTCCCTTCTCAAGAGAAGTGCGCTCAGACTCCCCAGTGAGGTTTTCAGAAACATGCTAAGATGTTCCGCTGCCATGCCTCTCCATGTCCAATCAAAAGATCAAGACTGCCCGGAGCCCGATTCCGCTAAGCCCTCCCCCAACGGCGATGTCTTCGTGCAACCCCCTATCGAAATATCCTCCCCTTCCATCGTGGTGAGACTTTTCGTTGACCTGCTATATCACGCCCCTCTTCTGAATACCATCTCCGACACTCACGGTCCCACTCCCACTCCGGCTGAAGCGCTGGCAGCACAACGCTCTCCCTCCACAGGCTTATCCCCCCATTTTGCCGATATCTTCCGAACCGCCAATGCCAATTACACTGGGCCGAAGAACGGAGTAGCATGTCTCACAGCTCTTCTCGAGCTGCTTGACCGGTTCGACTGTGCCTTTGGGCTCCGTCAGCGTGCTCTTGCCCACTTCGAAAGCACGATTGACAGCAAACCCTGGGCTGTCTTGATCATCGCCGACAAATATGACGACATGGAGCTGGCCAGGAAGGCAATTGGGATGTTTGCCGCTATTAGTAGCGATGAGCTGTGGAAGGTCCAGCCGGAGACGATCCGGGATAAGGATGCGGTCACGCTGCCACTCCCCTGGCTTATGGGATACTTGCGGGCACATGCCCAGGTGTCCTCCACCCAAAATCATGTAAGTGATGTTATCCTGATCTATTGTCGACCCCGCCGAGCGCTTCGGCTAAAATCTTACCTCACCGCCGACGATAGCCCAAGTCTATTCTTTGCTGACTTGTGCAGCTTCCTGCAGATCGCAGAGACGCCCCGGAGCTTTTCTGCAGGAATGTCGCCACAGCATTCAAGACCAGCACTCCTGATCCCCCCACTTCCGCGCAGCGCCGGACTAACGACCGTCGATCGCTCCCTGTACGAATGGGTCAGTTGCAGATCGGAGGGTACGCTGGGCAGTATGTGTGGGTGGCGCCTACAGCATCGTAGAATAGACATACAGCTATCGTGTTGTTTGGTGACGTGGCGAAGCCAAGAGGGAAGTCGAAACAGCTATCTCAGAATGAAACCTAGTGATCAGCGCCATCTTTCCGGTGTCATTCTGAATCAGCTATTACTCTCAGTAAATGACCATACAGCAGATTCAGTCTCTCCATGCGCTGAAACGTGTTACGCCCGAGCGTTGGTAATCGGAGTACAGTTCGACCCCCCTTCACTTCGGAATATCACTGCTCTTCATTTGCTTTCACGGACATGTCGAGCCCCGCCCGAAACAAGTCCAGAGATTCTATGTCACGCACACCGAAGACAGCGAGCCCGGTCCTTGAAGATCTCCTTATTAGCCTGTAGTCGATCTGTAGTCAGCGGCATGTCCATGAATTTCATTCGAATGCAAGTCCATACAGTACAAATATACACATTGCCGACCTATGGCATCAACCCCTTCGACCTTCCTCTCAGCTCAGGATCATGCGCATGCGATGCACGACACTCACCCAGCAGTATACCTAGGTATACGCCCACCTCCCTAAGCCCTCAGCCCAAGCTCCCACTGCATCCCGTCCCATCTCCCTCAGAGCGGCTCTAAGCGGCACTCCCACACCCCTATCTTCTCCCTCGCCCACAATTCCCTCCGGAGCCTGCCCCTTCAAAACTCCTGCCCCCTTCCCACCAAGACTTGTCAGATGCGGTTCGAACCCATCTTTCCGGAGCTGAACCATCAACTCTTCGAGTCGGACTTGGTCGAACTCGTCAGGGATGAGCGTGACGGCACAGCCACCTCCTCCTGCGCCTGTGAGTTTCGTCGAGAGGTTGTAGGGCGGGCGCGAGGTTGCTGCAACGATCGTTTCAAGAGAGGGGTGAGAGACGCGGAGGGTGACTAGATGGGCGTGATTCTCTTTGATGAGGGCCTGATGAGTCAGCGTTGGGATTCGTAATGTGCCAGTCAGGCCTGTTGAAACTTACCTCAAGCCTCTCAATCAACCTCGACCGCTCAATGACTTCCCCACCCAGCAACCCCCTAGCTTCATCACTGATACCCTGTACGCTCCTCAATATCCCCTCAACCAACTCCGGCTGTTCAGCCCTGAGTGTCGCAACACCCGCCACAAGAGTCTTGGTGTCCCGTCCCACAAGTGTGTTGGTCAGGAGTAATCGGACACTGTCGAAACCGCTCAACACCTCAAGTCCCCCCGGCTGTCCACCCATAGCTCGAGTGAAAGCTACTGCGCCACCTCGGACCGAGACTGCGTTGTCTATCCCGGATGGATTGCCGTGCAAGACCTTCTCGGATAGGAAAGCCCACCCGTCGATCAGGTCCGTTTCGGCTGGCGAAAAGGCAGAAGAGGGTGTAGAGATTGTTTTGTGTGCGATGAGGAGGGATGAGGCGATACATGTCGAGTATGCGGCGGAGGAACCAAGACCGGCCGAGATTGGGAGGTTTGATGATGCTGTGAAAGTCGCAGAGAAACTGTAAGTCAGCTTAGAGAGACGCAGCCCTGGCAAAAAAATGGACATACGCTTCTGTCTCTGTTCCAGCGATTGTCATGTACAGGTATAAGAATGCTCCTGCAGCGCCGAGTGCAGACTTCACGCTGATATTTCCGGCTCGTACAATCTGCTCGATCGCTTCCAATAGCGGGCCATCGAGGTCTTTGTCCGCGATCTGTCGGTTGGAGGGCTTGAACGAGACGGGCAGGAGGTTCCATGGCAAGGATTTGATAGACCACTCCATCTCTAAGCCGAGGTTGGGGACTTCAAGGGCTACTTTGTCGTCCGATCGGGATGTGAGAGCGGCGTAGCACCGAAGATTGACCGAGGTCGCTATGGCAGTCTGGAGGTCAGCTGAGAATGGTTCCGGTGTGTATATAGTCAAGGATTGCATACGGGGATTAACTCACCACACCGTGCACCACCGCATGCTCGCCGAACAGTATCACCTTGCCAGGCGCAGAAACGACCACTTCCCCTTCAAACGACTTCCTCTCCTCTTCTCCCAAGCCCAATGATCGCTGAACACCCTGAACCAGTCTGGCCATCGCCGACTCTTCTCCGGGTCTGTGGAATGCCCGCGCCCGCTCGAGAATCCATGCGGAGGGGTTTGTATCAAAGATGGCTTCGACCTTTGTCGGGTTCTGGGGAGAGCAGGAGAGGTTGTGTTGTATAGCGCCGGAGGAGAGGAGGGCAGCCTCGAGATCGTCGATCAAGTCTCGGGGGTCTTCGATACCCACGCAGAGACGTATGAGGTTCTCAGGCAGACCACGTTCTGCGCGGACGGCAGCTGAAATAGAAGCGTGTCTGGTGGTCAGCTCGTTCATGAAGAGGAGGTAGAAGACTCACGACATCATACAGGGCATACTGATCAGACTGTTGACAGCGCCAAAGGACACTGAGATACCCCATAATCTCGTACCGCCAACAATCCGCTCACTGAGCGCCTTATCATCGGTGACGAAGCTTAACACCGCCCCGGCTCCCGTCGCCTGCTTGTAGTGAACATCTCTCTGTGGATGATGCTTCAGTCCAGGGTAATGCACCAAGAAGCCCAAGGCGTCAAGGTAATCCGCGACAAGCTGCGCGGTAGCCATCTGCCGGTCCATCCTGAGCGATATAGTCTTGACCCCTCGGAGAAGCAGGAACGAGTCGAAGGGCGCCAGGCCGGATCCGACTGAGTTGATCATGAATGCGATAGACTTGTGGACGGCCTCGTCCTTGACTGCAATGACACCAGCCATGACATCATGGTGACCTGAGAGGTACTTGGTCCCTGAGTCATAGACGATGTCGGCACCGAGGTGGAGGGGTCGCTGGAGATATGGCGACATCATGGTGTTGTCAACGACAATGATCGCTCCGGGTGCTCGGGATTTGACGAGTTCTGCGATGGCGCCTAGATCCGCGATTTTAAGAAGGGGGTTGGTGGGGGATTCGAGGAGGACCATTTTGACCCTGACTGTCAGCTACTGGGCACGGCAAGACTCCGAATGAACAAGGACTCACTTGTTGCCCACGCCTAGATGTGGCAGGAGGAGCTCTGGCCGGGTGGTGTCCAAGTGTCGGACATCCACACCGCCATGGGTGCTCAGATATGTCAAGAGCCGGTTGGTCCCGCCGTAAATGTCATCACCTGCCAGGACTGTCTCTCCGGGTTTGACCAAGCGCAGAATCATGTCAAGGCAGGTCATGCCGGTCGACAAAGCAAAGGCGGAATACGCGCCATATAGACGGGCAAGGTGTGATTCTGCCGAGTCAGTCAAAGCGCAATGATGGGACGATAAGCACCCACCCAGCCCTCCTCGGGTAGGATTCCCGCTCCGCGTATAATCGTACTCTCCATTAACGCCTTTGAAGGTTGCAGTCTGATAGATGGGTGTGGAACTAGCCCCGTATTGATCTTTGGTGTCGACATTGGCGGCCAGGGTGGAGAATCGCCATTTCGCGATTTGAGCGGCCCGCTTATCTGCGTCGGAAACGGAGTGAGATGATGAGTCGAAGATGGATGTTGCAAGTGAGGATTCTGTGGGAGAAGACGGTTCGTCTCTGGATTGAAAGTGCGACATCTTGGGTAGAGATAGATGAGAGGCAATGCACAGATATGATGACTGTATATGGACAGATGAAACGAGTCAAAATACGAGATTGCGTGCTTTTACAACGGCCCCACAAACGGCAACAACTCAGGCACAGTCTTGACTTTCACTTGCCTACACAAGCTGCATACACAACTCATACACCAAAGCGACCACTACAGCTCTATCCCACCCCTCTGGATGACAGACAGACCTCCCTATGCATACATACGCTGATAGACCATGAGCAAAGAGGGTGGAGAGTGAGTGACGTGGTAATTCATCGAGATGCGCATTACGTTACTCGGCGTTTCATGTTCCGCCAGCCAAAGTTGATTTTTGGGACACCTTCACAGTCATCCATCCATATTCACCACAGGTCACATTGCACAGAGACTGCAGAGGCGCGAGAGAGCCTTCGCAAGGATGTCTGGGCTAAAATTGCTGCCCCCGCTGAGGGCAGCGCAAGCAGGACTCGCTTCAGCGCGTACAGTCGCCACACGTCCTCCCGCTGCCGATCGATACCTAGTCATCCGCTCTTTCTTCACACGACAGGCCGAGGCAGCGCCCTCGGTACCAAGAGTGCCTGTCACGACAACGCGGCACCACCTGCAGCGACGCTGGCAGAGTAGTCATACCGGAAAAGACCAGTGTCCTCATTGTTCGAACCAATCGTCGATTCCGCCTACCACTCCCGCAGGACCTAGGCGGGATCATGCGCAGGACTACTCGCCGTTCATTCGGCGGCTGATCCAGCGCGCATCGGTACCCATGACCTCAACACATCGGCCGAGCAAGGAGGAATTGCTGGGTGCTGCTTCGAGCTGGTGGGAACGATTACGAATCCGCGTGAAGTGGTTTACGATACGAGGGTGGCGGCGGTTCAACACGGACGACATGAGCGCTTTTGCGAGTTGGTTTGTGCTAGGAAACAGTGCGTAATTACTCTTCATTGCTCTTGTGGATAGTTACTGATCGAACAGCATTGTGGATCCTGATCGGAACGTAAGCTATCGGATATACTACTAGACAGATTGCCGAGAGCTCATCACACAGGACGACCTTCGTATCTGCAGTCTTCGCTACCTTGAACTCCCTTTCACTGCAAGAATACGCCGCTAGATGGATTTCGGACTACATGACATCAGAGACTGGCGTAACTGTTATGTAAGCCATTTACCGATGACTCGGATACCCCAGCTAAAGCTCCAGCTTCGAATCCGCCATAGTACCCAGATGGGGTGCCTCAACAATCACATTTCAGAACGTCTACATATCCAGACGAGCCAACGACTCCACTTCTATCCCGGCACCCTCCACTTCTGCCAGCACTGCCAAACCAGCCCAAACCAAGGCTTCCATCGCCGCCCCGCCAGCACCGACCGCCTTCCTCTCCTCATCACTCTCTCGCGACACGTATCAGTCTGCCAAAGCGTCTGAGACGGACAATTACACAATGTTCGACCTTAATCTGGATGAAGTCGAAGTCACCCTTTCGCTGAAACGGTGGCTGGACGGCAAGGGTTTGGTGAAGGATGCCAAGATCAAGGGTGTACGCGGAGTCGTCGACAGGCGATCGGTATGGTGGGACACCTCCAAGCCTCTCACACCTGCCGACTGGCGTCATGCGACCCAGACTGGAGACTTTGAGTTTGAGAGCCTGCTCGTGGAGGATGCCCTCATCACGGTGTATCAACCTGGAGGGCAGCGACCGTTCAATGTCAGCATTTTCAACGCGGCGATCGGCCCGCTGAGGAAGAGGTGGATGTTTTACGACATGATGAGTGCCGAGGCCATCACGGGGCAGTTTGACAACTGTCTGTTTAGCTTGCACATGCCGCAGAAGCTGGGCAAAGCGAATGGGGGGGACGAGGGGTTGATCAAACGCATGGTAGGTCTCCAGTACTGTCTGAGGAAGATTGACACTGATTCCCAGGCTCGGTTCCGAATTGATGGTTTACCCATCGAGCACGCCCAATATGCCACAGGTCACACCGGACCCATGTCATGGATAACAGCCGGCAAGCTTGATGCGGTACTCGACATCAAATTCCCCTTCCACCCAGACGAACAGGTCGACTTTCGAGCGATCTTTGACGAGATTGGGCGGAATGTCGGCAAGATCGCAGGTGGCGATCATCCCGATTCCGAACCCTCTGCACCATCGGACAAATCGACGGCGGCGCTCGATGCTTTCAGAGCAGTCGAAGCGGCTGCGGCTGTTGAGGCTGCCGCTGCGTCCGGTGCGAACCTGGCTGTGAAGGGGTCAAACATAAATCCTGGAGCAGCGAGACTTGCCCGGCCGCCCCTCCGTGCGCCCAAGGGCGATGAAGAGGCGGAAGCGGCGGATGATGGGAGTCGACATGTGACGGTGGATATAGACCTCCGATTTAGAGATCTCAAGGCGGCGGTGCCGATTTACACGACGGATCTGAGCGTCACCAATAACGCGCTGATCAGACCTATCGTGGCTTTCATCAAGTACATTCGATTCGATAGGAGTTGTTTTCCCAGATATGATCAAAGCCGCTGACGCTTCAGCGCAAATCGTACTCTCATGCCCATACATTGCCAAGTAAATGCCGATCTCCGAGATTTCGACGGATCCTGGACGTTATTCGAAAGTGAGCTTCTCTTTATTCGTGTTGGATCTGGCATCGTCATTGGACATGTACCATGATCGCGGACAACTAGCTGACTTGTCCAGCCGGTCTGATGTCATCCATTTCTGACCAGATCCACTCTGCCTTAACGCACCACGTCTCATCCGAGGTCGCAAATACAAAACGAATTAAGCAGGTCGGGATCTGGGGTGTCCGGCGAGGAGCAGAAACGCTACTGGAGACACTGCGGAATGTTGTGGATCCGGTGCATGGGCAGTTAGTGGCTCCGGCCTAGGCGATCAGGCGATGATGACGGATGTGAGGGGAGTATACTCTATGGGATGACTATTTCACGAGCGAGTCAATGACTATGCGAGCTGGTACATAGCATGATATTCTCATGCAGAGCGTTGTAGATATGCGCAAAGGCTTCCCTGGCCACCACAGGCTGAGCAGCACCCTCCAGCTATGACGTCGACGCGTCGGCCGACAACTGAAACATTGCTTAGAGCGCTCAGGCGCAAATTCATTCTGTTCTCTGTATCTCAATCTGCATTTGCTAAAACACCCACATACTTCAGAGGTCTTCGGTGTTAGGTACATCTCCCTGATCAGCATCTTTTACATCTACCTGGAGCTGAAATTGGGAGCGCTGCTGATCATCCACCCGTCCTTCGGTGGTCATCCGCCATGTCCGACATCCAAAACATCGCCATCACGTCCACTCAGACGGTACAACAGCCCAAGCCACATACGACTTATACCATACAGAGTAGGCCCATCTCTTCTAAGTCAGCGGACGACAATCACTGGTTGTTTCCGTGTCAACTCCTGAACAGGGACATTATCTGCAGCGAGTGGTCCCTTTGGGTCCGCTACGTTGCCACATCGTTCCACTCTCGACCCTATTCATCTGGCGGAACTAACAGCATAGTATCTACACCTATCAGAACATGGACGGTTGCCAGGCGCTATACGGACTTCATCGACCTCCACGCTGAGCTCACATCGTCAGCGGGCAAAGAACCGCCAGGGTCCCTGCCAAGTAAACATGTCTGGAGTCTCACCCGATCAGTATATGATGACAAAGTACGTTTCTACACCTTTACTTGGGCTCGTTTGCTGATTCTCAGATTATCCGAGAGCGACGCGTGTTACTCGAGCAATACCTCCGCTCCATCCTTACCACCAAAGACCCACGCTGGCGCCAATCATACGGCTGGTCCGACTTTCTTGCCGTCCCCCAGACCCGTCCCTCCGGTTCCGGCACAACCTCCACTTCCGATCCCTCATCCTCTTCATCGCATGCACCGGAAATATGGAATCCGCAAACGTGGCTAGGAGAACAAGCCGCGCTGTCCTCCCTGATCCGCTCTGTCCGCTCCGCGCTGCTGAAGCGCGATGCTCTGGCGGGTATGTCGGACGCAGCGGGCAGTCGGCAGGCTGGTGTAGAGGCAAAGCGGCTCTTACGCGACCTGGGACCGAGGCTCGATAAGCTGGAGAAGGAGCTCGGCGGGCTGAAAGTCGGGCTAGGAGAGGGCGAGCGAAGGAGAAGGGAAGAGATGGTGGAGAATCTGCGGGCGGAACGGGGGAGTCTGACACGGATGGCAGAGGCGGGAGTGAGGGCAGGAGGGAGTGGCTTCTCGCGATCGAACGGATCACCCGATCCCTCGTCATCCACTTCGCCCGCCGCTGCTTCAGGCCTCTTTGGCTCGCATGGCACCACACACGCCTCAGCAGCCCCCGGAAGAGTCTTTGGCCAGAAGGCACCACCGCAAGAGACGGAGGAGACGCGGCCGCTAGACGATAGAGGCGTGCTCCAGCTGCAACAGACCAAAATGGGGGATCAGGATGCGCAGTTGGGGGAGCTGAGCAAATTGCTACAGCGCCAGCGAAAGATGGGCGAGGAAATATACCAGGAGATTGGAGAGCAGAATGAGATGCTGGATGATCTGGATCATTCGGTGGACAAGACCGGAGGAAAGTTGGGGAGGGCGAAGAGGGAGATGAATCGGTTGAAGTAGGCGTAGCTGGGCGCCTGGACTGAGGCCACATGTGATTTGAACGGGCTGAAGGGGACCCGTTGCTCGTGCGAGCGTCGTCGTTTAGGGACTGTCATAATATCTACAACGGGCTACGGATTGTATATACAACTTGGAGCAATATCTATCTGACCCAGAACTGTTGTGGATGTGATATTGATACGGGCAACTTTGCTGCGGTGTCTGATTGGCGTATATATGTTGTGCTGATTCGTATCTCGTCGATTGTCGAATCTTTCGCTTGTCGTTCCTATCGTGGTGATTCATCGACTACTCGGATGGATCCTCCTCAACCACGGTCTCATCCCCGGCGTCCCCTCCGCCTATCTCCAGCTCGTCACCGGCTGCTCTGTCCTCTTCGCTGTTATCTTCGTCCTTCTGCTCCTTTAGCAGGCGCCTTGATACCACAGCCATGAAAGCAGAACAGCTCACAATTAAGCCCAACCTTTTACACGCTTCCCACGCCGCAACATTCTTCGCAACCTTCCGCCCACTCCTCGTTGCCTCCCCGACTTCGATTCCATCAACGAGACACTTTAACCTCCACAAAATCCCGCAGTGCGTCTCATATCGCTCTTCTTCGAAGTGAAGCTCTCGATCTTGGCGATAGCAGTACATCTGGAGCAGATTCGCCATGCCTTGCGATGAAGTGTCGATGCGGGCAATCTCATCTTCGGTGTAGAGGTGAGAGGCGCCGGAGAGGGTGGAAGAGAGGGTGAGGTGGTGTTGCTCGTATTCACTCCTAATATCTTGTCAGCATACACAGAAGATAGGCTGTGTGACAGACTTACTTCATGTAGTCGTAGAAGAAATCAAAGAGGGGCTCGTACATCTCCCTCAGCCACGTATCGATCACTCGGATTCCTTCTCCCAATCTCTGTTCAACAGGAAACGAGAAATACAGAGCAGCGATATACGCCTCCATCATTGCAGCTCGGACGTCGGTCTGGGCTCGAAGTACCGGCAGGATATGGGGATCGCCTTGGAGTCGCTGGGGGAAGTTGTACATGCCGGATATATGGGAGAGGGTCGCATTGGACACCAGATGCGCTTTGAGTTTCTGCCATTGATCAGCTGTATCCACTTTGATGTAAGGAGATTGACATCAGTACAACAGACTTACACTTGCAGTACCGCACGACAGTCCCGGCTTGATCTCATGTAACCAAGCAGTCACCACCATGCCGAGGATACTATCGCCCACATGCTCCAGCTTCTCATAATGTTCCGTCGGCTTCTCTGGCGCATCCTCAAATCTGCCCCTTGTCTTCTGGAAGCAGCTCGAGTGGATGAAGACTTGCTTTGCGAGGGCGGCATCTCGGATCGGCGGGGGAGGAGGGAGAGGATAAACCGGGAGTTGTTCGACTGGAATGAGGACCGCTTTAGACGAAGCGGACTTTTTGAAGCGCTTAGAAGGGAGAGGAAGAGGCAGCATCGGGACGGGGAGCAGGGGCTTGGTGTCCACTGTGCTAGTGGATGGGGCGACGGAGAAGGGTGAGAGGGCCCGGTCGGACCGGGATGGGATCATGGCTGACGGTATCGGAATGGGTGTCTTGTCCTTCTCCTTGCGCTTCCCTAAGACCGTGGGTGATGATGCTTTGATGGCATCTTTATGTGGCTTGGGGGCGATACCACTGTCGATCACAGGTGTTGCAGGCCGAGACGGTAACTTCGCCAGCGATTCCTTCCTTCTCGCCTCCAGCCCGTTTGGCTGCCCTTCATTCCGTCCCCCAAAGCCAGCCTTCGCCTCAAGTAGAATCGTCTCAGCGGCTACCACAGTGTTTGATACCTTGCGAGCACCCATTTCGATATCTATGCTGGATGTTCGAATGCCCTGTGAGGTAGGGGCCGAATCATGGGATGAGGGTTTAGAGGGAAGGGACCGCGGAGCAGAGGGGAGGCCGCCGAGTCGAGTGCCTCCGCTGAGGACTGCCGTTGTATTAGGTGCCGTGGCCGACGCTGAGGGAAGCGGCTTGGAAGGTAAGGCAAAGGTGGGAAGGGAGGGCATGGTATATGGCGAGAGTTGAGGTATGAAGGGTAGAAGAAGTGGTTGTGAGGCAGAAGACCTCGGCCAATTTAATCCGCCGAGAATGCTCCGGGTAAACAGACCAAAACGCGTTGAGTGGCGGTTAAGATCTCTGCACCAACCTACAAGCGGATTTGGATCCCGGTAGGCCGAGTACATATTGATAGAGCCGGATTTGTGATCTTCCCTACCTGATGAGGGGTCTCTCTTGAGCTCTCGAGATTTTGTCGGTGGATCCGGGTTCTGATCCTCTGGAGCCGATGAGGCTGATCGCGGGCGCTCTCTCTGCACGCCCGCGGCCCTATGCACCCTGCATTTCACTGAGGCAGATATAGTACCTTACAGTTCGGCGATGCTGTGAGCAGAGGTCATGACCTTCTACCGACACCCAGAGATAGCCTCGAAATTGCCTGCTTCTGTCACAATCACCCGTGGGCCGTTCATCCCTGAGTCTGATCGGTCATTCAAGGGCCAAGATCCGAAGCATGATGCCTTGCCGAAAGAACATGAACCATATCGGCATTCAGGTCATCCGCCATCAACAGGGCCACACTCGTGGACACTTGTTGCGCCGTTATCTGACGCACATTGCAGTTCAGCTGCCCTAGTACCATCCTGGCAGAAGCAGCAAAGATCGCAACTGGCCGATATCGCACATGATGGGGAGATAAAAGGGGGTTTTCGAAGTGATTGATGATATATGATGTAGGGCTTCAGATCACGCGTCAATACACTTCGATCCTGCTGGGTCGCAAAAAATCAACTTGTCGGCTGGTGGGCGTGAACGAATCAGAGCCGACTAACAGTATGCCACCAGACATCTCAGACTGGCGTCTGCTCATCATTACCCCGATAATCGTCACAAAGCTTAAGTTTACCGCATGGCGCGGGCCTATTGACTTTTGATTTTGATTTTGTCGGTGATCGGTTTCTATCAAGTTTCTATAAGCTCCATCGACAAGTGCGACTTTCGGCGTTTCGGAGATTCGCAAATGTGGGACATTTCTGCTGCGCTGCGCATCAGATTGAGCGTTTGAGCTCCCAGCATAGAACCTACCATGCTGGCAGAAGCAGAAAGGTCTCGGCTGCATACGCGAAGGTCGGAAAGTGCTGTGCCAGCGCCCTGCCGGTCTAGCGCCTCCTCATTCCTCACATTACGGCAGGCTGTTTCAGATTTCAGACCCGAGGACAGCCGCGTCATCACGCGACTCGTATGTCTCGGATCTGAGGCATTGTGGGACAGGCTCGGGACGCCAAGCTTGACCAGTGCAGTACAGTCCTGCGCCAAAATCAGAAAATCGTCTCTTCAATCGATCCGTTTAAGTCGGCTGTCTGTCCCTCCGGCGCGTCCACTCGTCCTGTGACCCCTGTATTTTGATGGCCCAGCATAACCTTCCCTGACCCCGTACCGATTTATCCCCTTATTGCTAAGAAGCGAGACGAATTTTCTGAAAATCAAGGTTTCAGGAACCTAGTCGCGCCATCTAGAAGTGCGAGTTACGGCGTTTCGGTAATAGCAGAAAGTGGCACCTGCCAGCTTGTTGCTATCGAAGGTGGCAAAAGCGCCTGAAGAGGCTCTTTCATAATGTCAATGAGGCGCGGCCTGGGCACGTCACATGGTCGCCACCTCTGAATGCCTCAGAAGGGTTCTTCGGGTGACTCGATCCCTCCATCCACACAGCATGTTGCATTCAGATTCAGAGATTTGCTGTCAGGAAGGCCTGCTTCTCTCTCGACATCAAACCTCGCTTTTATTTCACCTCTTTTCTGTCGCTGATACTGGTCTACGGGTGCCCATCCTGTCAGATATCGAATCAACAATTGACCCTTACGGATTCTCCCCGGCTCAATCAGCGAGGAATGAGGAGTTTGGGTGTTGTTTCAGAATTCAGGGTCGTTACGTCACTCCCGGTCAAGGTTTGAACGCTGAAGCTTCGAGTCGACATCTCTGCCTCCACCCATCAATCTACCGCTGTCGATGTGCTGCCTGGCAAGCTCATCAGTGAGATCGATGCTGTGACGCTAACCATCATACACCCATCAACCAGATTGAGATCCTCGTCCGCGATCAGCGACATGAATACTCTCCCGATCACCTCAGTCAAGGCTGAGCACCCCATCCTACACCCCGACATCCTCCCTCTCGTGCTCTCCTTCGCATCTGATGCTACTCTCGCACACCTCATGCGAGTAAGCCGACATCTGTTGGCCGAGATTGTCAATCTCCGCTGGCCAGTAATCACCTTCGACCCTTCCAATCGCCGAACGGTCCTTCGGTCCCGCACATCCCTACCTGATCACCCTCATCGTTTCTCTGCGGCGATGCAGACACTCCTCACTCAGTATGCGAGGATGGCGATTATCCTCCCACACGCGGCATACAGTTGCCCTCCGCGTGCCATTCTGCGGTCTCCCTCCCCTATAGCGCAAACGGTCCAAATTGATCGAAGGGGCTTATGCCGGTCAGATACGGTTTCGCCGATACCGTCAACCCACGACGAACCGGGTGGGCAGGCATCCGCACCCTGCGAGCTCTTCCGGAGATTCTCCCCCACCACGATTCGCATCGACGGTATCATCCAATATCCCATATTCCCACTTCCTCACGGCTTGCGCTTCCCCGAAAGCGTGACTCGCCTGCTTCTCTGCATCGAGCCGGCTACTCATGCCCATCCCATACCTACCGATACGCTCTATCTTCATCAGTTTATCGGCAAACAAATCACCGAGGTGGTCTTTCTTCTCGCTCAACCAACATCCGATCGGGACCGCGAATCATTCAGGAAGGACCCGAGAGTCTCACTGTTGGCTTTGAGCGAGGCGATCGTGAAGTGGTTGATTGCGGACGAGGGGAGGCAGATGAAGTGGACGGTCATAGGTGCCGAGCGGCTTCGTGGTCGGTGGGTGCCCAAACCTGGAGTTGGCGCGTTGCATACGGATGGGGAGACAGCCTTGCGTGAGGGATTGACCAGGGCGGCGAAGGGGACCCAGCTGGGGTTACAGGTGGCGGACAGAGTGGAGTTTGTTACTCTGAAAGCGTACTTGGGGAGTGTCCAAACCCGATCGGAGTTGACCATGGAGGAGATTAACGTCATGTCTGAGGCGGAGAGGATGAGGACCAAGACCGACAGGAAGAAAACAAATTAGGGGTGGCGTGGACTCCGCACCGGCAGAATAATTTGGATTGCACTGCCGCAGGCCCGCTGAGCGTGAACTCTGGCCGAATGTAATCCGATATAATATTGAACAATCCTGAGAGGTGTAGTGCTGATTCTATCAATCTATGTCAGTCTATGCTACACTGGCGGAATACCGCATGATCGCCTCGTACACCGCTAGCGCCGCTGCGTTAGTCGGGAATGCTCGCAATACAACCGGGACGGCTCCCTGAATGACATCAGCCATCATAAACTTCTACGGATGTGCTGATGCTTATAGACTTACCCGATAAAAATTCTTTATTCTGGCGACGCTGTTCCACCTGAAGCCTTTCGTTGGATCAAAAGTCTCCCTCCACACTTGCCGATATGCATCAACTACGCCCCCATACCGGGGCTTTGTGACCGAGTCGGTCATTATCCGGTTCTTGATATTATCTAGCGCTGCGATCGTCAGCTCGGATTGCAGGCGGGAAAGAAGCCCTCGATTTCCATAACTTACGCAGAGCCATTCCCCAATACAGATTTGATGCCAATCCACCAGCGAGGAAATTCGACAATCCCTGGCTCATAGCCCAGCTGGTTCCATTCCAAGATTGAAACATCCTATTGAAGACTTCGAATCCTGTAACTCGTAAGCTTTGCACTGTGATATACACCAAGTAGGCGACAAAGCTTACCTCCGAACATGGCCAAGAAACTACTCCGATAGATGAAACTCGCGCCTAATCCCCTCCACATACCCGTCACCCCTTGTGTTTTTATTGTCTGTCGCACGACATCCACCGGCCCGCTGAATTGCTTAGGCTTATTATCGGCTTGAGCTATTTGCATCTGCAATTTACATTTGATTGTCTCGGTTGGATGAGCGACTACAGCACTTGATTAGTCAGCTTGGACCTTCGCTGCTATTTGGAAGAAAAGCTCACTTCGTCCAGCCCGCAAAGAGTCCAGCAACGGTATGACCCATCACGCTCAGTCTCTTCCCGTCTGGAGCTGTCCCTGTAGGATCATATTCTCCAAACCCATTCGATGCCAGATATCTGCGATAATTGTGCAGACTTAGGTGATTAGCCGTTACACTCGGTCCAAAAAGAGACCTTGACTCACCTTCCCATGAGCATGGAGTCACTGATCCCCCAAGATACAGCTGGGACCGATGCGCCTTTGTATAGCGCTCTTGGACCCTAGTGGTATCAGTCCAACATCCACGAGGTGGATCCAACTTCAATGCCGCACCTCTTTACTTATGGTCGTTGTAAGGCAATGCCAGGCTCCGCCGAAAGTGCCAGGTGGAGCACATTGCACTTTATTCATCAGTTTGGGGCAAGACTTGTCCTGTAAGGCGACCCACGTCTAGTCTGGATCCGATCAGCTTTGGTCAAGTGATGCCAAGAGTGTACAGTGAGCAGCTCACTTTGATAGTGTCGAACGGATGTCCAACCACCAGCTTAGTCCACCTGATGATCAATCAGTAACTCGTCCGAGAGCGTCTTTCTCCACACTGTAGCTCACCCAGAGCACAATCCAGCCGCAAAGCCGATGTACGGAGAATGTACCGGCGCCTTCGCCTCGATGAGCAAGGGTTCATCTGGCCCTGTCATTTCGGAAGCCTTCTGCAGTCAGTAAGATCAGGGCATCATGAGCTTGCTGCAGCGGGCGACCGAGCCCGAGCGACACTCACAGTGCTTGTCATCTCATGTCGCTGTCAATGTGCAGATGAGCGATCCGCCAACTTTTCGAAGTGGTGATCTCATCGATTGGTCAAGGCTTTACGTAACATCGGCTTCGGACTCCGGGCTCGGCCTCGCTACAGCCAAGCCAAACTTGCGCGTCCATATAACGGTTGTACCTCTTACTCACCTAGTACTCACACTGCTTTCCAGGATCAACATCAGGCTCAAGAGACCAGTTCATCGCCGTCACCCGCACAGAGATGGATTCCGGTCACTCCGGTCATCATGGGAAGCCCATGCCTCCCATGGATGACATGCCAATGTGCTCGGTATGTCTAGCATTTCAGTCGCGCCTGTCGTCGACCAGCCGCGATACAAGATATCTCCGAGCTGAGATGACAGATGAACATGCTGTGGAACAACCAGATCAAAGACGTCTGCGTGGTTTTCTCCACATGGCACATCACTGGATGGATGACAATGACGATGTCCTGGTAAGTGTTTTGTGAGGCTCAGTAGTAACTAATTAGCTGACTTTTCTCAGTCTGGTCGTCATGATGATATCTATCCTATATTCCTCGCTCCTCCACTACATCAAGCACTTCGACACCTCGATAGCATATGCCCTCCACAACGCCGATAAAGCCGGTTCAGCCTCAGCACGGAGAGAAAGCAGGCGCGAGTCGGCCATGCCTTCTCTGCCAAATGGCTATCAGACCATCGAAGGCGGGTCAGGGTCTGGGAGTCGGGCCGGTCTGTACGTCCTGGCTCTGACATGATTCGCTATGGGTTAAACGCTGACAAAGGAGGTCGAAGCTCAGCGGAAGTGTACGGTTGATGCGGGCGGGGATCTATGCCCTGTCTGTAGCTATATCCTTTTGGGTAAGTCGAAATACCTATATTGGGACCACTGTCTCAAGAGTAGCTGATTCCAGTAGCTCATGCTGGTCGCCATGACTTACAATACCTACCTCTTTCTCTCCATTGTCGTTGGGGCGTTCATCGGGCACGTGCTGTACGAGGGGGAGATGGATGTTGGGTGAGTCAGCCTTCCCAAGCGCATAAGACCGTGTGCTGACGACTTCAGTTCTGTGCTGAATGGAGCGTTCGGCAAAGGCCTCGCTTGTCATTGACATACAGTTGCGGTTGTACACACTTTGCATTCCTATTCCTCCTCAGGGCAATTTATCTCAAGGCCTTCGCAAAACATCACACCGCTGATGAGTCCTGCGAGGAGCGAAGACACTGGAGATAATAGGCCGGGCTCCTTTTGAGCGCAAGTCCGCGGACGTACAAGCGCCTCGAGCTCGTTCACAGTGAGAGTACTCCGGTAGGGCAGCAGGGACCTGGTGCTGAACGCAGGCACCAACGGAGAGGTCCGAGGTCAGGAGTCATCAGAAGTACCAGGCAAGTCAGAGACATGGGTGACTGTTGACGGTCAGATGTCCTGGACGGACCTAATCAATCCAAGGAGTGGATACCGACGTTGGACCAGATCTGCCCTAAGTCATCGTGTAACAGGGCTGCAATGGTATCGTCGTACCCCGCAATCTCATGGCGGAAGCAAGAGGAGGAGTGTACGAGGGTGTATCAAACGATGATGGGGGAACGGGCAAGGGACAGAGGAGGATTGGACCCCACCAACGATCTTCTCAGCGTAGAGCTGGGCTCGAATCTGGTGACAGATAGGTCAGCCTGTCGACGGCTGGTAGCCTGAACACTGGTAGGTCAGAACACCAGCTCTTGGAATCTTGAACGTCGGCTGATTCTGCGCTTAGCCATACAGCATTATTCTTCACTCCTACCACGTCGTTGTCACGGATCACGTTGAAACTACTCACTCGCTGCGCGCCCAACCAGTACGTGCCACATCGCATTTCGACTCCAATAAGCACATCATACGCCAATTGGACCAAGCCGCCTTGCTAATGCTGCCCGCGGTCCCGCTTCCTGCGATGGTGTCATCGTATGCGAGTCGCTCGTTTCATGATATGAACTGCGTACTGTATGAGTACCCACAGAATCGGCTCTTGTCTGAATCTTTTAGAGATACTCAGATTCGCTTTCATTCCTATTATCCGCTTGCTTGAGGTTCTCCTTCATATGACGGGTCAAGGAGGAGACCCTACCAGTACCAGGAAACCAGACATTCCTCCAACATTCCTCGATTGTCCTTCGGCCGGTCGGAACCGCGCTATGACCGGCCACGTGAATCGCAGAAGGAGGGTGGAGCGATCGCGGCGGTGCCGCTTTATCAGATACGCAATTGCCCTGAATTTCTTATCAGATTACCTCGTATACTCCGCGCTAGCTTGATCTGGCGTTGACGGGTGGAGAAAGGCTTCCTCTCGCCCCGCCCCATTCCAGGTCCGACGTCGTGCTCACTTGCTGTATAAACCTCGTGGAGCTCTTCCTCACAATTCCTACAAAGCTGACCGTTTCGGCCGACAGCCATGGTGGATGTTACTCGTACTCTGTCGTCATGCGGGCCTAAGGAAATTTTTCAACAGCAGCAGCGGGTAAGGTGAGGCGAGTAGAAAGCGAGTGTATATAAGGAGCTCGATCTCCCATTTCTGCCCATACTCACTTCTCACTCCAGTAGAGGATCGCCATGTCCCAGTCTCACGGTGCAGTACCCAATCTTTCCCGCGAGGGAGCTACCTCCCCCTCACACACCCTCTCCGCCCCCGATTCACCCACCTCCGAGAAGAAGGACCGATTCGCTGCTCCGCCTTCGGACGACCACGATTCGCTCGAAGATGCCTCGTCGAACAACGACACGCTGATCGAGGAGAAGTCCAAGGGCGTGGTGGAGATGGAGTATCTTGCAGATCGGATCAACGTCAAATTGCTCGTTCTGCTCTATGGAGGTTTTGCTGTCTTAGCATATACTTTGGCACTGAGTAAGTTTGATCTTGCATGTTCATGACTGTGCTGATATCTCAGATCAATCTACATCTGGCCGGTTCCTCGAGACGGCTGTATCGGCCTCATTCGGCCAGCATGCCCTCCAAGCGACCATCAACACCATCACCGCCGTCTTTCAGGCCATGTCCCAGCCGCCCATCGCCAAATTTGCCGATGTCTTCGGCCGAGTCAATGCATACATCGGATGCGTCTGTTTCTACGTTATTGGCTACATCATCGTCGCTTCTTCGAATGGTATCGGTGAGTACTGCACCATCGCTAGCGTGGACGCAGCTGATAGACTGCAGTTCAGTTCGCAGTTGGTAATTCCATCTACATCCTGGGGATCACCGGTCTTTTCTTGCTGCAGAACATCATCATCTCGTACGTTATACATCCTTCTCCTATGTCTAGCATAGGCTGACTTTTCAAGGGACATTTCAAGTCTGAGGAATCGATGTGAGTGACCTTACCCTCCCCTTAGGCTCATTGCTGACCCTCAGTCTGGTGGACCATCTTCCCCTCCATCCCGGGCGCTATCAACACCTGGGTCGCGGGCGACGTGGTCGATGCCTTCCTGCAGAATAACACGACCATGTGGAGATGGCGATGGGGATACGGTACGCTGCTTCCAGCTCCGCGTCCGAGAAACATGCTGATCCAGCAGGTATCTTCATTATTCTCACTCCTATTTTCGCCATCCCCATTATCCTGGTGCTATGGCGTGGCACTCGCGCGCCCAGGGTCCACCGCGCTGAGATGCGCGCTGCGAAGCGAGGCGAGGGTTTCAGCTGGGCTAGATTCAAGCTCGGCGCGAAGGGTCTGTTCTGGCAGGTGAGTACAGCGCTCAGGCGTAGGCTGCTGCTATGAGCTTGAGCTGACGCTACGAAAGCTTGACTTCATTGGACTGCTCCTCTTCGTGCTCGGCTTTGGCATGTTCTTCGTGAGTCTTCCGTCATCTTGACTAGGCTTTTGGAGCTTGCACGGACTGTTGCTAACGCCGATAGGTCACTATCACCCTCGCCAACTCTCGTACCGCCCGCTGGTCTGACCGTAAGTTGAGCCTCAACCGCCATTGAAGGGGTCATTCTGATACCTCAGCCCACGCAATTGCTCTACTCGTCCTTGGTGCACTATTCGTGATAGCCTTCGGACTGTACGAGCACTACCTCGCCCCTCATCCACTCATTCCCTTCCGGTTGATGCGGAACAAGACCATCATTGGGTGTATGCTCATCGCTCTGATCCACCCCATGGCTGGTCGGATCGTCAATGGCTATCTAAACACGTTCTGTAAGTGCCTCTCGGCCGTGATATCTCAATACACCGGAGCGCACGGCTGAGATCCTCTAGTTGTCGTTGCTGCTGGAATCGATGTCAAGACTGCTGCTCGTCTGTCAACTGTGCCCTCTTTCGCCGCTACCGTCATCGCCATTTTCGCCGCTATGGTAGTGAGGTACACCCGACGCATCAAGCCCATCGTACGTCTTCACACTCTCGATAAAACAGCGAGAACTGACAAGACAAGATCATCCTCGGCTTCGTCATCCAGACACTCGCTTTCGGTCTCATGATCCGTTTCAGACAATCCAACAACTCCGTTGGCGAATTCATCGCTGTTCAGTCAATCAAGGGTTTCGGAATTGGTTGTATCAGTTTCCCTACCCAGGTAAGTTCTTAACATGAAGAGTAGCCGGACATTTCGCTGACATGTCAGGCGGTCATCCAGTCAGCTGCCCCACATGAAAATCTCGGTGCCATCACCGCTGCTTACCTCATTGTGTTCTACCTCTCAGTGAGTATTCCTTAGTCTCATCAGCTTCAGGCCAAAGAAGCGCAGCTGACAAAGCCAGAGCGGTATCGGCTCAGCCATAGGAGGAGCGATGTGGACCAACATTGTCCCCGACCGAATCAACGTGTACATGCAGAACGAAACACTCGCCGCTGCGGCCTACAGCAACCCTTTCGGCTTCGCGGTGACGTACCCTCTCAGCTCGGCGCCCAGGCAGGCTCTTCAGCGCGCGCAGGATGAGGCTCAGGTATGTCTATGTTTACTCACACTTCGCGGCGGCACCGCTGACATGCTCAGCGAACCATCGTCATTGTCGGTACCTGCGTTTGCGCCGTCGGTATCTTCGTCACCTTCTTCCTCATCAAAAATATCATTCTGCCCGATACGCAGTCGTTGGAGGAGACCGAGGTTGCTGCTGCCGAGGCGAAGGCGGAAAGACGGGGAAAGAAGGAAGGGGGAAAAGGGCAGGATATCGCCCAAGCTCAGGCTGCGATCTAGAGTCATTTCAAGATGCAGCATGCAGCGTTCTGGTCCATTATCTGTTAAAGTCACCAAGCAGGCAATACTTTGTCGGTCCACTGCATTCATCGTCTCGGAATTGAGCAGCGCTACATGATGATTATACACATATAGTACTTGATACAACTTCTTCCCCTTCATCCCGGGCTTCTGCCTTCACGTACACTTAAGCCGCCGCAGCCGCCTTCTTTGCCTTCTTCTTCGGTTTCGGATCTTGACTGCTGGCGGCATCACTGATGGATAACGAGCGTTTTGAAGCGGGTGCGGACTTGTTGACGGCGGTACTAGCGGATGAAGGCGGAGTGAGGAGTTTTGATTTAGGTTTGTTCTTTGGAGTAGGTCGAACGATGGGTGGTGGTCGGCAAAACTCGCCTTGCTCGAGCTCGAGCGCTTCTTCGTCATCGAGCGTGATTCCTTGGTCTTCTCGCCATTCGTCATTGATCATCATCCCGAAGTCGGCGAATTGCGATGTCAACCTGGACTGAGTTAGCTGGGTCTGATATGTCATATGCCCGCATCGTTGAGAGTAGACGTACTCTTTGTACACCTTCCTCCGGTCTACCCACACTTTGCGCCACTTTACAAAGTTGAAGTCGATCTGCTTGATTTCGTCAGGTGTGAGAGGTTGCACTTGAGGTTCATCGCCGTCCTGTCGGTATGGCGCCAGAGCACTGGTCGTAATTTTGTTCTGCTTCGTCAGCATGTGCGCAGGGCTAGTGAGTGGTGACGTCAACAGCTTACCTCTTCTTCGATGGTTCGGATGACGCTTGAGAGGTCGGCAGTCTTGGGGATGGATTCTGAAGATGCTAGACCTGCGTTGTCAGTTTCTATCTCACAAGAGAGGAAGCGACATCGGGACCTCACTCTTCTCCAGCTCTTTCAACTGCTCTCTCAAATCTTTCGCCGCTTCCTGTGCCGCTTTCAGCTCCGCATCTAAAGCCGCCATCTCTTCAGGCGACATGACTGGTAGCTTGTCCTGATGATTAGTGTTGATCAAATCCGACCCTAAGAAGAGGAAGGAAGGTGTTCGCGTTGGTGGACTAGGTAAACTCACCTGATTGTATACAAAGATCGTCTGCTTCCCGTAAGGCTTGAGGGTGATCTCTCCGCGGTCTGTCTTGTCAGCTTGGCGACCTGCTTACAATTCTTAAACTTACCGGCTAAAGCCTGCAAGACCTTCTGAGCTGCGGCTTTGGGCACCTTGTTCTTGAGGTTGGCTGAGACGTCCGCTGTTTATGTGAGCTACAGGCCTGAGCGACTACCATGAGTTCTAGCGTACTGCTAGCATATGGGCGATTGACCTGCAGTGTCAGCTCGGTTCCCTCATGGCATCCGGCATGGGGTAAAAAGCTTACGGATTTCAGGTAGTTCAGAACCATCTCACTTGATCAGTATGGTCGTTATCATCTAAGAGCTTCAACACCCACCTCATCGGCTGTTACACGTCAGCTGAGTCACCTTCCCTCCCGCATGCCTTCCTTCTTCATCCTCAGGTCGGGGTTGAGCTTGGACATACCTTCATCCCCCTTGACTATCTCCTTCTTTGCATCCTTCTTTGGTGGCATGGCTGTTGAGATCGGTTAGAATAGCGTATGGGATGTGTTGTCAGGAGTGAGTGCGTAGTTATATGATGTATATCAGGATGGCCGAGGGAGGGAGGAGAAGAGAAGTGGTGATGGCGAAAGGGGACCGAGCGGGTGGAGGCAGTACGCGCCGAGCTTTCCCACGCTGCATCTACTCTACCCCGCAAACACGTGCATCTAATCCCGCCTAACCCCGCACTCGTTTGTTGGCTGGGCCAGATATGCAGCAACAATTTCAGCCCAGTGCAAGCCATACAAACCGCGAGCATATCGCTATCTTGACCGTCCATCAGCGAGACCAAGTAGTCAAACACACCTCAATATCGCCTGGCAGCGCATATCAAACGGAAACAGCTGCTTAAAATGCCGCCCAAAGCTATCAAAGATGACAAGGTTCGGCATCTCCACCATGTCGCCACAGGTATTGCTGGACGATGGTAGCTGACCTAGCCTGCAGACGTTCGGTATGAAGAACAAGAACAAGTCGTCCAAGGTCCAAAAGACCATTGCGACTATACAAAAGCAACAATCAATGGCTGGGAAATCACCAGCTGATGTACGTTTATGATCCTGCATACCGGACAATTGCGCTTGGGATAGGAGCTGATGTACGCAGCTGCAAAAGGCAAAGGAGAAGCAGGATAAGCTGGACGAAAAGGCGAGAATGGATGCCAAGAAGAAGATGGAAGCGGAGCTGTTCAGACCGGCACAGATACAGAAAGTGGCGTTTGGGACAGATCCAAAGACTGTGAGTCTGTGCTCGTGTGCCATTGCCCGGCAGGAGCTTACCGCGTCAGGTGTTATGTGTTTTCTTCAAAGCTGGCCACTGCGAGAAAGGTCAGCTCACTAACCTGATCACCGTATGGACAGAGGTAGAGCTGATGCATGATCCAGGTAATAAATGTAAATTCTCACACGACCCAAATGTCGAGCGGAAAGCGGCGAAAGTCAATATCTATGAGGATGCGAGAGAAAAGGAAGCTCTGGATAAGACGAAAGGTGCGTTCGAACGATGTCAGGGTAGTACTACGTGGCCCACGCTGATCCGAATTCAGACGACATGGCAGGGTGGGACGAGGAGAAGTTACGAGATGTCGTTGAGCAGCAGTCAAAGAGACAAACGAATGCGACAGATGTAAGTCAAACAAATCGTAAGGCCGAGTAATCATCTGATGCTGGCAGATTGTGTGCAAGTTCTTTGTTCAGGCGATTGAGGACAAGAAGTATGGATGGTTGTGAGTTCACCCTTTCCTGAATAATGTGGAAGTAGCTCACCCAGCAGCTGGGAATGTGTAAGCTTGAGGATTCTGTGCAGTCTGAATGTGGACGTAGTTACTGATTCTGACAGCCTGGAGGAGGAGATAAATGCCACTACAGACATGCGTTGCCGCCAGGTTTCGTGTTGAAGGCGGACAAGAAGAAGGCGGAGGAGGAGGCGAAGAAGGAGCAAATATCCTTGGCGGACTTCTTAGAAGTTGAGGTGAGCGGCCTCGAACGTGTATCCTGTCTTGCACTCGGGGGACTCCGCTGACACGTCGATAGCGCCATAAGCTAAAACAACCCCTCACACCCGTCACCCCCGAAACTTTCGCCGTATGGAAGAAGACCCGAGTGGAGAAGAAGCAGGCAGAAGCAGAAGCGATGGAGAAGGCCAAGGCGTCACAGCGAGCCATGGGCAAGATGACGGGTATGACTGGGAAGGATATGTTCGATTTCGGAGGGGAGCTGTATGAGGATGATGAGGAGGCAGAGGAGGATGATTGGGATATCAGTCGGATGTTGGCGAGATATGTAAGTGGAATCAAGTGTTTCTTGTGGGTCTTAGCTGAACCTTGGTGCAGAGAGCCGAAGAGGAAGAGAGGGAAGGGTATGATAAGCCGGCGGAGGACGAGGGAGGGGATGATAATGGGGACAAGGCGGAAGAAGGGGCGGAGATAAATGGCGTGACGGAGAAGCTCGAGGCCACTGGTGTCTAGTTTGGATAGTTGCCTTTCTAGGAGGACGGGGGGCATGCTATAGAGCTGCAGCATTCGCTTACCGGGAAGGGTTGACCGTTGACCGGTCAACGTTTTGACAACCCAGCCTGGCGGAGAGAGCTGCGTCCCGGCAAAACCTTCGGTAAAACAAGTGGCCCGGTGACGTCACTTCACGTTTCTGCCTCCACCTTGGTCAATGCCATAGTCAGCGACGTCTGCATCCGCGAGGGTATGTACTAGAACAGCCCTTCACACCCCTCAGCACCGTAGAACCATAACAGTGATCTACATAGAATCAAGAGTGAGTGTCTCGCAACTCCAAACAAAAGTGACACTGCTCACACTCGGGAGTGTCTCAAAAAGCTGGAAAATCAGTCTTCTTCCTCGGCGCCACGGGCTATATTGTGAGCTACGAGTCGCACACTCAATAGCATGGATGTCAAGCTAATCTTCAAAAGGGCGGCACAGTACTGACTAAGCTTCTCGCCCTACCCACTCCTCCATCGTCAATCACATGTCTCGTTCGATCGGCCGACAAAGCTCCGCTCTTCGACCAGCTCACAGTGCCGTCTGGCACCACTATCAAAGTGCTACAAGGGTCATTGGAGGAGCACGAGAAGCTCACCAAGGCCGCTTCGGAGGCTGACATTGTCCTCAACACTGCCAGCGCGGATGATCTGGAGGGTGTCAAGGCGTTGATGGCGGGGATGAAGCAGCGGAAGGAGCGCACAGGACACAGGAGTCTGTTCATCCAGACAAGCGGGACGGGAGTGATGATTGATCAGGCGAAGGGAGAGTATTCCAACGACATTGTAAGGCATATTATGGTGGCTGTCGTAGAGAGGAAGCCCAAAGCTTACGATCCCAGATCTACACCGATCTCAACCCCACACCCAAAACCCAGGATGCGCCTGCCCTTCTGTCATTCGAAGAGATCCCCTCTTCGGCGCCTCACCGAGAAGTCGATATTGCCATCAACGAGGCGGATGCCAAGGGCGACTTGAAGAGCTTCATCATTCTCCCATCGACCATCTGGGGTCCGGGTAAAGGCGAGGTGTACGATAAGGGCATTTCGAACAGCTTCTCGGATCAGATGCCCACTCTTTCACGGATCGCTCTGGACAGAGGTGTCGCCGGTCTGGTCGGAAAGGGTGAGTGCCGCATATCTTGCAAGCGTCCGAGCTAATGGGATCAGGCGCAAACATCTGGCCCCACGTGAACATCAGCGACATTGGCGACCTCTTCATGACGGTGTACCAACGTGCCCAGGGCGGAGATATCGGGCACGGCAAATCGGGATTCTACCTCGGCATCGCGGGCGAATATACCCTTCTCGCAGCCGGGCAAGCTATCGGCCAAGCTTTAGTGGAGAACAAATTCGGGGATCAGTCCCAGCCTACTCCCTTGTCGAAGGAGGAAATTGAGAAGTATTACGGTGGGAGCTATTACATGGGCAGTAACTCCAGAGGGAAGGCGGATAGGAGTAAGAGTATAGGATGGAGGCCTAAATTCACCGATGAGCGGGACTTTTTGAGGGCTGTGAGGGAGGAGACAGTCAGGGCTGAGAAAGTGTATGGGAGGAAGTATGGAGAGGCGACGAAGAAGGTGTATTAGGGGGCTAGTGTGCGCGGGTAGGAGTTTGCAAGGCCTGAGAATGCTGGAACGTCTGGTGCCGAGTTGGTGTGATATGTAGCCCTTACCTTACCACAAGGGCGGTTATGGTTCGAAAGGACACTCCAATTGACAAGAGAACTTTGTCCTTTGATGCCGGGGCGGCTGAGGACCGCAACAAGAACGTGCGAGATTAACTCTACAATGCAATGCACAATCACTGGGTATGACATGTCTCGACAGTGCCCAACTACTTCGTAGCGGCGAAAGACCCCTTCTCCCTCGTCCGCCACGCCCAACAAAGCAGATCTGAAACAAGGCGGCACGGGCTTCGGGAATCGGTAAGCTCGCCAAAATCCGCGCGGCCTCCACATCGATTGCGCGTTGCTGATCAGCGCATTTCGCTTCGTACTATCTCACTTAACCCCGCTAGGATGTCATCATCATCGTCTTTCTCACTACATAAGGCCGCTCTTGAAGGTGAGCTGATTGTCTATGGAGCAACTTGGTGATCAAGCTCATGGGACAGGTCAACCGGGTCTGGCGAGATCGCTCCTCAATGATGAACCAAAACTAATCAATGCTAAAGATGAGGTGTGCTTGTCATACTCTCGGATGAGGGATTTCGTACTGATATGAGGCAGGACGGTCGTACGCCATTACATTGGGCATGTACAACTGGAAACCTCGGAATGATACAACTGCTCATGTCTTTTCATCCGGACTTGGAGGTGAGGGATGCAATGGGCTGGACGAGCTTGATGGTGGCCGGTGAGTATCATCAGCTGAGCCCCGCCCGGATAAGCTCTGCGGATGCCATGAGCTGATGTGAACAGCTGCGAGCGGGAGACTGGAAGCCGTGCATGAGCTGTTAAATGCTGGGGCGGATGCCAATGCCGCGAATGAAAAGGGCCAAACACCATTGTGAGCTGTAGCCCTGCGACGATCCTTTTGCTCCAAGGAGCTGACCAGGCAGACACTACGCTGCCTCAAAGGGGTACACACCGGTGAGCTCAATCTTTCAAGAAGCATTGGGTGTCATGTGCTGAAGCTACAGATCGGCAAAGCACTAATAGCGAAAGGCGCAGATGTGAGTCTACGTTCAGCCATCGCCTCATTGCAGTGGAGGATTATGCTTCTTGAATGTACCTTGAAGTCAGGCTGACCCAGTAGGTCAATGCGAAGGACCGAGCGTCCCAGTTTCCCCTGCATCGAGCCGCAACCACGGGCTCGACGGCATTTGTCAACATTCTGCTAAATCCGCCAGAAGGCAGACCGAAGACTCGTTTAAATGGAGCGGACAGGGCAGGTGAGCTATCAAAGATGTCACGCGCTCAATGCGTTTCAGATCTGGAGCTGACGGTCCAGGTAATACCCCGATGCACCTTGCAATGGAGTCGGGGCACGGGGCAGTGGCTGTGATGCTGATAGAAGCCGGGGCAGACAGAGAGAGGGTGAGTGGCATCATGGGTCTACCGTACAGCCTGCAGATGTGCTGACGTCTGGGATAGCCGAACCTTGAGTCACAGACACCCGAGGAGATCGATGGGGTCGGAGGAGAGGAGCAGAAGAAGGTCCGGGCCTTTGTGGTCAGTAAAGTCGGGCCTAGAGATTGAATCCTGTAACTATGCATGCATAGTAAAACTGTACTCCGGATCTACAGCTACCAGATGCATGTCTCAGCTGAAGACAAATCTCATGAGTGCTACTACCCCAAGTGCCACAAGAGGCGGGAAGAGCCTGGAAGAGCGGAAGCAGAAGTACGACCGAAGCTCGCCGAAAGTCGGTTGGCCTGGTGACCGGTTGCTGTCAGGTACCTCCTAACCTGCCTATTTCTTGTCGCTCCTATCCCGCCTACAAGGGCTCACACCCCGTGCCAGTCGACTCGAAGTTTATCGTCGAGACCAATAGACTATGCGCTTCCCCCGTTTCCTCAACCGCCCAGCAAATCGTCCCTCAACCCATTGATGCAGGGTGAGGGCGAGCCGTTTCCGCCAACATGTCAAACATAGCTTGGCTTCTATGCGCCCTGATCGCCTTCGCCTATGCGATCAGATGGTCCCGATCAGAGTTAGAGAAGGACGTATTCAATGAGCCCCCGCCGCCCGTCGCGAGTCGACGGGTGAAGGAGCGTCTGGTAGACCACCCACCGGATCAAACTTCCCCCTCATCCACTCTTCGGGCCGATAAAAACACCACTGTTCGGGACGACGACGACAAATCTATTGCTCGGGAAGAAGACAATCCCAGCTCCGCTTCATTGCATGACCGTGACGAGCAGATTGAGAGGGTGCAGGAGCGGCTACTTGTACGTTTCTCATTGACGCCTCGCAGTGATCTGGCATCAACCTTCACCTTGTGTCAAATTGAGCTGATGGTACAGGCTCTCCGCACTGTCGAGCGTCCCCCTCAGGTCGTCTCCCCGGTTTCACCTGCGTCCGAAGTTGCCTCTGCCTTGTCGCCCACCCTTGACGAGCCTCGGCTCTCGCCGAAACCTGACACCCAGCGGCCAGCTAGACCCGAACACCCCAATGACCAGGTGCGGCGGGAGATGGGCCTCGCTCGTCCACCCCCGCCCCATCTAGACATGCGCAACAGGAGCTTACCGCCGCACCTCGACACCAAAAACCGACCAAATTATGCTGCACTAACCCCGCAAGCGGTGAGATCTCCCATTCCCTTCATACATGAGAGGAGGCTGAAAATGCAGCGAAACAATGCCCGTAGGCCGTCGCGTCGATCCAACGACAGGCCGGTTGAGCAATATCATTGCTCGTCGTGCAACAGGTATTACAACGATCTTTATTCGTTCGATCAGGTGAGTCTGGGTGACAGTTTCGGAATTCGTACGTGTTGGCAGCTAATTGTCCGCAGCATAATCTTATCAATCACCCGGAAGCTCCTCGATTGCCCTCGTCGGCCGACGACAACGGAGAGGTGAGTGTGGCAGTCAAGCAGACGGCGATGTGGGCACTGATCCAGCAGTTGAATGTACCTGTGGCTTCCAGTTGCGAAATGTGCCTTCGGACGTTTGACACCGCGTTATCGCTGTTACAGGTATGTGGTCGATTGGCATTGAACCACTTCCGTTCTCATCAACATAGCACAACGCTGCGTGCCATCCTGTTCTCTGGGCTGCAGGATGTTTCCAGTGCGGAATTCCTCGGTTCAAGACCGGGGAGGATGCCAAGATCGTAAATCGCAAAATTTCCGGAACATCCTGGATCTGGCTCATTACTCGTAGCATTATCGCCGTGTGCATCCTGGTCGGAACTCAACAGGTCCTCCCACTTCGAATCGATCACAGCAGGCATCACACAGAAACATCAATCCTACTCTAAAGGACACCATCATCAGTGCGGAGCCGGACCCAACGTTGCCAGATCTCCAGCGGACATATGGCTGTGATCTTTGTGACGATAGGTTCCCGACTTCGGAAGAACGAGACGCTGTGAGTTACTGTCTGTGGTGTACGCTTCAGGACATCCAGTTGACGCTGTAAGCATCGCGCTAGTCCCTTCCCTCACGGTGATAAGATGGCTTTGGCGGCTGCTTTCCCTCCCTTATCATCCTCACCCTCGAACACTTCAGCCACCTCGGCCACACCATCGACCTACCAAGACACACCCGGGCCCAGCCCACCTGCCTATGCGCAGGTGGCAGAGGACGCGTCTTCGGTCGGATCGACATCTCTTGACCTGACAACCGGTGATGACGGGAAAGAATTTTCCTCCCTGCACTGGGCGTTCAACTCTGCTCCGGAGGATGTTGTCGTGTCTCCAGCTAGCCTGGAGATTACCGACCCCGTCGACGATACATCCCTCCAACCCCTCGTCATCAGTGACGAAGATTGGGTGACGCCCTGGATCAATGATCCTGTCCCCGAGGTCACGTTCCCCGTCGTTCATCAATGGCAAGAAACAAACCCTGCCGATATTCCTCTCCCCGATTCACCTATCTTCAATGCCGACCCCGCCGTCGCCATCGACCAACCCCTCCCCACTTTTTCCATCTCCTCCAACTATGACGTTGATGACCGAATTCCGTTCGAGCACCCTGCGCCAGCTGAGCTCGTTCATCACGTCTCAGTAGGCCACGGCAATCCCGACGGGTCCGACGTCATCATTGTCCCCAGCCCCTTCAAGTTTGGCGAAATCATCCCGGATCCGGTGCCTCCAGGTTTAGAAGCATTTCCTGAACTCCCCTCCCGCGCCGACGCCGCTACTCCCAAGCCGATGCCGAAGTCTGATGCGGCTTTCAGCCGTTGGCATACGGACGTCCAGCCCGACTTCGCTATTCCCGACGTATCACCCAAGCTCCATACCGCACATACACCCACACTTCCTGACCTGTCACCCACGCCCGATCCGGCAGAAGAATTTGCTCGTCCGGACCCATCGCCCGAGCTCGATACGCCCACAGAGAGTCTGCAGGCTTCTCCCAATCCCAGTACTGATGCGGTCAATGAACCCATCACGAGTGTGGTAGAAGAACAGCAGCCTAACTCGGGGCCCGGTGAGACGCTGGCGGAGGAAGCGCAGGTGTCTGAGGAGGCCATACCTGGCTCACCGGACACGCGTTTGTCAAGATGGGATTCTGCGGAATCGCCAAAGAAGGGGCTGTCGAGATGGGCATCAGCTGGCTCAGGTGAATCCCAACAAGGGGAAACATCATCACGATGGGCTGCGGAAGACGATTCGCCTGCCGAGGGCTCTCCTGAGCCTGTCTCCGATTCCTCGGCGGCGGATTCGTGGAATATCAAAAAGAATGAAATAGAGGAAGTTGAGGAAGCGGTCAAGGAGAAAGCTTCATGGAACGAAGACATCGACGACGAGTATGCGGATGAGATTCCGGGTACATTTGTAGGCGCATCGCCTCCCGTTACCGGTACAAACAACATACCCCTCGGTCGACCTCGCATGGCCGTCGCTGGAGCAGGCTCAGGCAGCTTCCCCGGACCATCACCCCCAACCGCACACAAATCTCGGTACGCCCCACCACCTCATCCCATTGCCCGACCAACATCCCAAAGCGGATTTCCGGTGCACCCTTCCCGACAAATACCTCAACCTTTACACCATCCTCCCCAATACGGTCAAGCTCAGCCCATGTCCAATGGCTATCACAACGGCCAGCCGAGTGTAGGACATCAGTCCAACGGCGGATACCAGCCGAATGGAGTCTCTCGTGCCCAGACCCAGCACTATTCGAATGGTGGTCATAATGGGGGTCACACCGCAAATGGCTCGTATTCTCAGCCGCAATCGCGACCACCCATCCAGGCACACGCACGGGAGCCTAGCTATTCAGCCATGCTGCACGTTCAACAGCAAGTACCAAACTTCGCTTATGCGAACGACACGAGCTTCAATGCTTTCCCCAGTGCTAGCGATGATGACCAGCTTGGTCCTATCCCTGCACCACCCCTTGCCCAGCCATCGGCATGGGCTCCACCTATCACAGCCTCCTCCTCATCTCAATCCCCCTCCGCCCCGCTCCACTCGAACATCCCTAACGGTCCAACGTCGCCTGGCTTGTATAAGAGCGGGGCGTCGGATGTATCGGAGACGAGCTCTGGTGGCGGGACTCGCTTCGGATCACACTTTGGTGGAGCCATTGGTCCTGCTGGACCACCAGCGCCTCATCCAGGACCAGGCACCCGGGGACGGTGGGCCGATAGGGCAGGAGCTCCTCAGCAACAACCACAGCAGCAGCAGCAACAACAGCCAAGAGCCAATACATTGCCGCCACACATGTCACAACCACTCAAGCCGTCCCCACCCAAATTTGACGCATCGTCCGGGTGGACAACCTCTATTCCAACGCAACCTCCAAAGCGCAGCTCCGGCGGGAAGCCTATCTATGACACATACTCGGAGAAAGCAGCAAAGAGGAGGCAAGCAGAGGTGGACAGGCTTGAGCATATTGCTGCGAGCGAGGTGGAAGGATTTGGCGGATGGTGAGCGGGAGGACCATTGAGAGAAATGCGTAGGGAGATGTGAGAGACGAGAATGTGAAGGGAAAGGAGAACGAGAACATGAGAGGCGAGAGACGAGAATATGAGGGAGAAGAGATAAGAGAGAAGACAGGAGGGGAGATAGGCGAGAGCTACCAGATGAGGAGAATTGCGGAAGAAGGTATCGATCAGGGAGGAAAAGCCGAAGAGGAGGGTGTTTGAGAACTCTGGCGTGAGAGAGGTATTGTGGTCGACCTAAACAAACAAAAAAGCTCATAAAATGTGTACAAACCGTAGCTGTGATAGCTTCTCTTTTGGGCGTGTCTTGTTGATCGTCTGACAAAGCATGAAGATACTTATACTTACATTGCGAAGCGTGATTTCAAACTGTAATCATGACATGAGATGCGAGTGCTTTAGATCTACCTATAATACCTAGAGCTTGTCCCATTCCAGCCCGGATTTCGCAACTGCGCCAATGCAGACTCAAGCGCGAAGGCCGTCTTCGAGTCGGCCGTAGATGATGAGGTGGAGGAGAGGAAGGGAGGAAACGCCGAAGTAGCGAATTGATGATTTCGGGTTTGTGGGGGTTGTTGCTGATTGTGATTCAGAGACTGATTGGGGTAATTGTATGATCGGTGATGGATCGAAGAGTCTGCTGATTGGCCCGGGGTATAGTGCGAGTAGACAGGCCCGAGAGGAGTCCGAGAGGAATTGCTGGAAGCCCTATGAGCGGGAGCGGGAGCTCTGACGGACCCGCTCGTTCCTGTTACCGCCAATGAATACGCGGGCCTTGAGCCTCGGACTGTAGGCGCTGGAGGGCGCACTGGCGATGCCGATACAAGAGGGACGTATGAGTAAGGCGGAAGCGCAGGAGAGACTGTGCCTGATGTGATATGCGGCCCATTCACGCCGACACTGATGTTGTACTCAATGTCGCGTTGCGAGGAGTAGGAGGAGACCAAGGGGGCAGAGCGATTGGCAGACACAGGTCGAATGGGAGGAGATGTGAGGCGCGATGTATCTGGCGAACCCCCGCGGTGTCGCAAAGTACTGGCAGGCACAGCTTGAATGCTTCCGTCATGTGGGAACGGATGTTGAGCGTTCTCCATAGGTACTTGCAGGATTGTATCTGATGGCGGCGCCATGTTGGTGACGCCGGGCAGCGGCGAGAATACTACGATCGCTTTGATTGGCTCTATGGGTGAAAGAGGTGCCGCAGGGGGGAAGGGAGGGGCTGGTGGTTGATCTCCGCTGGGAAGATGGCCGCTCGCGAGATAGAGGGATGAAATGGCGTGCACCGGACTGCGACTACTGGGAAGGACCGTCCTAGGCGAAGAAGGTTCTCGCACTTGAGATGTCGGTGAACACGAGCGTCCTTCGCCCACTGGGGAGTCCGGCGAGAGCTCTCTGGTCGGACGTGGTCCGCCTGAAAGCGTTGCCGAACCAGCGACACCCCGATTTTTAGATCGCAGATCGATCGATGCGGAGAGGGGTGAGCCGGATGCTCCTGACGGGGATGCTTCCGAGGAGTCCTCAACGACCACCAAGGGCAATCCACCCAGTTCGAAGGGCTCCGGCGAGTACGAGAGACGAATAGGAGAAGGATGGAATCGTACCTTGCGAGCGGACGTCGGCGGTGATGACTCCGGTCGAACGAGTAGCAACGGTGGTGTGATCGCGTCGGGAAGGGACATAGGGGGAGGGTCGACGGACTGGCTCGAGCCCGCCTTGCTACGTTCTGCCTCGATTACAGGGAGAGCAACAGGTTCCGCCGCCGAAGTCATGCTCGGCGCTAACGCTGGCTTTGATACTGGCGATGGGGTGAGGAGGTTGATGTATATGTATCTCGGCCAGTCTTCAACATCGTCCTGGGCTAGGGCTCCGCCCAAGACCTCGTCATTACCGGCGATCCGGATGGTCGGTACCATTGGCGCAGCGGTGGGGTCAAGGGGACTTGGCATTCCTGCTGTCGCATCTCCTTCTTCCTCCGCCTCCTTCTCACCCACTTCCAGCTGGCTCAACGAAGCAAAGGACGACAGGTATTCGTTCGTACTCAGCGGGACCGTCGATGAAGACCGCAGATTGGCGCGGAAAAGCAAGCGTCGTGACTGCGGTAACGGTGACCGGCTGTTACCCCTGCTGGTCACGCTTGATTCAGCCGCACTAGCTTCATCCTCCTCAGATGTAGGACCGCATACTGTATCCCCGTCAGAATCGACTTCTCTGGGGTACTGAATAGGTGCTGAATTGGCATCCACCGCTTGGGGCCTGCGGAGTCTTAGGATGATCGGTGGATGAGTCCTGGCCGCGCCCGGACCACCTGACAGCGACATGTTGAGGCTCGTTTGACGCGTCTGTAGTGGAGAACTCCTCTCCGCCTTCTTCTGTCCCTTCGAATCCTTCTTCTCCGCAGTGATTCCGCCCAATGGAAGTAGGGCGGCCTTTCCAGCTCCCGGCCCTTGTCTCCGAAAAGCTGAGTTGTTTAGGGAGACCCCATTCGTCCAGGGGGAGCTCGTCGGCTGTCTGATTTGCACACCAACCTTCGTTGAGAGGTGTGGGTAGTGCCCGTTCTTGGGTCGCAAAAGCTGTCTCCTCCGAATGCAGACGGCACATTTGCAGACGTCCCTGCATCGAGGACAGACGAACGTTCGAGACTTCGGCGCGAATGTAAAGTACGTGTAACTAAAAACAATCAGCTCATAGATTCTAAAGCGGTGCGATATCATCACTTACTGGCTACAGCATGATTCACAAAACAAGAATGGACATCGGTGATTCTTGGGTCGGTGACTGCAAGCCATATGTGGACCGTCGAATGTCCGACGACACTGGTGGCACGATCGTTCCATTTCTTCGGTCTGAAGAGACATCAGCTCCCTGTCGCAGGAACCGGTAAAAGAACTCGCCGTAGTCGGAATCAGTGTCTGACCACTATTCGAGCTCTTCTTCGGCGGTGTTGGTGGTCTCCACTCGACAGCCACGACTAGACCCCCAATAGACTCCTGCTCCTCCCCCATAATCACCGCTGACTCTCTTCTGGCCACCGCCTCCGTCACCCCAGCCTCTACATCCGATCTCCCGGATCCGCTCGACTGGATAATTTCGAAGAAGTCGGAATCTTCGCGCTCCGATGACCCCACAAGGGTACTTCCCTGGTCTGCTGGCGTACCTTGCCATACCTCCATCTCCGCCTCAATCGAGATACGCGTCACTTCTTCGGGAGGTAGTACTTCATCCCCATGCGCGCTGCCGTAGTCGAGCGCAATCACCGCCTCGACTTCCGCTTCCTCCCTCGTTTCCCCGCCCTGAGATGAGCAGAGCTCTAGCTCAAAGGACCTGCTCGCCCTCTCTATAGGCTCCGACCACTCGACATACGCCCCACCCGCTATCCGCCTCGCTAGTGCCTTGTCGTACGGTATCTCGATGCAGGAGATTATACTTCTTTGGCCTGGACGGCGGGGTAGAGAAGTATCCGAAGCTGAATCGTCGCCGTATGCAGAGTCTGTAGAAGGGGCTCTGATTGTTTTTCGCCGTTTTCTGTGAGAGGTCGGGATATAGGGGGTCCTCTCGTCTTGGCTATACCATTCTGAGGTCAAAGAGGATGAAGTCGAAGTTGAGGCTCGGCGTATTATTGGTCGAATAATGTGCCGCTTGATATGGGGACGTGGGACGTATTGACCGGGCGGCGCATCTGTCCACTGTCAGCCGAGGTGATGGCTGAGAGTAACAAAACCCGATTTGGCGGAAAGAAGCAAGACGTACAATTCGATCCATCCGAGTCGTCTTCAGTGGATATCCAGCCTGCTTTAACATCATGAACATCGTACAGATCCATCCCCTCATCCCCTCCACTTTCCGCAGCAGTGTACCATTGCGGCGAGCTGCTTGCGCGCTGCTTGCCCTTGCTCAGTGCATGGGCGGAAGAAGTGGACAACGCTGAAGGTGTTCGTTCCCGTGGCTCGCCGGGCGTGATGACCACGGTGCTGCTACTACTGCTACCGCTGGCCGGGGTCGTCGAGTATGGCATGCGTGGCTACGACAGCCGAAGCTCGTTATGGCGTGCGTGATCTTCTTCTATGTGTTATATGGTTGTCGGTGAGGTATAGTTGCCCCATATGCATCCCGCCTGGTTCTGAGTGGCAGCGCGGCCTTCGCGGGTTAACGTAAACAACGATCGTATAGATCTCACGCGTGCAGCCATGAACCACGATGCAGGTGCTTACCACTCATCGATCATCTGCCACTAGCTAATGGCCTACCCATGATATGCAATCTCATCCTGCGTAAAGTCCCCATACCATTGCTCCTCCGCCTGGTACTCCTTGGTACTCATAAACCGCACATTATCCAAGCTGTCCTTCACCTGCGCCTCCCACTGGTGGAAATCTCTCACGATCTGGAGGTCATCTCTCGTCCGCCTCGCCTGTATCGCCTCCTGTATCTTGACAGCCAGACACTCCCTCATCCCTTTTTCGAAACGCCGCTGCGTCTCCGCGTACAACGCCGGGTCCGGCCGCGAATCCTCGCCCAGCGGCTCTTTCCTATGTGTCGAGCCGTCCGCCATGCTCAACCACAGGGGTTCAAAATCGCCAGTTCCCACGAAAGTATATCTCCTAGTTCGAGTTTTGCTCCCAAGCGTCTCAGACCCCGCTGGGCTGGCTGAGATGATAAAATTACACCAATGACCCCAAATCTTGTCAGGCCCCCAGCGGCGGTGTGCCATCTGCGACCCCCAACTGCCCCTGAAGTGATCGTATCGGGACGCCGCATGTCTCCTCCATAGAAAAATGACGACATCCTCCACTTTTGCGGGAACGGAATCCGCCAGACGGTACTCGCCCGGTTGGGCCGTAGGCGGAATGAGGAGAATAACGAGTTTCCGCAATGAGGGTGGGGAGGGAAGGGGTAGGAGTCGGTCGTTGGAGAGCTGTCTCAATGGGACGAGTACGAGCGTAGATGTGTCGAGTTTGTTGACGAAAGGGCAAGGGAAAGGGATGGGCCGAGGACGGTATAGGGGATCGCCGATGTCTTTGAGCAATTGCTTGTCGTCGATGTGAAGTCGGAGAGACGCCAAGACTGGATGGCGCAGATTCTGGTATCCATTTAGGCGTCTGAACCCAGCGGACTCGAGCCCTGTCGCTGCAAGAATGCCTGCAGAGACAGGAACTCCTCCTGCGCCCAATCCAGCCGGGCTCGCATTCCGGTCCAGCCGTTCTACATCTTCGTCCTCCTCAGCGTGTAGTGTCATGTTCTCGCACCCCACCTCTAGACAGTCGTGCTTTCTCATCTCCACGACTTTCACATGCCGCATCGCCAGCCGCTTGGCCCGTCTTAATCCGCGAAGTTGATCGCCGGGTGGGATAGGCAAGAATGGCGTGACTCCTGGATCATTGAGATACGGATTGACCCTGTAGCTGACACGGGCCCAGAGGTGGCTTGCCGCGGTATCGTACCAGAAGGTCGATACACACATACATCGGCTGAGCGTTTGAGGGGATGCGTAGGAAAGGGTTTGAAGCAGGATGTGGGGGATGGCGAGGGGTGACGGAGACGTAGTGGCGTTCATCCCGCAGCAGGCTATGGCGGTCAGCTAGTGGAGCAGAAGGGAGTAGATAAGAATCCACCTATCGACGTGTGATGTACTTTGATTGGAGAGATAAAGGTAGAGAGAGGTATCGGTTTGTAGGCTGCTGTCACCCGCCCCGCATTTCCCCGCATTTCCCCGCATTTCTTGTTGGCTGTGTGTCGCTGATCTATAACCCTCCTACTGAAATCCACTCAGAATAGACACTGGCTGATCTATGATGCTATTTGGCTATCACATATGGGACTACACCCTCCGACCTCGTCCTCATCTCACCTCGCCAGCAGACAGCAGGCCTCAACACTGGATGATCAATTCGAACAGCTAGACAGTCGGGATGCTGAGCTTCGCGGCCATGCACTGCCAGTACGCAAGCTGGCCTCGATTCAAGGTCTGCAGTCTGTGAGCTTTTCACTACTTGATGCACCAACCAGGTGGTCTTCTGACCTACTTTGTCAGCAGACACTGCCTCATTCGCTCGAACATAGCCCAGCAGCCAGTCCAGCGGCACCCTTGCAGCTTGCGCCATGTTCATTGTCCTGAAATCATACATGACGACGATTCCGGACTCCTGCCCATACATGGCGAGTATCGCCTTCCTAGCCGTGGGAGTGTCTTTGTACGGGGCAGCGAGGCAGTATACCGACCACGGATCGTCCTTAAAGAGTGGCTCGAAGTGGTTGAGCAACCGCTCGCGGAGCGCTGCCGCACAGTTGTACTGATCCAGCAGCGCCGATATAGCGGTGAGTAGACGTACGCCTGTGCCGGGTTTGTGGAGGCGGTGGTCCTGGGGGAACAGGTCGCGAATGCTATCGACTGGATCAAGTGGGGCGTGTCCCATCAGATCGATGAAGTGCTTGACGATGCCCGAGTGGAGATCGATGTCGATGGGGAGAGTTGCAGAGGCTCTCGCCTGATTGCAGGGCAGTGTGAGCATGTCTCGAAAGACTACGCTGTCTTGCATCAGCTTCTGCTATAGGCATATGACTTTGTAGGTCTGTGGGTATCCATCGCGTTGCGGGAACTTACCTGGCTGACTGCAAGTGGAACATCTCAATGTTGAACTCGACCCCGTCCTCCGACCTCAGCGTCAAAGTCTCGTGGCCTTGCATGGTAGCTTCTGGCGTGTCTAATCCGTGATGCGAGAAGATTTCTGTAAGTAAGCGTCTGTAAGTAGGCCAAAGGAAGCAGCTCATGGCTGGGTGATACATACTCAGTGAGAAGGGAAGTTCTCTTCGCCTGATCGATGATGTTGCCTCGAGGACTACCTTTGGTGATGGCCCCCACTTTCACCGGGAATAATCGGATGCCTCACCACCAAGAAGTGGGGCCGAGAGAGTTAATGTTCATCATGATAGGGTCAGCGAAAGGGGACAGTGGCGTCTGGAACGGACGTTTCAGCAGGAGTACTCCAGAACATGCCGCGAAGCATGCCAGACTTTCAGCTGTTCCAGCGTGTTTTGTAGACCAGTCTAACGAGTCTACAAGCTGTAGCTGGCGGCAGGTATCGGCCCAGGACAGTCGTTCTGGACATGGCGATCCCATGTTACGCGCCGAAGGCCGGGGCCAGATACAGCCCAGCTAGGAAGTTGTCAGCCGAGGCTGGAGGTTTCCACTGAGCTGCTCCTTTATTCTCTTGTGATCGGGTGGCTCGTGTCTGCAAGCCAAAGCCGGGCGGGCAAGCACAAGCCTTGAAACTAGACTTGGCTTATCAGGCTCGAATGCAAGTTTGTCAGCGAGGGTAGAAATACAACGCCTGAAACAGTGAGTCGTCATTAGGGCACTACACACACATGGTATTATCAACCTTCTCGGACCATCCGGCACCAACACGCTGTCTGACAAGGACTGAATGACCCAAAATTACTACACCGAGATGTCGAGACGGGCAGCTACGCTGTGCCAGTATGCCATCTGATCACGATCCGAATCCTACAAGCGTCATCAGCTCAGTGGGGGCGTCAAGGCGCCGGTGATCAGAAGGCGCATGTCCTTGCAATGAGAGAACTCACGCGTTCTGCAGACATCTCCGCGTCCGCCTTGATATACCCTAAAAGCCATTTCAGCGGTAATCTGGCCGCGTCCGTCGTTGAGATATTGTTGTATGCGCATTTGTAGCCACGCATGGCTCGTATGGCATTCTTCGCTGCGTAGATATTGTTGTGATTGGCAGCAAGACAGTAGACCGTCCACGCATCGTAATCATAGTGAGGTTCGAAATGAGTGAACAACCGCTCTCCGAAGGCAGGGGCGCAATCGAATTGATCCAGTAATCCCAGAACGGTGCTGAGCACATCGACACCTTTCCTCCAGTCACAAAGTGGGTGACCTTGGGGGAAGAGATTGCGGATATCATGAGATGGGGGGAGGGACGCGTGCCGCATTAAGTCGACGAATAGGCGGACGATGCCGGAGGGGAAAGGTATTTCGATCGGCTGTGTGGTGGACGTCTTCGCCTGGCCATTCGTCACGGTGAACATGTCTCGGAAGACTGAGCTGTTATCATTCAGCTTTCCGCTTGTCCAGAAATATTCCTAGACATACCTTGCCGACTTGAGGTGAAACATCTGTATCTCAAATACCTCTCCATCCTCCGACCTGAGCTGCACGATTTCGTCATCGTTACTGGGCGAGAGGGACATCTTTGGAGCGAGGCTATATGCCGAGTTGTAAGCAGTTAGGCGAACAGATTGATGTAGATGTCATCGAGCGGAAGAGGAGTGCCGTGCGGGAAGGGCTGTGAGAAGGTAGTCGTACTCCTTCTGTATTCGGTTCCGCTCATACCCTCGTTTCGGAAATGGTGGTGCGTTTCAGCTTGTTTCAGATGTCTGACTGGTGATAAAAGATTCATCTAATCTATGTCATCTCTTCTTTGCATCTACTGCCGCATTACTGCCCCAAGGATTATAGCCAACAAGAGGACCAGCAAAGCAATCAGGACCGGTGATACTATTTGATCAGCGGGACTCCGATTGTTGTCTCTGCTTGACTTACTCCCTGCGAAACTAGCGGGAACCACAATAGCGCGCAAGGTGTTGTCAGCACTTGCTGAAATGAGCAAGTTGGCAGAAGGGTTGAATTTGAGTGCGGTGGGAGGGAAGTTGTGCGCATGTAGTATCTTGAGTAATGGCTGAAAATGTCAGTTCAACGGCAAGCTGAGTTCCCGGCGGCGAACTTACATTCAGCGTAGCTGCATCTAGCATCCCGATGGATAGATCAGAGCAACCATATGCCAACAGCTTCCCGTCCGCACTGTAGGATCAGCACGTCCCCTTGTACATCTTCTGAAATTGGACAAGCTCACCTGACATCAAACACAGTTACCGGCTTCCCTGCGACTTCTCTCCGGCCCACCACATCCCACCGCCCAACTTCATCCCCTACCTTCTCCCCCGCTTTTCCCTTCTTCACCGGCGTACCTGTCTGTACCTCTGCTGAAGTGACTGCAGTAGCGCTGGGCCCAGCCACAAGGCCGAATGTGCATATCCAAGCTTTCCGTGGTTGGCCCTTTACGCTTCGAGCAGGAGGAGCGGAGTTAAGGACTGCATGTATCTTGGGTTGGGGGCTGGAGGTCGGAGAGAAGCTGTGATGTAAGCAATGTGAATCATACAAGGGATAGAAGACACGCTTACCGGGCAGCACGGAACATGACCTTCGTAATGTCAATGCTGGGTGGATATATCGTTTGCTTGAGCTCCAGTGTTGATTTCTCGCCAGCAACAACAAGGTGATATAGGAAAAGAGACGCAGTGGTCGTTATGACGAGCTGGATATTTCAGCTTGATCTCACCACCAAATGCGGATGGGAACAAACTGACCCATTCTCCGCCCTCGCCTCCCCAATCTAGATCGACAACTTCTCCGTCTAGTTTCACGATCTTGATCGTATCGAGGGATGGGAAGTGGAGGACTGATACAGAGTTGTCAGTCGTGCCTATTGCGAGGTATCTGGCATCGGGAGAGAGGGAGGTGAATTTCTAATTGATCAGCTGCTTCGCAATCTTTCGTCCTACCGGTCACGATAGCTTACCTGATACGGATAGTCGTCAGACCAGTCCGCCGATATGGTCTGCTTTCCCTTGGAGAATGATAGCCTATATCATTAACGCGCTGGTTTATGGGTGAGAAGAGTAATAATCGCACGTGTTATCCGCATATGAATAGACCCGGCACTGCTCATTCTTGCCAGCCTTGATGGATGACGATGACGCGTTGATTCCGGTAATTATCTGCTTGGTCTGAAGCATAAGCTCTGATCTGTGCTCATAATTCATGACTCACCTCCCTATCCACCGCGAATGTCATTGGCGCATCCTCTTCATTGCTCAACTTCAGCTCGTCGGTGTATTTCACATTCCTGGCATCTTTCGACACCTTGGCGAGTTTCTTTGATTGTCAATCAGAGCGAGCAGGTGCTGAATAATCATCGATGAATACTGACCAGCTTGTTCTCTATGCCACTGCGACTAGCACCGCCTCCGCCCCCCAGGATCAATGTCTCGTCGTCTGCCCAGTCGAGGCAGTACACCGGGTACCCCGGTGTCGGGTGAGGCCTATGTGACGTGCGCGTCATTCTACTGTATATCCTGCGGTCGTTCCTTGCTCTGAGGGGCTCGAGATGTATAGATGCTCTGGCTTTATATCGATGAGGAATGCGGAGTTCAGTCATATGGGTGAAGGCGTGACGCGTTTGGAGTGTCCGGACTCCAGATGTTTCAGAAGATTCCGGTGTCAGATCCGGGCCGGAATGAGAGCATTCCGGGAAGTATGACGTGTCTTGGTATCAGGGTGATTGATCCCGTAGCGCCGGTTAACGAAGATCCGGCCGAACAGAAAGATCACTCTGAGCCATTGATCCTTCTCACATCCCTCCTCATACAAGACTCCTCCATCAGCATATAGATAGATACAATGCGCCCCACGCTCCCAAAGCTCATCAACATCCTGGTGCCTGTCAAGCGCTCGATCGACTACGCAGTGTAGGTCCAGGAGCTCGGGCTGCAGCTGCGCAGACCCGCCACGATTTTCGGAGCGCGATCAAGTATTGAGCATATTACTGACTCGCTCAGCAAGATCCGAGTAGCTACAGACGGCAAGGGAGTCGACACCAATGTCAAGCACTCGATGGTGAGCTACTAGAAGCGCTTGTTTCACTGCTAAGCTGACAATGCCAGAACCCGTTCGATGAGATCGGTATGCCCGCCTGACTAGCTCCACAGCGGGACCAAGCTCATGTAGCAGCCGTCGAAGAAGCCATCCGTTTACGCGAGCGCGATCCCAAATCAGTCACATCCATTACAGCTATTTCTATCGGTCCCGCCAAATCGGTGGACACCATCCGAACAGCGCTCGCTATGGGCGCCGATGCTGGTATCCACATCACCGTGCCCGAGAACACCCTCGTTGAGCCGATCTCCGTCGCCAGAGCCATCAAGGCAGTGATCGAGAAACGTGCTGGTGGAAAAGATAAGATCGACCTGGTCATTATGGGCAAGCAGGCGATTGACGATGATTCAGGATCGACGGGCGGGATGTTGGCGGGCATGCTGAATTGGGGCCAGGCATGCTTTGCCAGCAAGCTCGAGGTATCGGGTGAGAAGACTGCCGTGACGAGGGAGATTGACGGTGGTCTGGAGAAGCTGGAGGGGCGATTGCCGCTGATTGTGACAACGGATTTGAGGTGAGCTTACCAAATTCCATCTAGATGATCGAAGACACAAGCTGATATGAATAGATTGAATGGTGCGTGTTGGCTGTGATATTCACTTCTGGGACCCAAGCTGACTTTGGATAGAACCCAGATATGCTTCATTGGTGCGTAGGCTCCGTTTGTGATGACGCCTGTAGTGATTCCGCTGATAACGTAGCCAAACATCATGAAGGCGAAGAAGAAGAAGATCGAGAGCTTGAAGCCAGAAGATTTAAGTCTGGACTTTGTCAGTTGTTCTGTACCCGCAGCTTCTGTGCTTCATGAGCCTGATCTGATACTCTAGGCTCCTCGACTCGAAACCATTTCAGTCTCAGCACCACCCACACGACAGGGCGGAGGAAAGGTAAGCTCTTCAAACCTTCTTAAGTCTGCGTCATACCTGAGCTTACATCCTACAGGTCGAGAGTGTAGAGGAGTTAGTGGCGAAGATGAAAGAGGCGGGCGTGCTTTAGAGCGGAGTAGAGGAAGAGTAGGGGTTGTACCGTGGGTGTGGTGTAGAGGCTATGTGCGCCATTGTTGCGTCTAAGTCGTGCCCCCAATTTGTGTCCCCGGAATTGTGTGGTCTACCACAGGTACCGAGTAGTAGCCAGCAGTGCCACAGTCCTCGAAGCTTGAAGCAGAGGCAGGGCGGGCGGCTGCCAATCGCGGTATATGAAACGATGAGCCCGTGCGCCGCATTGACAGGCGAGTTGGCCGGCAAGGTTGCTTTTGCCCTTACCTTCAAGCTTCATCGAACATTCCCCTTGACTCGCCACTTCCCAGCCGTCCAAATCCGCCTACCAGGAGGACGTCAGAATAGCCTAGATGGCATCGTATATGCCAGGGGCTCGGTGACGGCTCGACATCGGAAGCGCACTTGTTGAGACTGCCGCGTAAACAGGCAGCAGGAATGACCGAGCCCATCAAGCCCAAGCGAAGGGTGTGTATCGTCTCTGATCATGATAGCGCGCAACAGCATACATGTAGCATACACTGACAGAGCTACAGGTCACGGCTCAAATACCCATCTCATCCTCACCTAAGCTCCCACCGAGCTCTACCGCATCACCTACGTACACCAGCTCATCCCGGCCGGCTATCCGAGCGAGAGTAGACCCCTCATCGACCTCAGGATCCAGCACGCCCACTGCTCGTCCCTCTCTTCGTCCATCGCAATCTACCACCTCTATCCGATCATCGGCATCACTACCTGCCGTTCCGAGCTTGTATTCCCTGCCAAGTCGACCCCGATCGCCCGTCCGTGTGAAGTCGCCCTACCTGCCACCAATATCAGGCAATGGATCAACTCCTTCAGGCTCTGTACCAGGCGTAGGGGTCCGGGCGAAAGTGAGAGCGTCCAGTCCGGCTCAAGGAGGGCTGGCGTCTCCGCTTAATCAGAGCTATGCGCAGAACTCGGGTACGCCCGTTGTCCGAGCCAGAGTGACGAATGTCTCCGTTACAGCAGATGGGACGGGATACGGCGGTCGAGCGAAGGGATTCCCGAGCGGTACGGGTGATAGCCCTGGAGTGGGGCTGAGAGGGAAGGACGATGGTGGCATCGGGGCAGAGGTGGTTCGGCCAAAGGTGGCCAAAACTCCGACGCAGGCACCTTTGACACCGACGATCCCTCACGCAAGTGGCTCCAGAGCGTCGTCCGTTGTCTCTGGGTCATCTGCATCAGCGACTGCAGCCGGAGCACAGATTGCTCCATCCCCAATATACTCGCCTCAGCTCCTTCCACCAACTTCGCCCGTCTACTCTCATCAGCACCTCCAGACTCCTGGTGCTGGGCCTTCTTCAAGTACCGCCCAGCCTATCAATCGACGGCGGAGTATCAGTCCCGTCGGCCGAGTGAAGCTTGAAGATGAACCGTCATATGGACCCCCGCCATCCTCAGCGATTCTTCCAAATTACCGCCCCTACCCCCTCACTCCCACCCTATCACCAATATCCAGTGTAGCCAAAGCCAATCTGTACGCCCAAGATCCGACAGCGTCTTGCCCGCCCTCTCCGCATTCTGGAGCTCTACCAGCGAGAGCGCTAAAGGGGAATGGAAGGCGATTACCGGATCATCCTTATGCGACTCGACCGCCCGCGGCGCCCATACCCCCCTCGCCGGAATTGAAGTTGGTCGAATTGCCACCATTGGCTTTGTCTATGAGTCGGGATACCGAGAATGGGGATAGAAGGGACTCTGCTATTGAAGGAGGAATCACAAGGCGTGAAAGCGCGCAATCGCGGTACTCTGCTGATGGGCAGTTGATTGGATTGGGGCTGGAGGTTGCGCCGGAGATATCAAATGGCGAAGCAGATGCGACCGATGTCAGAGGGACTCCGCAGATCGTGCATGGAGATGGTGACACGGCGCCGGCTGATCATGAAGCCAAGGACGGAGACACTTCGCCAGGCTTGGAACTCCTCGACGACGAGGTCCGTCAACCAAGTGGCGTAGTCGAAGAGGCGAGGATCAACCGAAAGGTGAAACATCACCAGGTTATCATTATCTGTAGAACAAAAGCTAATCTCCTCAGGTCGCAGATCTTGAGATTTCCAATGCTAGCTTACTAGCCATCAACCGATCATTAGAAAGTACGAGTCACTTTCCACATAGTCTACGCATAACATCCTGACAATCTCAGTATCGAAGTCCAAACAACGAGCCGAGATTCTACGCCTTCGGCGGGCCCTGCGAGAATCCCTAGCTGGGCCTATCATCCCCACTCTCCCAGGCTCATCATCCGCCTCATACTTTCCCTCATCTTCGACCCCTCGATCCAGTACATTCCCCCAATCACCCTTCTCGCGGCTGTATGCCCAGGCCCCTCAGTCGCATGCTGATCCTGACGCTGAGGACGAAGACGACTTTGATCCCGGGGCGGAAGCGGACCTCGAGGAACGATGGGCGAAGTTGGAAGGGATGATGAGCGCGATGCAAAAGCGCGCAGAGGTGGCTGTGAGGGCTGTAGCGGAGGAGAGTAGGCCGGCGGGGAGGGCGGTGTTGGGCGATTGGGGTGATGAAGAGGGGGAAGGAGATGGGACGGGAACTGGGGGCGTTGGGACGCCGGAGAGGCATGGGGAGGGTTGATTGCGGATCGTGTCTGGCGTGGATAGATTATCACCACTTCGGCCAAATTAATGGATGTATGTACAGTATCTCTGGGCGGAATTATGCTAGACATGACCTTCTTCAATTGATACATACCGACATTTGCTGTTTTGTCCAGAAGGTATTGCGAGACGGACCCTGACATGCACCCTTCTGCTCCTCGGAAGTGGGAGCACCGCGCAGCTCCGCACGCTCAAACGCTGATTACCTCGTCCTAAAGACGACAAGGTGAGAAGCGGGTCCTCCCCAGTGTGCCGATGACGCCGTGGTGCCAACTAGCTTCCCTGTTGGGTGTCACGATGGCTGACACATAACAGGCTCATCCCGCAGATGTATCCCAAGTAGCCTCCAAGAACCCGACAAACTTGACCGCCACGTCATCCGCGCCTCCCATGCCCGCCGCTCTACTTCCAGACGATTGCGCCTTGATCTGCACGGCCTCAAATTGACGCTTGAGTCGCTGCATCTCACTCAGCGTCACCCGCTTCATCGGCAAACGCAACTTGAGCCCGCTCGCCTTCAGAGCTGGAGGTGAGGGAATGACAAACTCCGTAGCGGACGGAGTGGAATTGATGTGGGATAAGAGGGCGGTGGTTATTGTTGATGTGGTGGAAGTGAGGACTTGCAGGGTGTTGGGTGTGGGTGTGGGTGGAGCGCGGACTGCTGCGGTGGGCGGAGCTTTTGCGCCGGTGGTGATTGTGCTCCATATTGCGTCGAGTGGAAGAGGTTCTGTGTGCGGGATAGTGAATAAGGGAGAATCCCAGCGGACCATTGAAGACGGTTCTTCGAAGCGCATGATGAGGTTGTCGAATCTTTAGATTGTCAGCTGGCTGACATATCAAGACAAAGACTTAACTCACGTTTCTGGCTTGTACGATGACTCCCCTCGCTTCTCATGCCACTCCCTACACAACTCAGGAGGGGTCGCGATATGCAGCTAGGATGTATTAGTGTGCATTCCCCCGACCCGTGAAGTGCTGACTCACAGTGCACACCCTTGCATGAGCCTCTCTCGCGGCGCAGTACATCTGATATCTGAATCCTTTGATGTAGTTCGGACTATCGCAAATCACTATGGTATCTGGACCAAGGTATCTTGTCACGGCGGTGTAGAGATTGGCTCGGCCGGACTTCTCAGAGATACTATCTGGGTCAATGAGCTAATTCATCACGCCATTTGAGCTTGAGCGTAGAACTAACTGTCGTATACCGAACGAGGGACGTGATTGCTCTCATCATCCACAATGACTACACGCAATTGCGGTCCAGCATACCCCTCGGAGGAGAGTCGAGAATCGAAGTCTGCCTTGAGTTCTCGAGCTCGGGAGGACTTTCCGGAGCACGGAAAGCCGGAGATGGTGATCAGAGCCATGCCTGAGGACAGAGCTCTCCTGTGATCAGGCTAGAAAGCTGTGATTTATGGACTGATTGTAGCAGTACTAGTGTCAACGGTAATATGGGTACCTCAGCCAAAATTCCAACCCCAGAGTGGTCACGTGTCAGGCACGGCGATCTCCGCCACTCTGCCTCAAAGCTTAAAGCGTCATTCTGCCCAACCCCCCCCCTCTTGCTCTCCTACGAATCATATAGACCTCATAGCAGAGCTGAGGGATCTCCCGCTGTCATCTGAGAGCAAGGAACAGGCTGGTAATTCAGCTCTGGACACCCACAACATGCCTCGAGGGGACGAAACCCCCACGGGGAGGCAACCACTCCGATCAGCCCTCGACCCGCTTTCCCAGCCCTACTTTCACGGTCTGACTTCGGCTGCCACTATGGCCAAAGAGGTCATCATGGGTGGTCTTGGCTCTGAGTACAGGCGATCGGAGAGTATGAGAATTCTGTCAGACTGTCAGTCACGCCTCTGCACTTTTGTCCGATGTCAAGGCTGACCCTTTTAGTGACTCCCGCATTGATGCACCCCCGGATCATAGGCAATGCAGCCAGCAGCTCGAAAGTACGATCTCTTCCACCAGGGACGAACCCCAGACCAAATGCTCTCCTGCGCCTACCGACTTCCCTCCCAGGTGGATTCGCAACTCTATCAACTCGCACGACGGCGTCTTCACTTGCCATTCTTGAATCTGTCGATAAGCTCGCTTCTTTGTCACTGGATCAGCCACGCCTACATCCATTGCAGGAAGAGCAGCCGAGTCTGATCCGGGGGTTCAAGGCCACAATCCCGTCATCGGAATTGGCAAAGCAACGGCGACGGCTGATTCGAGGTGGATTGGCCGAGGAGGAACTAGGCGGAAAGATGGGATTAAAGAGATTGGGCGACAGGGCACGAGGGCTCTTGACGGAGGGCGGAGAGGAGGGGGAGGGATCGGAAAGCAGTCTAGATGGAGCGCGGAGAAGTAGGCGAAAAGCGAGAGAAAAGAGGAGGGCAGGGGAAGGGAAGGGCGCAAAGGGGTATCATGTGGAGGACCTCGTCAAGCAGGCGGATGAGATTGCGCAGGACAAGGATAATCTGCAGACTCGATCGGTAAGCTTAGGAATACCGTTTCGGTTTAGCCACTCAAAGCTGATCTCCTTCCAGTCTTTGATACACGCAGAGATTGGCGAGGTGTCAGCGAAGATCGACACCCTCGAGGAAATCCGGCGGCGCCTAGAACAATCCCTGCTGCATCTACAGGAAGAGCAGTTGGAGCTAGACGATGAGCTGGAGGGTGTACAGGAGATGATGACTTCTCCAGAAATCACTTCTGCGGCGGGGACAAAGGCGATACCGAATTCCGCCAGCGGGTTGAGCGCAAAGAGCTCCAGGAGAAGAAGAGGACCGGCATTCTTGCCTAGCGAGCATGATGACTTACCGCCTGGCGTGGCCTTTATGGTCAGTCAGCTATAGTATATCAACCTGAGGGGTGGACGAAGCTGATTGGACAGAGTTTGACCGGGCACACTGCGCCCATCACAGCGCTAGACTTTGATGAACCATACGGTATGCTGGTTACTGCTGGACAGGATGAGGTGGTGAAAGTGTGGGATCTATGTGATGGGGAGGAGATTGGCCAACTACGGGGCCATCATGGTGAGTCCAGTGTCCCCAATGCAATACATTCCACTTCTGATCATCTAGGTATGGTCAAAGCTCTCCAGGTGGAAGATACGCTGTGTCTGACCGGGGGAAGTGATGGCGCCGTTAGATTATGGGATCTGCGTCTGGTAGAGGATCACGAAGCTCGCCTACAAAAGATCACGAGGAGGGAGGAGGAGCGCGATGTGCTTGAGCGGATAGCAGAGCATGATGGAGAAGACGGATTCGATTGGGATGAGGGACCGAGTGGATACACCGATATGTCGGCTATGAGTCGGATAGAGGAGGAGAATGGGCCGTGCGTTAGAGTGTTGGAAGGGCACAGCAAGGCCATCACTTCGCTATACTACGAGGACAATGTTCTGGTATGTTTCTCAGGCCTCACGATGTGTTAGAACTAACGTCTCAGGTGACTGGCTCCAGCGACAAGACGATCCGGAAATGGGACGTCACCACTGGTCAATGCGTCCTAACGATGGATATTCTTTGGGCAATCTCCAACCCTCCCGCAGCATCACAAGCTTCACCCTCGTCGTCTCGCCGTAAACCCCAATTACGACATCGATCCTCCACATCTTTCAGCTCGGTGCACTATGATGACCTCTTACCTTCACCCGGCCCTGGCGCGTCATTGATGGGCATGTCGGGTGCTCAGTTACTGGCAGCGGCGACAAGTCAGCAATTTGCTGTCCCGACGCCACCATATGCCGATGGGACGTGGGAGATGTATCAGGACTTCGTGGGTGGATTGCAGTTCTGGGGGTATGCGTTGGCGAGTGGCAGCGGAGATGGCGGTGTGAGGATGTGGGACTGTGAGTTTGTCCAAACCTGCTTGATGAACCCCAAAGCTGATGATTCCAGTGAGAACGGGGCAGGCTCACAGGACGCTCGTAGGACATACAGCTCCGGTGACATGCCTCCAGTTTGACGAGAATCACGTTGTTACCGGATCTCTGGACAAGACAATCCGAGTGAGTTCAGCGGTCTAGGATACGACGACAGCTGCAGAGGCTGATCAGTCAGATCTGGGACATCCGTCAAGGAGCCGTGGCCGAGACGCACAGGTACGAGTACCCCGTCACGGCGTTGCAATTCGACAGTCGCAAGGTTGTGGCATGTACGGGAGAGAATGGTGTAGAGGTGAGCTCCTCCCCACTCGACCGGCGTCATCTCGGTGGCAAGTATAGAACAGAAAGCTCACCTTGTGTACAGGTGTATAACAGGACCACTCACGCACACACACGATTGATTGTGAATGGGCATACAAAACCAGCGGAGAAGCTGCGTTTCATCGACAGGTATCTCATCAGTGGGGGCAGGGACGGCACGGCCAAGGTGTGGTCCATGTAAATTTAGTCGGGCGATGTCGGGTCGGCATGCACAGCCGTGCAGATTTGGGTCTCACTGGTGTACAAGGGTGTATATAGCTCAGCAGCTCATCGCTCATCGGTGCCTGCTCCGTACTGCTAAGTGGGTCCAAGGAAGGGAATTCTACCGGTTTAAGCGTGAGATCAACCCCTTCCGTCGGAAAGGAGGAATGTGATTATTCATGCGAAGTCAGCTCGGGGCGAAGGGACGAGGGCTGACGAGGGTATAAATACCTCGGTCGCTTTAACATCCCCCTTTCACCAACAACAAATACACCCAAGTCACATATACTCATACACAATGGCCAACTCATCTCTCTCTGAAGGCTTCTTCGCCGCCGTCGAGGTCAGTTTTTGTCCCCTTCGCGCGCTATCTGCCTCCGAGGATTGAGTTCCTTCACGCGCAATGCTGATTCTCGCAGAACCGACGCACATACTACGGACTCAAGAAGGAGTCCCCCATCTCTGATGCGGAGCTCGAGGCGATCGTCAAGCGATCCGTCAAGCACTCGCCCAACTCTTTCAACATGCAGCAGTCGCGCGCCGTCTTGCTTACTGGCAAGTACCACGATCAGCTCTGGGACAAGGTTGCCGAGATCTCCGACAAGAACTCTCCTGATGAGGGTATGTCTGATGATTCTTCGTTGCTGGAAGGCAATTGCTGACATCATGTAGAGCAGAAGAAGGCCGGTAGGGGCAAGATCGAGGGAAGCTTCAAGGCCGGTTACGGGACCGTCATGTTCTTCGAGGACCAGGAGGTCGTCAAGAAGTGGGGAGACATGATGCCCGCTTACGCCGAGGTGAGTAAACTGTAGAGAAAAAAATGATGTGAAAGCCCGCTGATCATCTACGTAGTCATTCAAGATCTGGTCTGAGGATGCTGCCGGTATCTTGCAGTACGTCGTTTGGACCGCTCTTGAGGCCAACGGTCTCGGTGCCAGCTTGCAGGTACGTCTCAGTCATCTCGCCCAAGCCACATGCCTTTCATCAGCTGATCATTATAGCACTACGCCGGTATCTTCGACGAGGCCCAGACTGCCGCTACCGAGACTTTCGGTCTCCCTTCTTCATGGAAGGTACGTCTGACGTCCTTTGCATGCAGTCCTCGGCCTTCCACCCTTCTCCATACGACACCGTGGATCCCTGCTGATCTATCCAGTGCACCGCCATGATGCCCTTCGGTACTCCTGCTGGACCCCCCGGCAACCCCGCCCACCCCAAGGAGTTCGCCCCCCTCGAGGACCGTGTCAAGTCTTTCCTCGGTTAGAGGGTGACTTCAGTCCAGACTGCTAGATTGCTAGATACTGCTATGATTAGATGTGAGGACGTAGAGATGCATGAAACGGATGTGGGGACCCCTCGAAAGTCTGATGTTGGCCAGCTGCCACCAAAAAAAAAAAAAAAAGGTGCATAAAGTACAGGTAAATTGTGCCATAACAAGTACACTAGTCCCACCGAACGCTAATCACAATCTCACTCAGGCCTATCTTACACGATCCATCTTCACCTCAAATTCCCACTGCTTCCCCTTTCATGCCAGCCCGGACCTAATAGTTGTCGTCCATCTCGCTGTCGTCGCTGTTCTCGGGACTAGCAGCGCGCACAGGAACCACCGGGGCCTTCTTCTTGTTGAGGTTGAGCTTAATCTTTGGCGCCGTGAGAGGCTTGAACATAGGCGTCGTCGTCCCGCTCGGGGCATTCGACTCCGAATCATCCGTCTGGGCTTGCTGCTGCAGACCAGCCAGAGCCTTGTTACCCGGGACACCCTTGCCCCTTCCCCCACCGCCTGGAGCTGCCCCCGCGCCGCCCCCACTGCGCAACTTCGGGACTTCCGCCTCCCACATGGTATCGAAGAACTCCTGCATGTCTTCGGCGGCATTGAAGACCCACGATCCCTCGGTGTTGTACGCCCGAGCATTGTTGAAGAGAAGGTGCATGTCTGACCGGAAGGCCTGAAGCGAGTAGGATGGCGTGCCGAGTTTGCGCTTGATCTGAGACATGCAGATGGGCTGGGGAATAAGTTGATAGTAGTCGGGATAAGCCTGTGAAGGTCAGCTCCCTGCAGATGCTCCGCCGATTCATCCGGACTCACCTTCTTGTCAACCGGCTTGAGGAAGTACGTGTTGAGATCCTCGCCCTCCTCAGACTTCTGAGCGTTGGTTTCATCGTACAATCGACGCATGAGCGCAACCTCCTCATCGGTGGCCTGATTCTGTCCAGTCTTGCGCTTTTTCTAGGTTCGTCAGTTGAAGTCCACATTATGGCAAGAGTCGTACTCACAACTCCCGAATCGTCCCCTTGAATACTGGGCGTGACACTTCCGCTCGGCCTTGCCCTCTTCTTGCCCTTGGCCCCTCCTCCACCACCAACAGGCGTCTCCGGCCCATCGGTATCTCCACCGCCGTTGAACTGGAACGGCTTGAGCTTGATGCTGGTAGCCGCTAGAGGCTTTCCATCCGCCTCGGCCTCCTCCAAAGCAGCATTGATTGCCTTCCTCTCCTTCATCCTCTGCTGACGCCCCTTCTTCCTGTCGACCGCATCCTCAATATCGTCATCTGACGCATCGACCGCGTTGAGCCATTGCTCATCCGTCAGACCGTCGGTGTACTGCACATCCGTCTTCTTACGCCTGCCCCGACCCTCTTCTTCGGCATTGACAAGGGCCTCAGCCATCTCGACAGCAAGATCTCGGCGATAGAATGCCGGAAGCTCCTCTTTGGTCATGAGGGCTGGAGGGAGTGGACCGGTGTTGCCAGCTTGATGCCAGGCATCCAATTTCGCATTGTTGCGGTCGATGTCCATCTGAGTGAAAATGGCAAGTTCGTCGTCGCCGCGAGCGAGGATTTCGTTCAGTTCGTCGTCACTGAGTTGAGGTTCTTCTTCCTTGGAATCGTTCTCTTCACCAGCAGGAGCGACCTCGAACACCTTGGCCTGTACGATATGAGCTTCGCGGTCACCATCATGAAATTGGAAGAAGGCTCACGAGAATAGCCTCGTACTCTGCACCACTGGTATTATCGTCGAACTTCCCAGCTTGGATAACCTTGCCGTCCAATACAAGCTTGCTCTGCGCTCGAGCTAGAACTTGCTCCTCAACTGAATCGGAGGTGATGAGTCGGAGGACTCTGACTTCCTTCTTTTGTCCGATACGATGGGCACTTCTGATCAGTAGGTGGTTCACTGGTACCTTCTCAAAACTTACCGATCCTGGGCTTGCAAATCTGCGTGAGGATTCCAGTCGGTATCGTAACTACTACATCAGCACATGATGGCGGGCCGATGTCAAGCAGGACCTACATGATGACCGTGTCCGCGCTTTGCAAGTTCAGACCCAAACCACCAGCTCGGGTACTAAGGATGAACACCTGATAAGGACTGTTGGGATCGTTAAAGGTACTGAGCAGGGTCTGTCGATCCTCCGCCTTGGTCGAACCGTCCAATCGGCAGTACTTCCACCCTCGATAATCGAAGAAGTCGGCGATGATGGTCATGATTTCAGTCATTTGGAAGAAGATTAGAACCTGCCCTGTCAGCTTTGAAGCTTCGTAGACATGACACAAAAAGCTCACCTTGTGTCCAGTATTGAATAACTTGGGCAAGAGCCTATCCAGCAATTCGAACTTTCCGCCCGCTCGGATGATCTGGTCGTCGATACTGTTGCCAACGGTGAAGTCCTCGTCGACCTCAGCGAAGACGTAAGGGTGATTACAGATCTTTCGAAGCTGCATCAAGGCGTTTTGGAGGGATCGCGTCTTCTTCTTCCTGCATGTACGTCAGCTATGTTCATTCGGGAAACAGGAGGTTTCAGCTTACCCAGCAGAAGCATCCGTGGGCAATGTCTTGTACGTCTTGACGCTCTTGTAGAGAACCTCCTGCAAGCCAGACTTCGCGACGTAGATGATTCGCTCGACTTTGTCGGGTAGCTCACTCTCCACATCCTTCTTCAGTCGCCTGAGCAAGAATGGTCGAAGGACCTTGTGCAGTCGCTTGACAACGAGTAGTTGTTCTTCTTCGGTGAGGGTTATCGCCTCGCTAGTGGTGTTTGCGAAGGGGGAGGAGAACCACTCGTCGAATGACTTGACCGAGTTGAAAATTTTGGGAAGCACGAAATTGAGCAGAGCCCAAAGTTCGGGAAGGTTGTTCTATCAGGGTTAGCTTAAAGCCATGCGAGATATGCTCAGAGCTTACCTGGAGTGGGGTACCAGTCAAGATCAACCTATATCGAGTGGAGTAGTACTCATTCAATGTCTGACTGAGTTTACTTTTGACATTCTTCATTCGGTGACCTTCGTCGATGATCATGTGAATCCACTTGATCTTACTGAGGATAGGCCGCTCTTTTATGATGTACTCGTAAGTCGTGAGGCAGACTTGGAAGTCTAGAGCGCGCAGGCGGGGGTAGGCGTCCCTTCTGGCAATGGGGGAACCCTTGAGAACAACAAGTCGGACTGTCGGCGCCCACCGCTCAAACTCCATCTGCCAGTTGGTAAGGGTTGAGAGAGGAACGATGACGATGAAGGGTCCAGGCTGACGTTTCTTCTCGATAAGGTAGGTGATCAGCGAGATGGTTTGAATGGTCTTACCAAGACCCTGGTTGTCAGCAATGTCACAATGTCTGGACTCACCATCTCGTCGGCGAGAATACCATTCAGTCTGTTGTTGTACAGACTGATCATCCACTGCAACCCCTTGACCTGATAGTCTTTCAATGTTCCACCCGTCAACATCTTCGCTTGACCTGTAACCTTCTCCTGCAGCTTGTGCGCAACAGCGTAGTAATCCACCTTGCCCTCCTTCGTCTCTGCGCCCTCTTCCTCGCCATCCTGCCTCCTTGCGCCAAACATGGCCTCGCTGGCCGGTCCGTCTTCGACCTCAAAGTGGTCCATCGTCATCTGGTCCCGGTGGACATCGTCGTTCTGTTGATCACGGACCGCATTGGCCAGAGTCTCGAGGTATGAGTCGGTCTGCTTGAGCAGATGCCCGATACGGGAGTCTTTGGCTTCGCCAAGGAGTGCCAGGTAGGCGTCCTCATCGTCCGCCTTCAAGGCCTTAAGACGGTCCTTGGCGAGCTTCTCAAGTCGACGTGCCTCCTCTTTCTCGGTATCGGCGTGCATCTTGAGCATGGCTCGACCGAGTCGTCGCATCTTCTCGCCGGTGGCGCCCCGAGGCGTGCTGATTCCAGCGTCAACGATGGCCCGACCATGGTCGCAGATGGAGTTGATGTATGACAGGTGGCGCTGTTTGCCCCGCTGTTCTCGCTCGGAGCGTTGACGGCGTTCCTGAGTTTCGGTCGCGCGGGCATCTCGAAGAGTGTGAGTGCGGAACCGCCGGAATTGAGATCGGTCGGCCGGGACAGCCGTGGCGTGGTGCATCGCCCTGACCAGATCCTCCCGGAGCAGTCTCTGCTTGCCGATGAGCCTCAAGCTGAGAAGCTCGATCCGCGCCTGAACGCCCATGGGGGTTTCGCCGTTGTTTTCGGTGATCCCGGGGACGTCCTTGCCGCCATTTTCCATGCCTTCCGCGGCACCTAACCCCTCCAGCTCCTTCATACGCCAGCTCATCCTCGTGTCGATATACCGATTACGCTCTTCCATCAAGAGGTACGGGTCGAGGCCCTTCGGCATGACGCTGGGAACCATCATGCGCTGGAGTTTGTTGATGGGGTTGGCAATCTCGGCATCGAACTTGCGGTCCGCGAAGATGGACGGGTCGACGAAGGAGTTGTAGGGGTAGATGAGGGAAGACTCGTCGAACTCCATGGCGTAGATGGGCTCGGGAGGGGTGACAATCTTCTCCTCGACCTCCTCATCGACTTCCATCTTGTCGCTGGTCTTGGGGTTCTCGAGTGAGTGGGAGATCACCGCATCGACAGTCTTCTCGACAGCTGTGGCGGCAATGTCTCGACCGAGAGGATTCCCGGATGGAACACCAGCGACTCCGGGTGGAGGTTGACCTTGCGCGGCGGAGAGGAGGTATGGAGGTACGGGCTGGTTGCGAGCAAGCTGCTGATACGCCTGGGCTTGAGCACGGAGTTGCGAGATTTGGGCAGGGGACATGGCGGCGTGAGGGACGGGGACGGGTGCGGTAGTGGGTGCAACGGAGGTTGACCCGGCCTTGTCACCGGTGGACGTAGATTTCGCTTCGCTACGAGTTTCAGCATGTGGCATGATCCGCATAGCACATGCACAAGACTTACTGAGCGGCCTTCGCCCTATTGTACAGGTCCATAATGAGAGTCAACTTGTGCAGCTCGGATGATGTTTCCTTGCTAAGACCTTGGTTGTGAAGGTCGTTGATTCGCTGGGTGTATCAGCCAGTGTGAAAGTCTACGAGAAGAACGCTGCTTACCTTGCGAATGTTCTGCAGCTTGGAAGGGTCCATGCCCCTGATCATCTCCATCTTGCGCTCCTCATCCAGGCTTGATCCTGTTGATGGGGCTGGTGTAGTCTTCGCCTCGGCGCCATTTTCGACAGGCGCAGTGGGAGCAGATGCAGATGCAGGAGGGAAGGAAGCAGGCGGTGCAGATGCGGTTGCATTTACAGAGGAGATGGGGGGAGTGGCGGTGGCGGTGGCGGTGGCGACAACATTTTCCTGAGGAATGGAGGATTGTTGAAGCTGCTCTGTGGGGAGGGAGACGGCAGTTGACATTGCGCAAAGGGGCAAGGCGCTATGCACTCGAGCGCGGCAAAAGGGAGAAGTAAGGGAGGGTGGCGAGTTTTACGCACCAGCTGACCCGACCTTGTTTGCCCCTGGTGTGATGAGTGGGGAAACAAGTAGGTGTGGCCGGTAGGGGAGGATGGAGGGAATGACAGTCGCGTCGGTGGTCGTGCCAGGTGGAGGCAGGACAAGGTGGACGAGATTCGCTCCGAGAATGCAAAGGAGAGGCAACGTGAAGGGAGATTCAGGGTCCAACCCATTTTCAATGGCACTTTGCTTCCGCTTTGATCCCGCTGCCCCCCCCCCCCCCCCCCCCCCCCCCCCCCCCCCCCCCCGGCGAGCGCCGCTTGGTGTGATCCGTGCGTGTGTTTCAGATCTTGCCACCGCTGGCGATGGCTGGGCCGAAGCAAGCGGACGCCATGAGGGGAATCATCTCAAAAGTTCACCCTGTAGTGCTGGGCTCGCTAGGTGCAACATGAGTAGCAGATTCGTAAGCCGGAGGCAGCAGCTTGCGGCGAGCGGAATGCCAAATCATCCGAGAAGTACAGGCACAGGGGGGCATTGCACCCCTCTAATTGACCCCTTGAAGGGCATGACTGTAAGTAAGGTTCGGTTTCACATATCGAGTCCGAGCTTATGGCGGTAGCTAATTATATAGAGCGGAAGCCATGAATCCAACCCTTGTACCGTCCACTTCCTTAGGCGGGCTCTGGATAGTGTCGGAGTCAAGGACACATCATGGACCGTCCCCTCTCCCCAATCACCGAGCGCTCGTCATTCTCTTCCCGACGCTCGACCGTCCACTCACTCGATCTTTTCCCTCGTAATCATCCAACACCCATAAGGGAGATCTCCTACGAGTTTGAACGAGAGGGTAATGGCGACGATGACGTCGAAGGTGACGCCGACAGCGTATACTCCCAGGTATCTTCAGGCGAAACGGTCATTGCAGCACGGGCCACACCTGTGCTACCTGCCTATCTCGATCATTCGACGTATGCCTCAACCCCAGGGCGGATGAACCTTGCGCAACGGGCATCGTATCCCTTCCCTACCGGTACTCCCTCATCTGGCGGTGGCCGCACACCTCGAGCGACGACACCTATCACCCCCATCTTCGAGGGGACACCCCTCCTCGGCGGTCTCTTGCCCCCTCCAAGGGGCAAGAGGGACTCAGGTCAATCGTTCTCCAATGACTTCATCACATCCTCACTTCCGTCCGGCGCTGCCCCACCCGCTAACAATGACCAGCAACGCCGCAGACGCGCTCATGTCGATGCTTACCCTGGCGGTCGGACAGTCATCAACCTTGATGAGGACACGGACGATGAAGAGGACTTTGACGCTCGGAGCGTCGCTACCGCTACCACTGCTGGTCTGGCGGGTTTAGGCGCAGGAGAACGGGAGGGCAAGGAGCACACGGGCAAGTTGGAAGTGGAGACGGTTCAGGAAGCTCTGAAGGGGATCATGGATCAACAAGACTTGCAAATGAGGCGATTCCGAGAGGTGAGTACGACCAATCGGACAGATGAATCAAGCTAAAAAGCTCAGAGCGCTCCAACACCTCCTCGATCTCGGCCGAACTCGTTCTTCTACGACGCCGAGCATCCGACCCTGCACAACATCCCGACATTTACGGCGCAGACGGAGCAGTCTGACATGTTGTCCCCGACGCCAGTGCGTGTTCGGACAACCAGCAAGCTCGTCAAATCGCCTCCTGTTAGTCGACCCGCCAGTACGCCTGGAACACCTAAGAGGAGTCCGATGGCGATGGGTGTCCACGGCGGAGACTTGTCCAGCACCGTGGATTTGGGATCTGCAGCTATTACAGGCCAGGATCCTTCGGCTGTACGAAAGGTATCTGCGTCTCGTTCATTTGCCTGAACTTCGTTGCTGACCCAGCAGGAACTGTCAATTCAGGACGCTCTCGATCTTCGTCCTCCTATCATCCCGGCCACTTTCGGTCAAGCCCAACCCCTCCTGCCCACCACACCTCGATCCGCCCCTCAATCTCCGATTTCATCCATCCTTCGCTCTCAAACTCCGCCGTCATCATCTAAAAAGCGCTCATCCCGCATCATCCCCCACGTCCTCTTCTCCCTCTTCTCCGACGCATCAACTTCGGAACGCAAGCGCGAAGCCAGCACAATAGGGGACGAGCGCACCGATTCCAAGCTTAGTGGCGAGTTGCAGCCGAGCCGACCTCGGACCAAGTCCAAGTTGGCGAAAAATAAGCCTACTAGTGGGTCAAAAAGCGCTGGATCACCCAGGGCCGAAACTCCTATTTCGGACGGTCTGCCTTTGGGGGATAGGCTAAGCGCGGGAGCAGAGGTGGAAGCGACAGTACGACTGAGCGGGACCTTTGGCGTTAGGGATGATGGTTCCGAGGTATCCCTTCCGCCGCGCCAGTATCCGGAATCCCCTCAAGATCTCGGTCCTACCGGTCTCGGTCTCAGGATCCGGCGATGGTCCACCCTCGAGCCCGATATATCAGACGACATCCCTTCTCGTCAACCAATTGCCAATCCGCATGGAGCTAGGCACCGTTCCGGATCCTTCGATACTTCTGGGACAGCAAAGTCATTTGCGCCAGACCGAAATCGGGACCTGTACACCCATGATGCCCTGATCAGTACGGACGATCTCGTACCCCTCGGTCATGGCCGAGCGAACATTGACGACCTGCCACCAATTTCGGAGAGGTCACATACGGGGCACACGACCAGCGATGGTCATGCAGGTCTTGTGACTACGGCGACTCTAAATCCTCGTCCAGAGAGTCCGCATACCCCTGAGGCGGAAGTCCATACTCCAGAGCCGGATCTGGGCTTCTCCGCTGTAACTCCTCCGTATCCGTTGCCAAAGATTCATCATGAGGTGGAAACCCATCCTGGGGATGAGGTGGATCAGGCCGAAGAAGGTCGGTATGGGTTTGATGCAGAGCTTTGGCGGGAAGAAGGGGGAAAGACGGAGCGACCGGCGATTCGCCAGATAGCGAAGGCAGAGCGGCAGCTCGAGGTGCATTCTCCCTCAGCTCCGTCGCCCTCCAGACGCAGATTACCTATGACACCAACACATACACCTCCCCACTCGATACGCCGCGCTCCATTCCTCAACATAACAGGGGCGACCTCGACTAGCCCCAGTCCGACTCACTTGCAAACCCCGAAGCGCACCGACGCCGTCCGGTCCCGATCAACCTCACTCTCCCCTTCTGCTTCAAATGCATCTACCGGTCTCCCTCCCCTACCGCCCTCATTACGCGGACTGGCACTGGCGCACACCCCACCGTCCGACCTCCCCCTCCTCATTGCCTCGCATCTGCTCTCGGCTCACGCGACCAGCCTCATGCATCATTCGACCCATGCCAAGGAGATGGGAGACGAGATGTTCCGCCTGGCACAGGAATCACTCGATTGGGGTAGGGTGTTGATGTCCATGGCTAGCGCTCCGGCGCAGCGTCTCGGCGTGCACGATGGATTGGTACCAGAACGCAAGGAGGGTGATGGCAGCGGTGTCGATCAGGATAGGGGCTATGAAGGAATGTCGAGCCCTGTGTGGGCGGAGAGGGTTGTAGCGGAGGATGCGTATACTCGACTACCACCTCGAAGGGGTTTCACGATTCAGCACCACTCTCCTGACCTTGGCACGCATTATCTCCAACTCCCGACACTACATCCTGATCCTCATCCTTCCCCCGCTGGTCCGACTGCAGCAGCCACTTCCGAGACTTCACTCGTTCGTCATCCATCAGCCGACCCTGCATTAGACTCGACACTCGCCCGAGCTCGACGTGCAGACCGACAACGTAAATCCGAGAGTTTGCCTCCAGAGTGGTTTCAGCGGGTAGAGCACCTCGGTGCTAGCGGTTGGAACCAGATCCATCAGGCGGAACAGGTCTGGCGCGAGGGCATGGTGGAAGAAGGGAATCGACTTCGCTCGGAGTCGGCCTTAGGCACACGGGTGGCGGCCGAGAATACTGTGCCGGAGGTACGAGTGCGTGCTGAGTCTGCCCTGAGCGGTAATGGCGGGGTGCCACAGCCCCTCGGCTCGAGTACTGGCTCCGGGATCTCGCGGATGGCCGGTGGGCAGAAGACATCGAGTACAGGCCGGAAACTTGTCAAGAAGCCAAGCAAGCGGACCCTACCTGGGAGTCGGTCTGATAGAGGCGAGAAGGATGGCGAAATGACAAAGGGAAAGGGTGGCAGCGCACAAGGTGATGGTGCGGTTCAGGTGAACGAGGAGGCTGCGGTCATCGGCGCTGGGCTGGTAGAAGGGACAAAGTCTAGGTGGTGGAGGCGCAAGTGATGCTTGGGTTTTGGTTCAACGATCATTGTAGATAGGTAGATGCCAATGACGAATAATTAATGACATGTTGATATGAGATCCAGCTAAGATACCCTCAGTCTGCTCACATTGTCCGGCAACGACCTGCAAGACTCCAAACGCCCCCAGAAGATCACCACTACTCCCAGCTCACGAAACAGGGGTCGAGCCGGCGACGCTTCCCACGCTCAGATTGCAAATTCGCTCAATTTTGCCCAACCCCACCTTGATGGTCAGCCGAGAAGTTCGTCCATGAATGCGGACGGAAGGGGACTTACAAGAAGATTGTCCCTGGCAATACTAAACGTGACGCGATACCAACCCGCTTTATCGTAGTGATATGCCGTACCAGGAGCCTACAATGTCAGCTGGAATATGACGAGCAGGATGTCGTGCACTCACGATATACACTCCGCCATCCAATAACTCCTGGAATACCCTCTTCTCCTCCTTGATGCCCTCATCACCGTCAGGGTATCCCAGCCTCTTCCCAAGGTTGACCCAGATGAAATGTCCAGCATTACTAGGTGCGACAGGTACGCCACGATCCTCAAACCACCCTCGAGTAAATGCGTGAGCTTCGCCCAGACGGCGTCGGTTCTCCGTGATGAATGCGGTGAGGGCCGTGGTATTATTCAGGAGGGAAGACCAAATGATGTCTGCAGGAGAAGAGACTATGGATCAGCATTGCCCGTTTGTTCAAGATGGATTGGACGAACTCTTCATTAACATGGAGATATTCGCCATGGCTCGGAGCAACAGGGGATTGTGCTGCGAGATGAGCGATCCAACTCTGAGGCCATTGGCGCAGAAGCTACAATTATCAGTGCGTTCTCCTCTGCCCCGGAATTGCCATGCTCACTCTTTGGACATTCCATAGACCACTACAGGAGTCAGTTATAGCTCGTTCATCGGAGATTGTCACTGACCATGGACCCTTGCGCGATCAAAGTCCATCTCCAGCTCCCGCTCAACATCCAGACTCATTACGCTAGTGAACGGCACTGCCTCAGCCCAGGAAGGGGTCTCATACACGCTGAGTGCGTAGATCTCGTCAGATACCAAGTGCAGGTCCTGGTCTTCGCAGAATTTAGCATAGGCGAGAAGGGTCGAGCGGGGGTATGTCCGGCCAAGGGGGTTCTGGGGATTGCAGAGAATCTTTCGAGTTAGCCGAGAAGCCGAGAAGCCCCGCTAGCTTAAAGGGTAGACAGCGACTCACAACTGCACGAGTCACGACGCCCTCGGCCTTGAGTTCGCTTAGACGCGTCTCGAAAGCCTCTAGGCTCTGGGGAGAGCATGGATCAATATCCTCGGGAATGTGAACGGGGACGATACGGACTCGCGCTCGTCCGACCAGGTCGCGGTCAAACCCAGTGTAGCTATGATTCAGCTCTGAGTCAGGGGTATGGCTGAGCTGACCTACTATGGCGCAGCAATGAGAATGACCTCGCCTTCGTCCATCAGGGTGTAGAAGAGCTGGTCGAGAACGGCGGAACAGCCATTACCTTGTGACATTAACGTAGATCATATCGCAATCAAGAAATTTGACTCACCTGTGATCATATGGTCAGGTTGGATAGGCTCGGCCGGATCAAACCAGCTACACAACATCAGTGAGATCTCTGAAGCGTAGAGACACCCAAACTCACTCATTGTAGAAGCCTGCAAGAGCAGACTTGATACGTCGACTGCCCCACAGATCATTCCCATACGACAGATCCGACGATAAGAGGTTATTGGCAAGCGCTTTGGAGAACAGCTGGAGTGTCAGCGAATTCTCCCAGCTGCCCTATGCATAATGAAGTACACACCTCTATGCACTCCTTCTCCATCAAGAAGTTCTCTGCGACTCCCATTGACACAATGCCTTTGGGGTTTGTTGTGCAATTGTACTCTGCCGGTATCAGCAGTGGCAGGCTCCGGCCGAAACCTTATCCCCATGAAACGTACGATCTTTGAATAGACAGCTGAAGCGCTCGATGAGAGGACCAGCATCAGGCCCACCAGTAGCCCGATCAGAGAGCTTGGGTCCGAGATAGATACGCCTTTGCTCCTCTCGTGTCCCGAGCGCACTAGATGGGACCGCGGGTGCAGGGTGTGGGAAGCGCGAGATAACGGGACCCTTATCTCCATGATCCTGATAGGGAAGTGGCGGGAGTGAGGAAACGGATAGGCCAAGTAAGCAACCGATCAAAGTATACTCTCCATCCTCGTTGTCGGAGTCCGAAGCAGGCTCGGTGGTTTCCGAAGCAGGGATGTCGAATGGGATTCCTCCTCGCGTCTGCGAGGTACCCCTTGGGAAGGTTCCCGAGCGCGCCGAGAGTGGCGGAGGGGTATGAGGAAGAGGCGGCAAGCCAGCCGGGGCTTGTAGGGATAGCCTGTGCTGTTTCCGGGCGGTAGGAGGAACAGTGGCTGTGTTGGACATGGTTGGGCGGCCTTATCGATAAGATTAGCGATGGTATTGACAATAACCAGCTGAAAATTGATGGCGTGCTTTGCTATTTGGCCGGCGCGGCGGACATCACCGCCAATCCTTACGTCATTTCTCGGCTAAATATGACGCAAGGTATTCATCCGAGAAGTCCCCAAAGGTCTCAGCAAGCAGAGAGAGCAGAGAGCAAGGAATTCACTTCTCATATCGGTCAGTGATCAATAACGAACGAGCCTTCCACGCAGACATCACGCTAAGCCGCTTCTTTGTGCAGCTTCAGCTAGTCGTGAGAGGGCGAGAAGCAGGAGTACCACTACTACGACCCGAAATCCTTTCTCCAAAAGACCCCTCGTCCCGTCAGCCATCGCCTTGTACGCCGAGGAGCATCTTGTCTTCTCTACATCGCCGTCTTTTCCGTGACTCTGCATCGATATATAAGGACCGCACTGCTCACTCATTTGAGCACAGCTCAATATGTCTGGTGAGCCTCTTTCGCTCCTGTGCGCCAAGCTCACACGATCATCTACTAATCTGCCTGCAGAGTCACCCCAGTCCGCTCCAGCGGAGCATGTTCACTCCCTCCTCATGACCCTTCGCCATACCGCTCCTCGCCTCATCCAATCTCCTCCGACCCAGCCACGCCGCGCCTCCGTTGCTCTTGTCGTCCGCATGAGACCGGCTCCGGGACTGGTCTTTGAGGGACATGTTCCGGAGGGGTATACTGGTGACATCGTCGGCGCGGACGATTTCGGCGTCGGCTACACTATCGATGACTTCTTCCGACTCCCCTGGGTCAACCACCCCCTCACCGTTCCCGAGCTACTTTTCATCCGGCGATCAGGCCATACTGGAAGTGGCGGGAAGCGGTGGGCGTCACATATCGCCTTTCCTGGAGGACGGCATGAGCCAACGGACGAGAGTGCACTCTACACAGCGCTGAGGGAGACGTGGGAGGAGGTGGGATTGGATCTTGCGGACAAGGATTTCGTGCAGGTCGGGCGGCTAGATGAACGGGAGATCACGACGAGTCTGGGGAAGAGGCTATTGATGATCTTGAGTCCATTCGGTAAGTACCGGACTGATCACTCTTGCCCCAGGCTGATGTTCAGTCTTCCTGCAAACGTCACCATTCACTCCAGCGCCAGAGCTACAGGCCGTAAGTACTTGAGTGGACTTGGCTGACGGCAGAGCGAAGTCTCTTCAGTACACTGGATCCCCCTCCCTTCCCTCACACCGCCATATCCCCCAACACAATGGTCTCACATCGAGATTGACATCTCCACCCGCCTCAGTCCTCGGAACAAATTCATTCGCTGGGCGTTACGGGGTTTAGTCGGCAAGATGGAGTGAGTAGTAGATCTTTTTTTGTCCGTGAGCTGGAAGCTAATCTTCAGGTTTGGCTGTGTCCTCCTGCCGGATGAGCCCGACTGCGTCGCCGAGGGATTCGACCCATCGCTGGAAGTCCAAGCTCCTGCAGAAGGCGGTTCCGGCAGCTGGTATGACAAGCGCGGAAACAAGCGGATGCTGCGATTATGGGGATTGTCACTGGGGATGACGCTCGATCTGCTTGCTTTCCTCCCCTCGGCACTGGACAAGCCAATCATGGTGGACACGACGCTCCAAGAGAATCCAGAATCAGCCATCTTGGGTCCCAAGACGCCAGTCACCGTTACGAGCTCGTTCGACGCCCAATGGGACAAAGCGAAAGGAGCAATGGACAAGGGGAAGATCAGTGGTGCAGAGACGAATGGGGAGAGTCCGGGATTGACACAGGTGGAGAAGATGCCTGGCCTGGGAGGATCTGGAGCTGGGCTGGACAGGCGGGGAAGTCTGGGCCGCAAAGTCGATACGAAGGGGCAGATGAAGGGTCGGCGGCGGCGCGGAGTGGGGCCAGGCGTGACTGCTGTCTTCCCTCGATTCTCATATCCCGATGTCAACTTCTGGATATGGGTCTTTGGACGGAGATATCGGAAAGTGGTTCAGGGATGGGAGGCGAGTGTCAGAGGACCAGTCCGGGCGCAGGACAGACGGTGAGTAGGCTCTTTCCTTGACATAGCATCAAGCTAAGACGTTCAGGACGAATTGGTCCGGAGCCGCTCTTGCAACCTTCTACTCGGCAGTCAGGCAGGCACTGGTAGTCGCCATCATCATTCGCGCAATCGCGACTGGCATAGGGCTTGCTGGGGCTGTCTGGTGGCTTGCGAAGCGATTTGGAGGGGGTGAGGCTTTCCGCGAGTTATGATGAGCTCAGGTGACGGACTTGTACTCTTTCTTTTGGGTTGATCGCTGTGACAGTATACGACATATGCGGGATGCGAAGAATGATACTGTAAACATGATGCATAACGCGGGATTGATGAGCTTCTGGACGCTGCACGTAGTCTCTACTCACAAGTGCAGTCATTATTGCTCGCGCGAGTACGGCTGAGTACGGTGTGCCGCTGTCTGCCGCGGCTACTGCTGAGCCGATCGGCGCCGCTGGCGGCGAGCGCGGAGACCCCAACGCTTCCCCAAAAATCTCGAGGTCCTTGTACCGTTGATCGGGATTTGTCACCTCCCTTAGGCTCAGATCCCCATCCGTTCCGTGGTGCCTGCGCCCTGCGCTAAGCGAGAGGAACCCGGAGTTGCAACTGATTGACTCTCCGAGAAGGATCACAACACTTTTTACACACCGGAGTGACTTCTTCACCCCTTCGGGCGCATTTTTCTGTTGACGAGATGTTCCCCATCCGAGCCAGACTTTGGCTGCACGCGACCCTACACGCTGATGCGATAGATGTACTCACTGTCGTATGCCAGCAATGGAGTCAAACTTCTTGTATCTCTTTCTTTACCTTTGACTTTCGGAAACTTTACACCTTTCCAGCTCCTCTCCCGGCTAGTGCGTTTCCGAAACCTCCGACCTTCCTACCTGCAGAGATCGGCATATTGACATCACTTCACAAAGATCTGCGCAAACTTCCCTCTGCAACTGTGACACTCCGCTGCTCCTTCCTCGTCTGAAATCTGGCTGTCACGCGACCTTCCTCCCTTGCACACAGCCGAAGGGTGAGTTAGCTCCATTCTATGATATCTGAAACACTCCCCGCATCCCTTTGTTTGCGGGGAAGGTGGTCCGCATGTTCCGCCCGGGGATGTCTCAGCTTTCAAAGTGGGGGATGGTCAGCTGACGTCGGTAGACTAGGCCAACGCGCCAGAGTTCATACGGTGTCAACAAACTTCGAGAGCCCATTCGATTGAAGGCATCGCCCATAATCTGCAATCGCATTCTTCCCTCAATCCACCGATATTCTGATGATCAACTCCGCCCCAACCACCGATCACCCCCACTTCCGCACAGCAACCTTGGAGCGAGTGGGATCTGCGCACTCATCCCAAACCGCCGCATCGACCGACGCCACCGGGTCAAACAACACATATTCTACCAGTACCTCCGCCATGTCGGGTCTAGCGACTCCCACATACCATGCCGATGTCGATGATCATGGACCGGAAGAGGAGTTGACGGATGGTGAGAAGGAGGACATGTACGCCGAGGCAGATTCGGCGAGACGGCGATTGGGGGCTGGGGGAACGAGGAGCATGCAGGATCTTAAGCGGGAGAGAGGCAGGCAGCGGTCCTTGACAGATTCGAGGTGAGTGACGGCTCGATCGACTGTTTGTGCATTCAGCGCTGATTGTTCAGACCAGCAGATCGCTCACTCGTTCTGGCCCCACCGGTACCATCTCATCCACCTGTCGGTATTCGGCAACATCCCCAACCCGCTCCTGTGTCCAAACCTCCCAAAACTCCTGGCTCTTTCTCCTCTTTCCTACGCCGCCTGACTGGCAAAGGGCCAAAGAACAAGGACAAGAACATCCCCTCCAACCCTCCTCCGCGCATGGCCGCGGCATTCCAGAACGCGTCGCCACCCAAGGCGAAGGCCCTCGCCACACCCTGGCCTCAGGTCACGCGACAAGACAGTGCCCCTTCCATACCTTCCTCTGCGCCCATCCCTCGACGAACGACTGTCCGTCAACACTCCATGCCCACTCGTCCCCTCCTCAACCAGATCGAAACCCGGGAAACACTACGCGGCCCACAGCCACTATCCGCACCTGTTCGGTCTGCGCCTCGCTTACCTCAGGCGGCACAGGAAACTGATCCTGTCAAGGTCCCTCTTCCACCTTCCCCCACATTGTCACCAGTCGCAAATCCTTTTGAGAGCAATCTTGGAGACTTTGCGCCACCTGCGTCGTCATCCGCTCACCACTCGCAACGGGGCAAGCAGTCTCCCATGCTCTCTTTCGAAGGCTTCGAGATCGAGGAGGAATCGGAGGAGGAGGTAGATGAGGTGCGGCCTCTTCGGCCACTCCGCATTACCGTTGATAGCAGCCATCGGTCGCTTTCGCCTGATTCGGCACCCCTGAAATCGAGCAGCAGTGCCGAGACGACTATCCGCACTCCATCATCTGCAATTGCACCCAATTACTTCCAGCCGATGGCGAGTGGGAGTGGTAGCGAGAGCAGCCCAGAGAGGCGCATGGCAACTCTATCGGGAAACTCACCCTCGAAGGACGGGGCCAGTACACTCGACCGGAAGGGAAGCAAATGGCGCAAGAGCGTAATGGGGATCGACGTGAGTGTCTACGCCGTTGCGCAAAGTCGTAAACTGATGCGTTAGACCGTATCTCGCAAGCAGACAACCCGCCTTCCACCGCCTTCGTCCTCCTATGAGGCGCAACGACGTCACATGGCCGATAAGCGGATGTCGTGCCAGCCGACCCTGCACAGCAATGCTAGTATTACTGCAAACTTGACGGCAATAAAGAGTAAGGAGGAGCAGGACATAGCCGAGACGTTCTTCCTGGCGTAGGTTGGGGGGGAGTCATCTTTGTTGCGATCGCGAGCGATGGACCGCGAGGACGCTGTAGTGACCTGGTGGACTTTATCAATCTCCAACGGACAGTTGTTGTAACAATATTCGTTTCTTGATCATATTGTTGAGCTTATGCTGTCCACCTCATCATGTATGCTATATGTAGTTGATAGGACCGGCATTTTGGCATGCTGACAGGTAGCTACGTCCCCTGACAAGAATCAAGATACTTCGGTCTGGCTTCGGCTTTGACCGAAGCGAGCTAGATGTAGATGCGGGGTCGGGGCCATCTCTTCTTTGCTCAAACATCGGCTCTATCTCATGGGCTACATCTCACAGGCCAATCTAGGCTCAGGATGAACCCGCTACAGGCGCTATCGGCCTATCCACTGCGGACGCGCGTCCTGCTCGCAATCCTACCGCTTTGTCTCCTCGCTCTCCTAATTCAACCTTTCCGCTCGCCACCTCACTCTGCCTACGACAACACTGTCGCTTCCGTCAGTCAAGAGGCGAGCTATCAATATCCCGCAGACCCACATCATGCCGCAATTGCGCAACTGCGGCCGAAGCGAGTCCTCGTTGTCGGCGCGGGGGCCAGCGGATCCGCCGCGGCCTTCTTCCTACGCCGGGCGGCCAGAGTCATGGAGGAGAGACTGGGTATGGAGGAAGGCAGACTGGTAGGGGAGATCGTGGTCATTGATAAGGAGGGGTATGTGGGCGGCAGTGAGTCAGGTCTACAAGACCAGCGATGAAGGTTGAGCAAGCAGGAAGTACAACGATTCACCCTAAGGATGACCCCAGGGCGAGGCCCATGGAGCTCGGAGCCTCGGTCTTTGTCTCTGCGAACATCAATATGATGAAGGCTGCAAAGGTAGGATACTCGGTCCGCTTGTAAGCTGTCAGAGCTAAGGCCTCAGTTGTTCAACCTGACTATTGACACCCCTGACTACGGAGATACAGGACTAGGCATCTGGGTATATCCGTTCATGACACTTGCGTCATGTTCAACGTCCGCTAATGAGGCAGAATGGAACGACATTCCTCTATCAAACTTCTACATCCCACTCCATCTTCGCTGGTTGGTGGGACACACTCTCGGCGGCGTATCGCTACGGCCCCCTATCGCCTATCAGGACCAACTCTGCCGTCGACGCGCTACTCCGGAAGTTCGCCCTGCTGCACAATCCAAAGGTGATGAGCGAGCGAGGGGCTGTACGATCTACCGAGGCGATGGCGGATCATCTGGGTCTAGGCGGCGAGATGACGAAGAAGAAGGGGGATGACTGGGCGCTGAAGACGGTCGGAGTGGGTGAGAGATGGATGCAGGAAGTGATGGAGGGTACAACCAGAAACGTTGTAAGTTCGGCGAGTGCTCAACTGGGATGATTGCTGAGAGCAGTACGCTATGGACATGAGCACCATCCATTCGCTTGCGGCGGCGGTATCTATGGCCACGGATGGCGCGTCCAGCATTCAGGGTGGGAATTGGCGGGTGTTTGAAGGGATGCTGAAGAATGCTTCGGCTACGCTTGTCCTTGGCTCAACCGTGAGTAATGTCAGTAGGATAGCGCTGATACTAGGTCACTGATATTCTGCCCTTCACTAGTGATCAGGGCGAGGGCATGTTCCAGGTCCGGACGAACACCTCGCTGCTAGCCCGGGATCAGCCATTCGACAATGTCTTCTTTGCTGCGCCGTGGCATCTCAGTCCCATCTCAAAGTCAATGGCACATTTCTTTGATCAGAAAATACCGTACGTCCAGTCACGGACAGGGCTGATGTCAGACATCAGAAGTATACCCATCTGCACGTAACGGTCTTCACAACCACCAAGCCCCGCCCAGATCCCGCCTTCTTCTCCCTTCCCCCAAACACTGTCCTGCCCGGTCTCATCCTCACCTCGTCCTATCTCTCACGGAGTGGAGCAGCTGGGCTTCCACCACCTCGATTCCACTCGATCGCATGGCATCGCGAGACGTTCCCTGGATCTGGGGAATACGCCGTCAAGATCTTCTCGATGACATACCTCAACGATGACTTCCTTACGGAGCTTGCTGGCGAGGCTCCCAGCTGGGTGTATCGAAAAGAGTGGGACAGCTACCCCGTGATGACTCCGACATCGAGGTATGCACCTGTCGAGCCGTACAAAGGGTTCCAGTACCTTGCAGGGATGGAGCCGTGGATTTCATGGTGAGTCGAGCTGCATGAGTTCGACTGACGAGCAGTATGGAGACCCAAACAATCAGTGCCAGAGAAGCCGTAGCCCGTGTAGTGGAGGACTGGTGGGGTATGGGATTGGGCGAGTGCAGGGGCGGAGCAGATGCTTGGGATTGGACTTGTCGGCCCATTTGAATGGACCAGCTGCGTTGTATAGTATAGTTCCGCCCGTAAGCATCGGCGATAATTCGGCATCAAATGTATCAAATGTCGTTAAGTCCGAAAGTGCCACGTTGGTGGAAACGTAATCGAGCCTGTGAGGTTTTCATGCAATGAGCGAATTCGAGGTGTGATATCCATCAATCTATCAGCAGAGATGTCCCACCGTAAGGTAAATATCGACAGCCACTACAGGAGGAGGTGCTGCTGGCACGGAGGGAATAGAGAGAGGAGAATGCTGACAAGAAACAGTACGAAGAGCCCCGATCCGGATCTTTGGCATTCTTGCCCAAGAAGCGTGCTGCCCGGCACCGTGGAAAGGTTAAGGCGTTCCCCAAGGTGGGTTTGGATCCTATCAGGTGGAAGGGAGGACAACAGGACTGATTGGGACAGGATGACGCCAAGAACCCCGTTCACTTGACCGCTTTCCTCGGTTACAAGACGGGTATGACCCACATCGTTCGTGACTTGGACCGACCCGGATCCAGTGAGTTATGCTTGTCGCTGCTATTCGACTCAGCTTACAGTCAGAAATGCACAAGCGAGAGGTTGTTGAGGCCGTTACCATCGTCGAGACACCACCAATGGTCATCGTCGGTCTTGTCGGCTACGTCGAAACTCCCCGTGGTCTCCGATCCCTCACCACTGTCTGGGCCGAGCACCTTTCGGACGAGCTCAAACGTCGGTTCTACAAGAACTGGTACCGATCCAAGAAGAAGGCCTTCACCCGCTACGCCAAGAAGCACTCGGAGTCTTCTGGCCAGTCGGTCGCACGGGAGCTTGAGCGTATCAAGAAGTACTGCACCGTCGTCCGAGTCCTCGCCCACACCCAGATCAGCAAGACTGGTCTTGCGCAGAAGAAGGCGCACCTTATGGAGATCCAGGTCAACGGAGGAAGCGTCGCCGACAAGGTCGAGTTCGCCCGGACACACTTTGAGAAGGAGGTTGAGGTCGGAAGCGTGTTCTCCCAGGATGAGATGATTGACTCCATTGCCGTTACCAAGGGTCACGGAGTGGAAGGTGTCATCAAGCGATGGGGTGTCAAGAAGTGAGTCTGGTTGTTGTGAAGGGATGAGTGGATGCTGTTGAATTTCGGCTGACTTTTCCAGGCTGCCTAGAAAGTCCCACAGAGGGTTGAGAAAGGTCGCCTGTATCGGAGTGAGTCCATTAAAGATGTCATGGCCTACTCAATGCTGATGTCCACAGGCATGGCATCCATCTGAGGTCATGTTCTCAGTTGCCCGTGCTGGTCAGAGAGGTTACCACCACCGTACCGAGATGAACAAGAAGGTCAGTTGGCTAATCTTGCTCGTAGAGAAGGAAGAAGCTGACAATGGTAGATCTACCGAATCAGCAACGGTACTTCTAACGAGTCCGGTGCCACATCCTACGATATCTCCAAGAAGTCGATCAACCCCCTCGGCGGCTGGAACCACGCCCCCAACGTTGCCAACGACTTCGTCATGATCAAGGGTGGTATCCCAGGTGTGAGGAAGAGGGTCGTTGTCTTGAGGAAGGCTCTCCGAACTGCCACTTCCCGACGAGATTTGGAGAAGATCGACCTGAAGTTCATCGACACCTCATCCAAGCGTGGTCACTCTGGTTACCAGACCATCGAGGAGAAGAACGCGTTCCTTGGGTGAGTGCTTTCTAGTGGTCATCACAGCAGACAGCAGCTGATGAGCGCAGACAACGCAAAATCAAGGCACCCGTTGCTTGATCTGCTTTTCCGGTGTAACGTTGTTGAATTCAGTGAGATGTATATTCAATGGGGATATGCAATCTTGCGCTCAGTCTTCCGCTCCTGATTCGTTTGCTACAAGCCTTCTATGGTTTAGCATCGTGTAGCGTCTCATAAGCTCCTGGGATCCCGGTCTCCATAGTACTTGGTCTACTGTATGAGGCGTGACGTGGTATTTTCCACGAGCCAATCAATTCCGACCGTGCCAGCTGAAATTTCGCGGCCTCTTGTATCATCCATCAATCTTCCTTTCGCCTCCTTAACGCCAACTCTCTCAGTGGCTTTCCCTCTCAGTCAATGCGTGAGTCTATCGAGCTCTTCCGTCCCATCCGATACTCGGATCATCTCCCAAGGACGAAAATTTATTCCCACCCTCGCGGTGCCCAGCCCAGGGGGGTCATAACGCACCCCTAGGTCATTTCCCGTCTCCTGTTTGGTGTTGGACCGTCTTGGTCTGCCCGATCTGGGGGCCGGGGGCCGTCTGGGCGATGGGGGAACCTAGATCATAGTTACACTGAGGGAGATGATCAACTCAGTCTGCACGGATGAAGGACCGCCTGAAAACAATGCTGATTCTTGCAGATATCCAATGGCATCGCGTCTGCCCTGTATGTTTATCGCTCATTGGTATGCACATCGAAAAGCTTCTCAATTATCTGCTCCTTCGGTTTGGGCACAGGGTGGAAAGGGGAGCACCCCCTCCTAAGGACAGTGATGCGGCAACGTATCTCCGATTGTGCACTGCGCATCGCATTACTGCTTGATACAGCATCAGAAGTACAACCCAGCGCCTCTCGCTCGCTCCACCACATTGACAGATACCCTACTACCTCGCCGCTACACACTACCTACTTCATTTTCGCAGCTCGGTTCATGTCTCTGATACGCTTCCCAGCTGCGTTGATCATCTTCTTGTGAAGTTCGGGCTTATCTGCTATCATCAGCATTGTGCCGAGTGCTGAGATGTGCGGAGGAGGCGCATGCACCTGCACGTACAGTTGAAGAAGGTGAAGAGCATCTCGAGGTGGACGAAGAAGGGCGCAAGGACGAGTGCTGGTTGGTCAGCTTGTTCAGTTCCCCCATCCCACAGCAAGGGACATTTCCCACAGCCGCCCTCTAGCCGACTGACCCTGCGTGAGGTTCGTGAATAGTGCTGGAGCACGGCCCTCAAAAACCCCATGACCGATGAACTGCGCAATCCAGCTGGCGATGTTCAAGGCGATGGCGAATGGCATTGCCGAGGGCTTCGTGATACCTTTGTAGAACAGCAGAGGCAGCCATGATGGAGGTGAGGCAGCAAATGATGTCGCCGTCAAGTACATCAAAGTGCCAATAGGCACGAAAGTCAGCTGTGGGGTCAGCTAGGGCAACTGGCAATCAAAACGAGGCAGTCGACTGACCGCGCCTATGGGCTCAAGCAGGAAGTAGTAGATCTGGTACCCTGCGTATAGCGCGAGTGTGGCATTTGGTCGGATTGCAAGGTTTGGCGCCAGCTGGATAGTCTTTGTGTCCGGCAGAGGCACATGAGCGAGCATGATCATAGTCGACCTAAAGGACTGTGAGCGGGAGATCCCATCAATGAGTAGGTCGAATAGCGGCTCACCACAAAATCATGGGGATGCACACAAAGTGAATCGCTTGATTGACTTTGTTTGAGTGATAAGCGGCATAGAAGCCCAGCTAATCACATCAGGACCTGAGACGGTATCTCGAAGCTGCCACTGGACCCACCTCTTCCTCCACCTTCAGCGAAGCCGTATGGGTGACCTTGCCATCCGTACGAGCTGTGCTCGTCGCATCTGATACGTTCTTCTTGATCTCAGCTGGAGTAGACATGATAGTGGATTGGGATGTGCCTGATGGAGATGTGCAGATTGACGGGACATCATTGCGGATTGATCAGGTGAAGGGCAAGGCTTGGTCGGGCACCGCGGACCGCCGGGAAACCTTAATAACCGATGGTCACGTGTTGCTTTCGTGGTCACATCACCCATGATACATCAGGCTCCTCTTAGATTGCGAGCTGAGCTCGAGCACCAAAGTTCTGGGGTGCTTGATCCCTTGCATCTACTGCTGTCAATTGTGGAGTGATTCTCGCGTTTGATCATCTGCAGTTGAACGATGAGCTGTCCGAGAGGCGGAGAATTCGCCACCCAGATAGTGATACCGGCGGCGAGAATCCGAGATGAGTGGCGCGGTCTAAACTTCAGAAGGCAGCAAGAGGTGGTCCCAACCAGGATCAGAGTTTGTCCATCCGATAATAGATTCCATGAGCTACATAATCATATACAGTAGGGATTAATGCCCGCGCGCACTCGCTGTTTTTGCGTCACTTTCTCCCGCCACTTGATCCTTCACGCTCGCCACGTCCCGCTTGTTGGGCCATAATCTAGTACGCATCCCTTGACCCCGCTTGGCCGAACTTCTTGCCGTATACCTTCTCCACTCTGACGGTCTCCGCTCTGACCGAGCGCAGGAAGTCACGCTCGTCAGCGAACTTGGGTTTCCACCCGATACTCTTACTCCGATCCGCTCGGCCCCGCGAGTTACTGCCCGAGTAGTAGCTCCCGCTGAAATACTTCTTGACTTCCTCGTCGGAGAGGGTGGTAGGTTGAGACTGATGACCGAACTTGTTCTCGACCAGTGCCTGGCCGACAGCTTGACCGGCAGCGAGGAGAGTGTATTCGCCGGCGATACCGAGATAGAAGCCAGACTTCCCGTGGCCGATATCTCCCTTCTGCGCCCGCTGGTAGATGATGGCGAAGAGGTCGCCGACGTCGGAGATACTGACGTGCGGCCAGATATTCGCGCCTGTCCATCAGTTACAGACTCGATGTGGGACATTTGAACTCACCCTTCCCTACGACTCCCGGTACGCCTCGGTCCAGCGCGATCTTCGCTAGAGTCGGCATCTGAACCGAAAAGCTATTGGCGATTCCCTTATCAAAGATCTCCCCCTTGCCCTCACCCCAGATAGTCGAGGGCACAACAATGTAGCTTTTGAAATCCCCCTTGACGTCAGCCTCGTTGATGGCGATATCGACTTCGCGATGTGGCGCGGACGACGGTATCTCCTCGAATGATAGAAGCGCCGGAGAGTCCTTGGTTTTGGGAGTGGGATTCAGGTCGGTGTAGATCTATTGCGTTGGCTCGGTACTGACCCGCCAGCGGAGGCACTCACTACATCGCTAGGATACATTCCCTTCGCGTTGTCGGACATAACTCCTGTTCCGCTTGTATGAATGTAGAGATTCCGGTGGCCTGTTCGCTCTTTCCGCTTCCGCATCCCGGCTGTGAGAGCCCTGACCGCCTCTAGGTCATCCGCATTGGCAGTATTGATGACAATGTCCGCCTCTCCAGCAGCCTGCGTAAGCTTCTCATGCTCCTCCAAGGACCCTTGAAGGACTTTTATGGTTGTCCCGGAAGGGACTCTGAGCTCGTTGAAGAGCGCAGCTTTTTTGGCCGAACGGACGAGGCAGGTGATGAGGGACGGAGGTGTCGGGAGGGCCAGCAGTTTGGTCAGGACTGTGCCACCCTGTCACATAAGTGCTAGTCTGATGGTACTGTTGATGCATTGGATGACTCACAATGTAGCCTGTAGCGCCAAGGAAGAAGACGGATTTGGCTGATGTTTGAGACACTGGCGGGTCAGTCTGCAGCTGGACTTCAGTGGCGCAGGTCAAACGTACTGCTTGGGATTCTGTACTCTTAAGCTTAAGATATAGTTATCTGGTACTGAGCTCTTCTTATATGTAGCACTTTTCCGACTTGGAGGCTTCAGGCAAGGCTGCTGACACATGCTGCTGCGGGCCAAGTCAGCATTCCGCAAGTGGAGGTCCGCAGGTGGAGGCAGAAGATCAGTTCCGGGGGACTAATCGGATAGGATGGGGGGGCAAAATGGTGGGTGAGCATACTACATCAATCTCATGAGTATAGCAGCCCATATCTCGGCTGCGAGGCCTCAAGTATGGCTCATCAAGGCCCCGCCATCGGTCTCAGGCGAGTCGTATACGTCGGAGCTGGAAGCAGCTGGATTCGAAACTCTATACATTCCGGCAATCATCGAGGAATATGATACTGCTGAGCTAGAGAAATTGTTGGCGGAAGGGGGGAGCGAATGGGATGGGGTTATAATTACGAGTAAGAGAGGCGCAGAAGGATGGGTAAGGGCTGTGAAGGCCATTCAGAAGCTTAATCGACACATCAGTGGTGAGTCCCATCGGGAGGGGTTTAAAACTCCAAAGCGCTAAAGCGAGGCTAATACCCAGAGCAGGCTTCTCAACTCTGCCCCTGTTCACCGTCGGCACTACATCCATCGACGCGCTAGCCAGCTCGGACATCTCACATCACCTCCTTCCTGATCTCATGGACGCCACAAGCGCAATCTCCGCCCTCGAACTAGCGAAGAATATACTCGAAAGCCCCCCTGAGCTTCGTAACCAGGACGCAAGTCATGGCCGATACCTCTTCATTCGAGGCGACAAGTCAGCGAACGATCTGCAGCCTATCCTTCGTAAGGCGGGCTGTACGGTCGACGAGGTGCAGGTGTATACAACATCGGCAAATCCCCATCTCGCGCAATCTATCGCCCATGCCAGCTCAGCCCGTCCAAGCGACCGGGGTCTGTGGCTTACATTCTTCTCGCCCTCCACAGCGGGCTACGCTCTGCCTCATCTCGGGCACTTGCTCTGTCCGCCAGGCGGTAGTCGAAGCCCCACAGTTCGAGTCGCTGCGATCGGGGAGAAGACGAGGGCGTTCTTGCAGGAGAATGATGTGCAGGTGGATGTTGTCGCCGAGGAGCCCAACGCATCGGGCTTGCTGCGAGCACTGCAAGGGGCGGTCTGATGGCAAGGCCTGAGACTGGGTTCGTCGCCAGGCGCCCGTTGTGAGTGTCAAATTTCAATGTACACACCTTCGCGTTGATCCACGCTGACCCCCTTTTCAGGTCGCACGAAACGCCGCAGCTGCGCACATCTCGAACCAAGTCCACACGCAGAGGACATGTGGCTTGTCCTTGGCCTAGTCCGAACTCTGGAGTGATGCTGACCAGGCCAAGAGGCAGAAGGGATGGGCGACGGACATTGTGCAGTCTATCACCGGGGCAGTGAGGTTGTTGAATGTGTAGGATTGCAGGTCTGATCCTAGCTCAACAGACCTGGAACGGCGCCATGCTGTTCACGAACTATAATGCTATAATTTATCTGCCGAAACAACATGGTATACGACGTCGCTTCCATTCTATCGATATCGCCAACCCTGTCCACCTCATCTCATCGGTCTTTCCGGTACCCTGGCCACTCGCTCATTCTCCTGGCCCACTACCGGTCCCTTACTTGCCTTCTTGCCGGTAGTCCCAGTGTGTACATTGACCTTCATGAGAACATCCCTGCAATGTCAGCTCGGCGTCGATCGACAATACAATGGGCGTGTAAACTCACATGGCGTAATGCAGCTTATACAGGACGCCATCAACTCTCTTCTTCTGCTTTGACTCCAGTTGCTCGCGCTCCTCATCCCTTTTCATCCACAGCAACTCCTCCAGGCTCCAGCACCACAGGTTATACGATTTGTCGATGAAGGAGACTACCAGTCCGCCTTCGCTCAGGATGAGTTTCGTATGGTCGTAGAAGTTGAACTACCAAGTCAATTGCAAATTCCAACAAAGCAGAGATGTGACTCACCTGAACAACATCGTTACTCAGTCTGAAAACAATGACGTGCTTCATCCGCAGATATCTCGTCACGATCGTCATCCCCCTTGTCAACTGTAAATCCTCGTAGGTATATGGTAGTTGACCGACTAGGCGGCCGGCCATGTATTCCTGGAAACGGTACAATAGCGCAAATTTGTTGGCTAGGTCTGGTGGAACGGCCTCGGCGAGATAGTTTCTGCGGCTGTGTTCTCTTCCTTCCGGGTAGACATGATCCGCGTGTCTGGTCTGTCAGCTAACGGTCGATTTTGGCGGTAGCAACAACACCTACGTCTTGCCTGGCGATAACGCCAGTGAAGTCGAGTCGTTGAAGTGAACACCGAAAGTCCCATCCGACATTGCCCAGCCCATTCCGTACTTGTTGCAGTAATCCAGCCATGAGGCGACAAACACCTGGGGCGGCTTGCAATCTCTCAGGTCCACTTGAGACGTCAGCATACATCTACACCTTACGATATGCACTTACCAGGCGATCGATATCCATCTTCCATGTCTGCCTCCGCGAACGCATCCGCCAGCACATTGCCCACTGTCTCGAACAATCCCGGCGTCTCCGGCTTCCTCGGTGGAGCTTCTGTGGCTCTGCTCTTGCCTGACACCTGATACTCCATCGGTGGAGGTGCTGACCTGGTCGACGCAACGGTCGTTGCAGGACCGAGGGGTTTCCTCCGTGGCGAAGCTCGCTCAACCGGTATGCTCTCCTGTCGTTCGTGCGCAGCCATCTCGGACACGATCCGAATTTTCTGCGATGCTAGCTCCCTCTCCCGGACAGCAGTGTCATTTCGCGTCGGAGGTAAGTCCTCTCCCATCGGATCGTCCTCCTCTTCCTCTTCGCCCACCGGTGCCATTTGTCTCCGACCGGAGGAAGGGCCCGCCGCTGCGCTCCGAGTTGATGATACCGCATGTCCACGCCGTACAGGACTGAGTGTGGCTTGTGCGCCTGCGGCAGACAGTTTGCGAAGAAGAGCGGAATCTTTGATCTCCGCAGGGCCTTGGACAAGGGGTTGGCGGGCGGACCTAAAACATCAGCATAGTGCTATCGGAATGAGCACGACAGACGTGACGAACTTGATAAGAGCACCAAGTGGACTGTCGGGCTGTACAGCATACTTGAAATCCCTCTCCTGTTGAATGATGCTCGGTCCCAGGTTGGCGCGTATCCTCCCAGTCTCGGTGTTGATCTCGCTAGTTGCGCCGATTTTGGCCTTGTAATAGACGGCCTGCATATTCCGCCGGCTCTCGGAGATTGTGAGACGACGGAAATCGGGTGCGCTGTCGTGTGCAGTGATGGGGACGAAGGGAGGGAAGGGACCGTCGGTAAACCATGCGTGACGCAGGATCGCGTCCAGCGTCGGGCGCTTATCTGCAGAGATCAGTATGCCTCTAGCTTTTAGAAAGGTAATCGAACCTGGCTCTGGATTGAGGATGATCGATATCAAGCCCTGGGCCGTGGCGGATATCTCCTTATCTGCCGGGAAGTCATATCGGTTCTCCTTTATCCGTTTGTAAATCGCCTTGACCTCTTTCGTTTGGAATGGGGGTTTCCCAATGAGTAGGGTATATCTATATGTCAGCAGAGTATGGGGTGAATGTGACAGACTTACAATATGACTCCCAGAGACCAAATATCCACCTCGAAACTGTGTCCATTGACCGTGTCAAATAGTACTTCGGGAGCGATGTAGTTGGGCGTGCCGCATATCGTCCTACTTGATCAGCAAACCACAGTCGCGTAATACCCACTTCTTCCGGTCTCCCGGTTTCTCAATCAAAGCCGCCAGTCCAAAGTCCCCGACCTTCACATTCATCTGGTCATCCAGAAACAAATTTCCAAGCTTGAGGTCCCGGTGTATAACGTTTGTTTGGTGCATGTATTGACAGGCAGCAATGAGTTGGACGAGTATGACTCGAGCTTCCGGTTCAGTATATCGCTTTCGTTTTCTCAGTAGGTCCATGAGTGACTGGTGTGTCAGCGCAAAACAGCTGGGAAGGGAGACTATGGACCTACCCCATTCTCGCACAACTCCAACATCATGTAGACGTTCTCGTCATCCTCAAAACAATCCTCGAAAGTGACTATGTTGGGATGGCTAAGCATTTGATGAAGCTTGATCTCTGCCCATAGCTTATCTGTCAGCTACGCAGCCCACATACGGTAGGGACCTTGGCAGCGGACCTTTGTCTTGTTTTTCTTCGATTTGATGCTCTCCTTGTTGACAACCTTGACGGCTTTTCGCTCTCCGTGCGATGTTTGGACCTCCCATACTCTCGCAAACCCTCCCTATGTCTATCAGCTTTTACTCATATTGATGAACACGATGTAGCCAGGAACATACCTCTCCCAAGAAGCCAACCCGCTTGTACGAATTACCCGTTGTCTCGTCTCTTATCACTCTCGGAGGACTGGGCGGAACAACCTTCTCTTTTTTCTCCATGATTGATGTGGAAGTGGTAAGAAGGTGTAAGGCTGCCTGATCAAGACTGAGGCAAGGTGTATGGGTAGGGTTATGGACTGTAGAGAGATGTACAAGGCGGAGATGAATGATGTTGACAGCTGCTCGTGCCCACCCAAAGGACAAAGTCATCCGCGAAAATGATGACGTAAACAAGCAGCTATCTCGGTGTGGCACTTTTGCCACCCTAGTGGCGCGAGCTGATCAACCGTCTTTTGCCTATGAGGCATGGATGAGCGTGTCCGCGACTTCCAGAGACCGAGACTGCATCTTGTACATGAGCTCATGTCAGCTTTCAGTCCGTCCTTAAAACAAGTATTAGCGGGACCGCTCTCCGCGTCGCCTTCGCCCGCGCGCCGCATGTCGACGTCGATGGTCCCGGCTCACCATTGCTCTGACCTGCAAGCTGTGTCATTTGCAGATCACAAATTATATGACCAAGTAGAATGTCTGCTTCATCATGTCCAGGCATGCGATACTGGGGTCATCTAGAGAACTTGAAAAAGGTATCCAGTGCATGTGAAACGATCGTGTCGATGAGTGTAGCAGTCTGACCCCCGACTTTGGCAGGCTTCCACCTCGACTCAGAGTGAGACAGTGACGGAGAGGCCAAGCGCTTCGCCCAGGGGCAATGCCCAAGATCCGTTCACCACTTTCTCCCCATCCGCGCCAAGAATCTCAACACAACATTCTCCAGGAGACTGCCCTCCACTTTCGCTCGGATCGACTGTCAGGGTTTTGCCACCGTCCCGCGAAATCAGTTCGAGAGCATCAGCGGGCGGGGCCTTTGGATGCCTCCAATTTCCCCAGTTTCTGCAGAGATCTGTACTCGTCCCAGAACCTGGACATCGCCGCCGACGTGCTCGTGACGCCCGAGATGAACACACGCTGGTCAATTCTCGGAAACCGAATCTGCTTATCAGCTTAATATCTTCAATATCGATGATTGAGGTATGTAATCAAGGCCACACTACACTCACCAGTCCTTCAGGACGTTCGCGTACACCTTCGAAAGTGGTCGTGTTGAGCTGCCAGTCGCCGTTCGAGAGTTCTTGGAAGATGGACATGTCATTGGTCTCGGTGCCTTGAGCATGTCGGGAAATCTTGAAGTGGGTCGCCCCGTCATTTGGGAAAAGGGTGTCAAGACTGGTGTAGCCGGGATTGATATTGTTCGGCAGGATGTAGCCGTGGATTTGACTTGGTCCACGAGAAAAGCGGCGTTACCACCACGAAATCTGAGCTTTAGATGTCCGCGAATCTGCTGCCTTAGCACACTATCCTATGAGTCTGACTAGAGGGTGATTCATCGTCTATCTACGTACCTGCTGCCTTAGCACACTATCCTATGAGTCTGACTAGAGAGTGATTCATCGTCTATCTACGTACCTGCTGCCTTAGCACACTATCCTATGAGTCTGACTAGAGAGTGATAAAGAACTACAAGCTAGATAGACGCTGACTAAGAGCACCGGGCAGAAAAGCGGGATTACGGGAATAACGTTACTACACCTGCCTTCTAGAACATTCGTGGCACACGCGCCAGATCGAGGGGAAGAAAAGTCAGATGGGTTAATGGACGAGGAAGAAGATCAGTGGTTTGACGCGCAGGAGGAGCTGGAGCCAAACGAGAATCCAGAGTTCGATGAGCGGGATGATCGTGAGCCAGAGGACGATCGAGAATTTGAAGGAGAGGACGAGCCAGAGGGGGAGGAGATGGAATTATCTGATGACGAGGAGTCATCGGAGGAAGAGGAAGAGCTTGAGCCAAGATCAGCCACACGGTGGAAAGGATGGGAAGTCGAGTTCAACAGAGCTAGTGCCCCCTCTCCCGAACCGGACCCTGACAATCAAGCTGTCGAACCCGACCTCCACATCAGTCTCGACGCGCACTCCCTCCTCCTCTCCACAATCTCCGACTTCGTCAAGTATCGCGCTCCGGCCGAACTTAGAGATCCGATGGACCCAGAACCG